>OX940976.1:24259628-24859628 GCA_954871275.1 Leptopterna dolabrata
GCCCCCCCCCCCCCCCCACACACACACACAACATCATATAATAACGCTACTAGGGAACTTACGCAGGCCCTGGAAGAGGAAAACAATACAGATACTATCACGGAACTATCATCGCTCGACTCTAGTGGTGGTAGCCTATGGATGGAAACAAGTACCTAACTAAGGAAACCACTGGCATCCATCCTTTGAGAAATGGAAATATGTTCCACTGTACATATCCGGAAAATCCCTCTCCTCAAATATGATCAGTGAACAATTCACATCCAGTCCTCCGCGTGATATGCACTTCGATTCTGAGATCCAAACCAGACTGGATGAACCACTTCAGCTATCTTTATTTACCGCCCACTTCACTCCCAGTCAGGTAAGAAATGGCATCTCTCGCTCTACCATAGGAAAGCTCCAGGGTGCGATATGATTACTCAACCCCTTCTGACAGCGTTGCCTCACAAACCACTCGTGTTCCTAACGCAGATATACAACACCATGCTCCGCCTCGGTCACTTCCCAACAGCCTGGAAGTTTGCTATTATAACCATGATTCCTAAGCCAGGGAAAGAACGGACTGATGCTGCAGCCTACAATCCCATCAGTCTTTTACCCCTTTTTGCAAAAACGAACGTCTGCTACTTCCACACATATTGGGGCCAATCAGTCCGTTGCTACATCATACAGTTTGGCTTTAAGAGCCCCCACTCCTGTATTCAACAGCTTCATAGAGTCGTGGGCAGTCAGTATCCTCGATACCTATGAAAAAAAGGAGGTATGCCATGGAGTATTCTTGGACAAGGAGAAGGCTTTTGGACGCGTTTGGATTCCAGGCTTACTGGTCAAACTTAAACCAGTGTTGTCGGATTCGTTCTACAGACAAATGCACTCCTACCTTATACGACGTTTGCGGTCGAGGTCGGTAATTCAGTGCCCCCAGTAAAGGGTATAAGAGCAGGGGTACCACAAGGTAGCAAGCGCCCTTGAACCTGTTCTTTATATATTCTACGCACCTGATCTTTCAGATTCCTCCACTGTCGCAATCGCTTAGATTGCTGATGACCAGAAAATTCTTTCCTCAGGTCCTGATCAAGCGTCGCTTGCAGAGCTGCAAAATCTCATGGACCAGTTAGGGATGTTGTGCCGTCACTGGAGAACAAAATTAAATCCTCAAAAATTTATCCTCGTGCAATTCACGTACCTACAAAAAAAATTCCCTTCTCTTCAATTGGAGGAAGTGGCTATACAGCGCAAACAGACTGTCAGATACCTTGGCCTGCAGTTGGACTCGAAATTGACATGGGAAGCCCTCATCACAGATGTACTCCAGCGACTGAGACACCGCTTCCGTCGACTGTATTTCTTCCTCAACAGCAACTCTCCTGTGCCACTACGCAGCAGGCGTCTAATTTATTTAACTATTCTGTGCCTTGTTTGGTTGTACGGTTGTAAGGAATGGGGCATACAAACGTTTCAGAACGGAGTAATCCGAGTGACTTTGGGTGCCCACTGGTACCTAGGTCAGGAACTCGCTCCTTCATAGAGATCTTCAAATTCCTGAAGTAAATTACGTACTGAGTGTCACCTATCGAAAACTATACTCAACTCCGTCCAAGTGAACTCATTTCCCATATATCCCAAACAACCTCCTCATAGACCGGAGCATCGTCTGAAACGCAAGAGGCCACCAGACCTGCTCTGAATTATACCTATCATACCTATTCATGAATGATGATGAATCATCATGAATGATGATTCATGATGATTCATTCTGAATTATACCTATTTCATACCTATTTGATTATCTTTATATTTATTCTATCTAAAAATTATTTATTCTTACTTGTTTCCCTTGACTGTTTATTTTTACTCCTATGTTATTTATATTGATACACTTGAATAGTGAATTATTTATAGTAGGGGCTGTCAGTGGACAGTAGCCTGCAACACGTTTCATGAGGGATTGTTCCCTCCTGTGATAATTTAAATTCGTAAAACTGTAATGTATCTTAATATACAAAAAGTTCTCTTATACTGGTCAAAACAAAGGGTATACATGTATAAATAGTTGTGGTGATCTGCAGGTTTGGTTTGGATATGTGAAGTACAGAAAGGAGATGCTCCTCAGGAGTCTTTTGCTAAGGCCCTGCGGTTATTGCCACAGCAAGTGCCAGAGGGGAGAAAGGCGTCCCAAAGTTATCACCACAGCAGACGCCTGGAAGAAGGAGGCTAGTACTCCACGGTTATCACCATAGAATTAAGCTTCGTTCTCAGTGTGCGTTCTGCCAGTTCCGAACGGTTCTGGGCAAGCGCAGTCGAGTTTTGTCGTTCGCAGTGCCAGAACGCCCAGTTCCGGAACGCCGAGAACGCCGAGTTCTGCGTTCGCAGTGTTTTGCGAATCCAGTTCTGAACGGTTCTGACAGTCCCCGATTTTTTTGGAACTGTCAGAACTGGAACTCAAGAACGTAGGTGACGCATGCGCACACAGGTTATTCCACTTCCAGTTCTGAAATCGTTCGCAGTGCAGAACGCGGTTCCTCAAGTTTCGGAACGCCCCGGGATTTTCCGTCCCAGTTCTTATGAGTTCGAGAACTGTCAGAACGCCCACTAAGAACGAACCTTTAGGCAAGAGGAGAAGGAGGCGTCCCACGGTTATCACCACAGCAGACCTGGAAGAAGAAGGCTTATCACCACAGCGAGTATTTAAAGAAGGGAGAACCCTGCGGGCAGCAGGTGCAAGGAAGGGCAGGGGTGAGAGAGTAGGGTGGTCGAGAGAAAGTCGGAGAGTGGTCCATCGAATGAAGTGCGGGGGGAGCCTGGAGGTATAGCTGGAGGTATAGCGCCTCCACCCCCCCCCCCCCCCCCCGACTGCTGTCAATGGCAGTTCGACCTTTGAGAAACGTTGGGGAGCTCGATAGAGGGGACCCTTCTCCTCCTTTCCCCGAGGCGCCGCTCAGCTCGTCATTCTCCTTGTTTATTTGGTTAAATCTCACATATTACATAGGAGTGGTAAATGTAGAATTTTGAGGGGTACCACGACAATATTTATACAAGAGCCATGTTATATGCAGCGCTTGGCCACCGACTCACTTACTAGGCGACGAAATCCTAAAAATTCTATTCAAATACTTCTCGAATAATTGCTCCCTATTTTACTTCTTATTTTATAGGTACATAGTTGTACCCATGGCCCATGAATGTATTGGTACTATAATGGTTCTGGTGGTATCTACCTATGTAATACGTGAAAGTACCGCACAGCACCGACGCGGGTTGGTAAACACATGGTGTAGCCCCTGCCTTGGCCGCAATTTTTCCGCTCATAATTACGTACATCTAATATCTATAGATATTTAATATCTATATCTAATAGATACCCAATATCTAATATCTATACCTAATATCTAATCGCCATGTCTAATACAGATCCAATACAAATTCAGAAGGACAGAGTTGAAGTATTGATTACACAACGATAAATTAGTACTCAAAGGTACCTACACTATTGCACGACGGTTCATTATACTATCTACTATACAGGTAAATTATTACACAACGGTTTATTATTTGCCTTATGCTTCATGAATAACTACAAAATAATTAATGCTAGAATTATATTGAATCCCGCGGATTTGTAGGAAACTTTAATTCCGAGGCCGGCTCCAGTAGTCGATTTAGGGCATTCCTGGGGGGAGCTCGAGGGAACTGACCACAGAAAACAGTGATCTACGCTGAAGGGGCATCTATACAGGTAAATAATAAACCTTTGTGTAATAATTTGCAGCGTTTTTGATATGTCTAAAGATCGTTAGGTAGGCATAATTTATATATGAAAATTCATCATCATCTCAGGCATAAATTCTTGTATTCCTATAAATTCAATTAAAACGGGTCCTATCAAACTCCCTGACAAAAATATACGGTCGGCCTACCAGTCTCACGCAAGAAACAAGTTTGGAAAAGAACTCTAGGAAAAGGTTCAAAAAATCGGAACTACCATAAGCAATGATGCAAGAAAGAGAAAAAAGTGAATCTGTTTTCCGAGTACCGGCAGCCAAATTAACGGATACCTCCGTGTTATATAATTGTTATTATTATACAGCGGTATAGATGGTCACTTGTGTTGTCGGACTCATTGAACCCCATTAAGACCAGCTTCCTTGATCTCGAGTTACTTATCAAGAGTCCACTCTTTATAAAGATGGTGGTTCTCCAAAAATTAGTTTCAGAAGTGCCGTGGCTGTTGAGCGAATGATCGGTTGATCTGGAAACTTGCCTCCACCACATTCACATCCAGAAGTGGACAGAAGGTATATCATTTTCATGTGTCTTTATAAAACCTGATTCATGAAGATTTGATAATTTTTTATCTCAGGCACTCAGGCTATCATGAAACCGGACGAATTAAAGGTAATTTAAAGAACGCTTCAAATAATTACACAACGGTTTATTATTTTCCTGTATGATGCCCCTTCTGCGTAGATCACAGGAGCCGGCCCTGGAAATAAAGTTTCATACAAATGCGCCGGATTCAATAATTAAATCATTATTATTTGCAGTTATTCATCAAGCTTAAGGTGAATAATAAACCGTTGTGTAATAATTTACCTGTATAGATGCCCCTTATGCGTAGCTAGCATAATAAAACGTTGTGTAATAATTTACCCAATAATACTTCAACGTTTGTTCAAGTTGCAAAAGTACCTATCAACAAAATCCAAAACAGCCATCATTTTTCAAACGGAATAATATCACAGATCAACCAACTCGACTTCATACAGCCATCCATGATTATGATCAGGTGATCCCTAGCAATGATATCTGGGCTGAGTGTATACAACTTCATTCACCCTGCTGTCGAAAATGCCTGTCGGTGCAAACTTCTCGACCATACTGTGAACGAACGTCTGGACGTACGTACTCTTTCCGGGTGGTCTCAGAAAACTCCCAAGTTCAAGAACTATTTAAAACGCTGCAAATCCCAGCGCAACGGTTTATTATTTTGTACAGAATACCCTTCTGTTACAGGTCACAGTTCTCTGTATAGATAACCCGTCTATATAATATAATTATGTACTATTCTATACATATTATGTATAGACCGCAGACCCTCCGTAGGTTAGTACCTAACCCCGTACTCGTTACTAGGTACCTATCTAAATCACGTGTTAAATATTGCTAAAATAATTCTGTCGATGATAAACAGTAACTAAAACGGCAAAAAGAAACGCAAATAATGAAGTTCTGAAGGAAAATTTTTGATGTGGAGTGAAATAGATGCCCCTTCTGCGTAGATCACTGTTTTCTGTGGTCAGTACCTACCCTCTTGGTCAAGTATAATGAACCGTTGTGTAATAACTTGCCCATCAATAATACTTCAACGGTTGTTCAAGTTGCAAAAGTACCGATCAACAAAATCCAGCCTCTTCTTGGTAGATGAACCGTTGTGTAATAATTTACCGTTTTGTAATAATTTTCCGTTGTGTAATAATTCGCCGTTGTGTAATAATTTTTCAGTGTGAAATAATTTACCCAATCAACAATACTTTAACGTTTGTTCAAGTTGGAAAAGTACCGATCAAAAAAATCCAGCCCCTTCTTGGTAGATGAACCGTTGTGTAATAATTACCGTTATGAAATAATTTACCGTTGTGTAATAATTTTCCGTTGTGTAATAATTTACCAATGTTTAATAATTTACCCATCAATAATACTTCAACGTTTGTTCAAGTTTCAGAAGTACCTACCTACAAAATCCAATAGTCCATCACTAATCAAATGAAATAATATCGCAGAACAACCAACTTGACTTCATACAGCCAACCTTGATTATAATCAGGTGCTCCCTAGCGATGATATCTGGGCCGGATTTATACCGTTTGATTCACGACGGTCAATTATTACGCAACGGCAAATTACTGCACAACGGTAAATTATTACACAACGGTTTATTATTACCTTATGCTTAATGAATAATTACAAAAAACGATGAATGATGAATGATTGAATTACTGAATCCCGCGCATTTGTATGAAACTTTAATTCCTGGGCCGGCTCCATTACTCGATTTAGGGCTTTCCTGGGGGAGCTCGAGGGTGCTGACCACAGAAAATATTGATCTACGCAGAAGGAGCATCTATATAGGTAAATAATAAACCGTTGTGTAATAATTAGCAGGGTTTTTATTGCATTTTTGGATTCTAAACACCTTGAAACGGAAACCATCAAATTTTGAGGGGGTGGGAGGGTTAAAATGTTTTTTTCATGCTCGGTTTCAAAGGTTCATCATTGAAAATAATAAACCAAAAATATGCAACATTAATTTTCTGTTAGGCACCACTGAAATTTGAAAAGGTAAGTATACCTCCCTATTTATATCTACAAAATCACTTTGGGCCCGACTTTGGAACACCAAATTCTTCAAAACCAATATCCCGTATAATTTCGATAGGTGGTCTGAGGTTTTACGTACCTACACTACATACCTAATGTGCTACATACATAAAATGGCGCTTATTTTGCTAACTTCCCTACGGTACACCCCCTCGAACACACTCATTAATTAGCCAGTGTACCAGAAAGGTGTGGCGACCCGTGAAATGGCGTACTCAACTTTTTACTTACCAAAATTGTGGAAATTTTCGCGAGAAATCTGGCAATGAAGTCCGGCATTCATAGCTCTAGCAATAACAGACATGGTGTGACAGAATGAAGCACCTTTTAGGGAAAAGCAATTAATTTCACATGATGAATAAATGGATAAATAATAAATGAATGCAATACCATTTAGTTTTGTTCTCTGTTACATATTGCCTGTTGCTTTGTTCTCACTTCATGAATCTCTTATAGACATGAATAATTTAATATTCGGTTGGAACATACATATTAGATTCATGAACTGAGAACAAAGAACAGGCATAGGGTGGGTTAAATTTTTTTTTTCATGCTCGATTCCAAAGGTTCATTATTGAAAATAATAAACCAAAATTAACAATGTAGCCACAAATGCAAACCGAGGGAGGGAACTAGTGAACCACTTACCAGATCAGGACCATACCCTGTGTGAGTTTCAAAAATGAATGTTCATCCAAGTTGCCGTATACTCTGCACTAACCTCCGGGTCCCCTTAGGGTTCCAATTCCTAGCTAAAAATTATACATAGGTAGGTGTAAACCTACTAAAAATTGTGCATAGGTGCCTGTGTATTACACAATAATTCTACATTGAATTCCCACTCAAAACTATGCATAGGTACCTAGGTATTAATTTTACACAAATAATTAGTTTTACATCCTTTTACATAATTCTTTTTACATCTTTGTTCGTTCATATTCCTCAAATTATATCAGCTCCATCATTTCAACACAGGCTCCATTTGGTCCCCAGTTGTGTCCCGAAACTTTGCACCCCGATCGGAACATACCCAGGGGTGTTATGGGTGAAAAATGGGTGGAACTGTTTTTTGGTGTTTTACTAACATGAGCTCGTGAGGCATCGTTTTTCATGTTTTTAGGGCGAGGAGGCCGAATATGAAGTCGATTTTTACAAACGAGCGAAGAATTGAGGTTCTAACAAAGTTTACCTCTTTACCTTTTAAGTTTTTTACGTTAAATTGTGGTCTAAAGTCGTCTTTCTTCCGCACACAGGCTCCTTTTGGGTCTTAGTTGCGCTCCAAAGCTCGGTAGCCCGATCGGAATACACCCAGGGTGTTATGAGGGGAAAATGGATGTGAAAATAGGGCTTTTCAAGGTTTTGCTTGAGGTTTTAGTGAACATGAGCTTGTGAGGTATCGCTTTCCATGTCTTTTAGGGCGAGAAGACAGAATATGAAGTTGACCAAAGAGTGAAGAAGTGAGGTTGTAACGAAGGTTCAGCTCCCAAAATTCATTTTTTATGAGCCAGAAACCTGTGAAATTATCTGAAATGACAATAAGTTTGTATAAATAGTAACACTAGAAGTATTGTCAACAGGTCAACAATTTGTCAAAAATAGGAGCCTAATCCGTGTTTTTGGGGCCAAAATTGGTGGAAACTATCAAAAATAGCTGTTTCAGTTATTGCCCATGAACGGAACAATAAATGAACAGCCAGCATTTCTGAAGGTATGTCCAATAGAATAATGAACCCATGTGACAAGGACTTTACAGCGTTTTTTAATCGAATTTTGAGAAGCAATGATACATGGAAGTGACAGAAAACCGATGTGTAATACGTAACTATACACTGGCTCTAGGAAACTAGAAGGTATTCTACATTTTAACAAGAGGCGCAACAATAGCAACAACCAGATAATATTATTACCAGAATCTAAACAAGCTAAAAACTTTCTAGATTCATAGTTCATACTCTCATCCCTCATCCTATATTCACAGTAACTAATTAACAATGCGGTATACATAATTTATGTATCGCATAAATTAGTGGAAGTAATTACACCTTGTGAAGTAAAAGAATGATGAAATCATCTTGAAATCCAGGAAAAGTACCTACTAGACCAGCAAGTGATAAGAAACCAGTCTGGACGAATGGACACCAATAATTATTACGGAGCTGCGCAAATAATATGAAATTCATTCAATCGTATCGAGTAGGTATCGAGTCTACTGTTCAACAGCGACGAAGAACGGAGGCTGAACAGGGTCCAACGCAACGACCTCGTTGTGACTCACCAAGGGTGATGCGATGATGTGCACTGGTTTTAGGCGGTGAAAACTACAAAAGTTTCCTTTACCTGCTGTGAAAGGAAAGTTGCTACATGTGTCACCCATAAAGTTCCACAAAAATGAATAAACCATACAGTCACATAGGTACACCGGTGAATAAATAAATAGGCGTAATAAAATTCTGATTTTAGGATTCGTTAAGTAAGTGAGATTTAGTAAGCAGTTGCAAGCATTTGTGCAGAAAGACGTTACCCATATACACGAGGAGTTACTTTTCTTAGATGTGAAGAGACGGACGGCCTTCAGTATTACTTCGTAAAATCTATAGGTATTAGTACGCCATCGTATTGTGGTCGACGTAACTACCTACTTTGCATAGCTAACCGGAGCGTTCAACTATTTACTTGTACTGTCAAATAGTTAAGTCACCGACTCACCATGGAACCCGAAGGTGTTGTTCGCATCAGGTAGGTCTCTCGTTTGTTCGACGTTAGTACATGACTTTTCTGCATGAGGGCAATGTTTTTAATGATTTAATTCTGGCTACTTACAATATTTACAGTATTTACTTTTACCTACTTACTTAAAATACTTACACTATACTAATTAGATGAGTGAACAGGCTTATTGGGAAAGCCAGGGTCCCCTCGACTTTCAACTGCTGCTTAATAGTATGTACAAACGTGATTTTGGAATTCCTGTAGATACATAGGTAATTTTTGCTTAGGAGTAACTTTTCAGTGTATTTACTGTAGAAATAATGTCGCTTCTGACTGTAAATTCATTTGAATAGGTATTTTATTTTGGACGTTTTTTTCTCTCGACATTCAGACAGTGTAGCAACCTCCCACTCAACATAGACTTGGTATACCGAGTGGGATAGTTCCAAACACTTTCTGTAATGATTAGTTTTACCTGCAAATAATTTTTTTTCATGTTTTGGTAATTAATAAATTACTAATCTGATTTATTTGGGTTTTTTAACGGAATAAATTTAATTTTCATTTTATTTCATTTCATTTTAATGTTTTTCATTAACGATGAGTAATGGTGTGCATACTTCCATGGAATACATAATATTAACTAGGCAGGATAATAAATTAGGATAATTACCTGTGTTGGTACAGCGGTAGTTCTACTCTGTCTGGTCACTGATAAGAATTAGGCGCGGTGCCCACTGGAGCGATACGATATGCGATGCAACACGAGCAACCTTTTATCGTCCGATGCAACTTTTATCCCCGCAACACTCCAGTGCACACTGTAGCGACACGATAGCCGATAAAATAAGCAACGGAGCAGTTTATTCCATCAGTCGCAGTCATGAGCTCCTCAGAGGAGGACGTTGTTCTTGCTTATCATTACTACTCATACTACTATACTACTATACTACTATAAATTCCTTAACTTGAGTAAAAGTTTATTAAATGAGGAGGTATGTAGTTGTACGCCTTTTGGAAACTCCAGAAACAAATTTTTATTGATACCCGAATACAAGCAAGATACCTAACGTAAGAATGCAAAAACACAAGTACTATATTTAAATAAACTTCATTCCATGTTGAAGAAGGATGGTGTAGAGACGTTATGTTCTTCATTCAAAGATGATGCTGGGAGTCCATAGTGTTGTTGAGGAAACGAGGAATAACTTCTCGATGATGAACCCCATGAGCACGGAGTGGTTGAGGCTTCTGAATCAGCTAGATCCAGCTCCTTGTAGAGAAGTTCAGCAAAGAAGTTCGACAACGTAATAGACTTGGTAATTACTTTCTAAAACCAGAAGGAGCAATTCCTATACAATGGAAATATGTAGGCTTGCCATAAAAACCAATAAATCCATTTTCTACATTTCTATAATACTTTTTTTACGCCAGTACGTTCATTAAATTGTTCTGCATAGGTCTCATCCTAAAAAACATACATGAAATAAAAAGGTCGAAAGTATAGAAATAAATTGATGTACATAGCTTTTTCTTACCTGTATCCTTCAGCTTTTCAGCTATTTTCTTCCACGCAATACTTGTCAAATCGGTCCTGGAGTAACATTTCAATGAATAATTCCATAAGCACGGGTTTTGCTCGATCAATTTCACAAAGGAAATAGAGGATTGAATGTCCTCTTGCTGACCCGACATGATTTATCAGACGTTCTGAACGATGAGCGACCCGGCAGCTTTGTCCCCTCGACCAACGCGACACCTATAATTATCGTTGTAGTATCGCTATCGCGCTAGTGAGCGCTAGTTTAGTTGCTTCCATTACGTTTGCACCACTATGAGCGATCTGTGTCGAATCAAGATCGCGTTGCTTATTGGATCACCTGTCGCATCGCATATCGTATCGCTCCAGTGGGCACCGCGCCTTACGGATAATTTTTTTAACTTTTTATAAGATTTGAAGACGTTTGACATCTGTTTGTCAGCAGTTGCATTTCGCTGCATTAGGTACAAATCGCCCATACTGAATGTAACTTGAGCAGTTTATTGAGAGTTGGGTGATGGGTAGGTACTTGGTCCAAATCGAAATCTCAGGAGGCGGCAAGAACCAACATCACCAAGTTATTTTCATCAAGAAATCTCCAAAATAACCTTCTTTCCTTATGGATTATGTCCATGTGGTCAAAGAAAAAGAAGGAGTTCTCCGAAAAATAAACTTGATTTCATAAAGCCACGCGTGATTTGAATAAGTTGTCTCCATCACTAATAATTGGGCAGTACGCCTGGTTCACGCTAATGTTCATTTGGTCTCATTCGATTAAAAACTATGCAAATTATACACACCCTTTTATTATTTATCTGTACAGATGCCCCTTCTGCGTAGATCACTGTTTTCTGTGGTCAGTACCTACCCTCGAGCTCCCTCCAGGAAAGCCCTAAATCGAGTACTGCAGCCAGCCCGGGGATTAGTTTCATAAAAATGCGTGGGATTCAATAATTCAATCATTAATAATTTGTTGTTATTCATGAATCATAACGTTTGTTCAAGTTGCAAAAGTAGGTACCTTTTAACAAAGTCCAAAAGATATTTATAGCCGTACGTGGCTATAATAAATTGTTCCCTAGAAATGATATATAATATATATTATATTATTATTATATGATATATATTTATTATATATGGGCCAGATTTATATAGTTTCATTCACAATCATGTTGACGAAGCTTTTCGGTGCAAACGAACGGCGGTCGTACAGTGCTGCGGCAGGTCCCAAAAAATGCTTAACATCGAGTTCAATTTAAAAACGTTAAAAACCTAGCAATGATATGTGGGGCGGATTTAAACTTTTCGGTGCCAACGAACGGCTGGACATCAAAAAATGCTTTATTTCAAGATCAATTTAAAAACGTTAAAAAAACCATATCCTTCTATTGAAAGTTTCAAGCTTCGGCGTTCGGGAAATTTCAACCCCTACTTTTCACCCCTTAGAGATGAGCTTCACAAACCAACTAGACCCCATGTGGGACCTGCAAACCAAATTTCATTAATTTTGGTTAATGGTAACTAAGGAAAGTGAGAAATACGGCGTAAGGCGGGCGGATAGAAATTTCTTTATTCCACTTCCGGATTCTACGTAGGTAGGTACCTTGAAACGGAAAGGATCACATTTTGGGAGGACGGGGAGGGGTAATTTTATTTTATGTTTTATTTGTTATCATTAGGTACTATTACTTTTTTTTCATGCTCGATTCCGAAGGTTCATTATTGAAAATAATAAACCAAAATTGGAAACTATGTACCTAATTAGGTAGGTATTTAAAATCGTTATACTTAATATTACAAACAATCTTATTTAAGTTAACAACCTTGTTATAATAACGTTATATTTTGAGAATCGCATCCCCCATTTTCTCTCCTCAGATGACGTTGAACAACTAGACCAGGTCCAGTAGTTTCGGGGAAACGGCGGATGAACGGTTTTTTTATATTTATTCGATTTGGGTTCTATGTACGTATATGAACCTGAAACGTAAAACATCAAATTTTGAGGAGGAATACAATCATTTTTGCGTGCATGATTCCAATCGTTCATTATTGATAATAATAGGCAAAAACATTCATTCCGCTCGCTTAGATTATATTTATAACTTGAATTAAAGGATACACGGGAACACCACGGGGACATTTGAATATACACGGGAATTACCAGTGTCTCTACACTTGAAGCTATATACTTGCTGAATAACATTACAACTTGACAAGTAAGAAAAAACCCGATTACACAACGGTTTTTAATTTCCTGTATAGATAGATACCGCTTGCGCGTGGATCACTGAATTCCTATAAAAGCAAGAGTCTGAATTACTAGGGTCGCTTTTTGCGGCCCACGCACAGACATGACACCGGAGTCGAAGTGTGACCTTTTTAACGATCGGAAATAAAAGTTTTATTTTTTACAGATTTTTTCAACGCCCCCATTCCAGTAACGCGTCATTTCGGTGCCATGAATCCCACTTCCGGTCGTTTTTGAAATTCTGATGGTCGCTGAACCTAGGGACTCTCGACATATTCCCAAATTTCAAAATAATTTGTATGATTCGTTTGGCCCTACACTACCTACCAAAAAAATACAAATAAAAATAAATAAATATCTTTCTTCAAATGAAATAATAATCACGGAACAGCAAACTCCGTTTCATAAAGCCATGCGTGATTATTATAGTCAGCTGTTCCCTATATCAATGATATCTGAGCTTAAATGCACGCCTTATGATTTACACTCATGTTGACGAAGGTTTCGGTTCAAACTTCAGAGCCTTACTATGAACGAAAGGCTACGTACAACGGCTCAAAAAATCCTACGGCGTTTTGTGAATTCTAACCCCTTTTTTTCACCCTTGGAAATGATCGACCGACAGTGACCGTGACGCCGAGTTTCGAGGTCCAACAGTCCTCAAATGGGACGTAAAAACCAAATTTCATTAATTATTATGGTTCATGTAACTAAGGAAAGTGCCGCGTACGGGGGACGGACAGAAAATTTTCTGTTCCGTATTCGGATTATACTTAGGTACTTACCTTGAAAGACAAAATCCATTAAATTTTGATAGGGGGGGGGGGGGGGGGCTTAAAATTGTTTTATAGTGCTCGAGAATTGAACATTCAACTGTATTTGGGTAGCTGATGCTAAGCAATGCTAACTACTCCAGACACACGCTCACGGCAGATGGCTGGATCTCGTGTCACCTTCCTTCCAGCGGGAAACAGAGCATCATGAATATAGGCGGTTCGGAGGTTGATCGATTTTGCGCTAGTGGACTTTTCTCACAGGAGGCGTAATATCACTCAGTACTTTCCAACCAAGCGTTTCTTTAATATTGCCACCCCTCTATTATCTTTTATGATGTATGAACTCGGTTGCGGTTCAATGAAGTTAAATCTGCGGCTCAACGGACACCTCGCATAAAAATTCCAGGTCATCGTTATCACCACTCGCTCATCAATATGCCTATTATATATAGATAACAGAACAAGGGCGGTTTGACTAAAATATTTGAGCTACGGACCGACGATAGTTGCATAAATACGAGTATTTCGATTCAGTAAACCCACTCTTACTCTCAAAATCTCCACTTGAAACGTTCGTTGGGCGGACAGGTAATTGAATATTTCGTCGAGTGTGTCCACTCTAGAACTAAGATGATTATAAATGCTGACGGCCCACTAAATCGCGCAATAACAACAAGCACAAACAATTTAATTTTAACATTTCCATAGTTCACAGCCATGTTTCTCCCGTACAAGGCGTATATTATATCCTACTTGTAATATAATTATCTGAGAGTAGGTACAAACCACACTTCAGTCAATAAGGAATCGAAGAAATATAAAACGCAACGAAACGTTAAATTCGATCACATAAAATCGACTGATGTTTGAATGGCTGTTTGTCCTGCATCCATTATTATTCCAAACTGATTTGCAATTTTCTAGCGTGTGCCAGTTTTTTCTCATCCCTTGGACCTGTGAGCAAATGGTTGGTCGTGAAGTTCTCTGATGCAGTCCCATCCGATGCTAAAAATATCCAAAATCTACATCGAAATGATCTATTTAAAATCTTCAGAAAATCCACAACCTCCTATTGGAAGTACCTAGGCTTGAGCTTCATTGTTTTACAAATTTCAACTTCTTAATTTATTCACCTCATGGAGTAGACTCGTGTAGCGTCGGTGACGCTGGATCCCAAATGGGGCAACGTCAAAGTACCTAGTCAAAGAGTCGGGTATGGAGTACAACTAACGGCGTACGGGCGGATTTTTTCGCCTATTCGATACGTAAATAGCAAATTTTGAGGGGAGGGTATTAGTCTGTACGATACCTAGGGTTTATTAAAGTAAAGTACTACCTAGGTAATTCAAAATAGTGAATCTGTTCGCTAACCATGACAGTTCTGGCAGTTCCACATATATCATATCTGGTTGTTTGGGCAAGTGGGTACGTCTTTCCATGTGAAATTGTTTCTCTAAACGGGAAACAACTAATACAGATCTCTGCTCTGCTCACTGCGGTTTAGTCATACAAATAGTATAATGTTATTTCTGGAAACGAAAAGAATGCCAGTGCTGGGATGGATGCTGGCACAGATGCTGGGGTTCACAGCTATCGGTTAGGCCGTTGAGTCAGAAGGCGGCTGGCCTTGAGAATCGTCCTACCAGTCTTCGTAGAAGCTTACTTGCCACAGTGCCCACACCGAATTCAACTGAGCACCATATAGTTATTATGATCCGCGACTCTTTCGTCTTCCGCAGCCTGCAAGTGAGTCCAGCTCTTTTCCACCAAATTTGTCTATCCAACTCATTGCTCAAGTTCGAATGTTTATGAGTTATTCTTTGCTTTTTCTGTATGGAATGATGAACTGAGAACATCGAACAGCCAAAGTTGGAAAAAACGAAGGTCTCTGGTCCGGTGTCGCGCCGTGAGATTATCAATTTTGCAGCATTGCGCATGTCTTACAAGATCTATAATATTTAAAATATTTGCTTCCTAGTTTACAAAAAGTAGAGGAAGCTTTGTTGCTCCCGAGTCCGTTTTCACTTTAGAGAGGAAAAATATTTTCTTTTTTTGTCTGCAAAATCAAAATTTCTACAAAGATTTTTTAACAAATTTAGTTTGGTTCCTCAATCCAACTCCGATTTTGCTGAAATGTTCAGGGGTCATGTGGGCTGGGCCGTAGATGGTTTCTATGACTTTCAGAACAATTGGATAATATTTTATGGCCACTGCACCTGCGCAAAAGCGAAATTCGAGGTTCTCACGACTCAGTTTTGTTCATACTTGGAGGGTAGTTAGGGTGAAGCTCCCAGATGATCCCGTACGGATTTCAGAACAGTCGGATCATTTGTATAGTCGCTGCGCAAACCGAAATCCGAGGTACCTCCCTGCTCAATTTTTCACGAATCAATCAAGACTTTTCAAAAGGGCATGCGTCATGCATGACTACAAATAAAATTACCTATAGATAGAATTCTTAAATCCACCCTAATAGAGAGAGAGAGAGATATGTGAGAATTTATTCATCATTTATACAGAGTATGATAACGGTGAAAAGGTTCAAATGAATAATATTACCCAACTGTAGGCTAGGCCTGTGGTGTTGGGTAAGAGTCGCTATTTAGCTTAAAATATGCTAGGTACCTATCATAGTAAACATAACAATTTAAGATGAATATAATCTAGAAAAAATATACTTATGAAAAACTAAAGATATACGCTTCTAAAGTAAATATCGAAGGAAACACATCCTTTCATAATCAGCCAAGAGAAGATTAACTTTTTGTATGAACTTCTCTTATTATCAGTTGGATGTCTCAGCTCATGATTGATATACTTATGGAGAACGTTTAGCAAATAAAGTGGGCTTCTGGTGGTCAAAACTAAACGAGGCTTAGGAATCTGTACTGAATTGATTTTTATCGTACTTACGGTCAATTGATCTGTACGATCGTGATGTTATCGATGCGAGAAAGCCATGTGTCATTTAAATTGGCAGACATTGTATCAGTGTGGTCATACATTACAGATTAACAGCATTTGAGGAAGAAATTCATGAAGTTCGTTAATAGGTAATAAAGCGTTGGTTGCATGGAAAAAATTATCTCGAGAAAGTAACTACATTTTACACCAGATATTTTTTAGTGTATCTGAACGGGTCAATTCCCGCGTTGGCCAGAAAAAATAGACAAGTGCCAAAAATGGAGTCATTCCAGTATGGATTTCTGCGAGCCGTTCAAGGCCGGCTGCCTGGAAGAAATAAAGAACGACCCGATAAAGAGAGAACAGGTTTCCTTGAATTGACTAACATTTTATTCTTAAAGAACCTACCACAATAAAAGGAATTTGTTTAAAATTGCTGAAAAATTATGAAGATGACTAAAACAGATGAGAAATATAAATAAAATATACATACAGGGGTGAACAGAATACTAAAGCTTAAAATTTTAGATTATACATTGAATTTATGGGTTGAAACTAACATCTTCAGAGTTACTGAAATTACAATTAATTAACAATCTTTTTTCAAGGTTCTCAACTTTGAAACCCCGTCTATTGCCACTTAAAACGTTTTTCAGTGATGAAAACGATCTTTCCACATCACATGAGAAGACTATGGGTACGAACCGGTCATTTGCTATGTTCTGGAGGGTCCATCGGCTCGCATTCTTCCACAACCTTCCGGTCAAAATTTTCGACTAATTTGTAACAGTTTTCCATCCCGGATTCCTTTTCAGTACCGCATCCAGTTTCTTCCTCATATTTTCCCCGATGGGACCTTTCCACTCTTTACTTTCTCTTACTAATTCCTCTGCCAGCGGACCTGGAAACATACATTCCGCTCTGTTCCAAGGTGGTCATTTCTTTATCCAACGTTGGCATGGACATACGCTAGATGTTGGACCACGGAAGGGTTGTTTAGTGCAACTTTAACTTCCGCAATGGCTTGGTTTTCGGTTTCATCGAAATTTTCAGTAACTTCCTTCAACTTCCGGTGATGTTCACCAAAATATTTAGCCGCAGTTATCCACGTACCCCATCTGGTAATTATTGGTTCAGGTGGTAGAGGAAGATGAGGATGTGCATTTTTCAATGCCCTTACTCTGCTAGGGGCTCTCACAAATATTTTGTTGTTGAAGATATTAACCTATTCAAATCAGGTAGGTTAATCCACAATTCTTCTGCGACAAGATGGATACCGTGGACCATGCACGTAATGTGAATCATCTTCGGATAGAATGTATGCAAGCCTTCTCCAGCCTTGAGCATGCAGGCTGCACTATCTGTAACAAATGCCAGTAATCGCTGCTCTCCGTACTGTTGAGCTTGAGATCCCCACAAAATATTTGGGGCTTCATTCACTGTCCTTGCAATAGTTGAGTGATTTGTTTTCTACAGCTCTTTACACAAAATAAGGTGACCACGTCCAGCTTTCTCAGAACTGAGTGTTCCAACGACTAAACGAGCAAGATATCGTCCGCGAGGGTCAATTGTTTCGTCAATCGACAGCCAGATGGGGGAATCACCTATCTCATAGCGAATTTTTTCCATGACCTCCTCGTACACTGAAGTAATGTAGTTCTTCCTGAGGGTCGATTCGCATGGGATATCCTTAACAGTGTATTTCTTCAAGACGGCCGTGAAATGTTCATTTTCCTACTTCTGAAGAGGAATATTGGATTTAAACAGTGCCTCACAGAGATTTCGGTACAGCTCGTTATTCTCCGAATATTCTGACATGGACTTGAGCTACCGCGCAATGAACGGCTGATGAAGGTTTTTCCGCGCCTGCCCCACTTTTTGTTGGTGAATCATGGCTGCTGTATGTTGGTCGAGTTGAAACTTTTTTATGACTTTGAGCTAAAAATCAAACAAAAAATGAATTATGTTAGTTTTTCTATTTTAATTCATCCGATTAACAATTTAGGACCTTTTCCGATGTCTCCTCACAATCAGCCTTGCTTGGAAATTTGAGGTATTCATTGGAATTTCTCCAACAATTGGATTTAGAAAAATGCTAAGCTGTTCTGGAGGATACGAACATTATATTCCAAAAGTCTCCATAATGAACATCCAGAATTTATTTCATATATTTTGGGCCGAGCGACAATTTTGTCTCAAAAATTCATGCTAGTTGCCGTGAAAAAATAAATAAAATAGAAACTTACCTCTTTCCCACAAAGTTGACAAAAGATGGTTTTCCCGTCCGTAGGGAAGGCCGGGTCACTCCCTATCCACTTCTTCATCAACTTTTGGGACATTGCGAGAAACTTACACGAACTTACAAGAAGACACGGTATAGCGAAAAACGAGTTGAACACTGACAGACTGGGCCAAGGACCCAGGGGTATATATACAGGGCCTGGGAAACTGACTGGTCAGTGAGTGACCAGTGGTCACTAATGAAGGGACTCAACGTCTCTTATCGAGGGTACCGGGCTTACCCTACTTGAAGGGGGAAGGATTAACGCCATCGATCACCTGTCATCCCTGAATAGTGTGACTGCCTATAAATTAGAACTTAGCTTAAAGCTGCACTTTTCTGTTCCCATTCACAATTTTAGTCAGGATTATAGAAATGCCAGGATATCTTGAGACGGTGGGGTTAGATAGGGTGAGAAGGTGGCCTTATTTTTGCTAGGTATCTACTGAAATTTTCCCATCAACTAAAAGAACCCAAAATGTCGAGTTTTAGCTCATTCTAAAACAATTTCTTCTTCAAATTATTACATAATAGAGATGAGTGGTGTGATCATGCTCAATCATGCAAAAATTCCAAAACAAGTAAAAAACATGCAAAAAATCCTAAACATGCACGAACATGCAAAATAAAGTTCTGTTTTTTGTGTAGCAATTGCACAAAAATGGTCAGAATTGACTTCTATAAGCATTAGGGGCTTAAAAACGAAACATGCAAACATGCCAAATCCGGGCTCTACTCATAAGACTAGCTATAGTATAGATTTTGAATCATAGTATAGAATTTTGTATGCATTTCGTTATCATTCCCATCGCCTACTTACCTACCACCCAAATTAGCAAATTTTTAGGAATTATAGACGAATTTAAAGTGTAGCTATGCTAATTACTAGGGCTCGGAGTTAAAACTTTTCTACACATCTCATTTAGGTTTTTTTAAAGGTTTTTATTAAAAATACCAAAGAAATATGGAAATCGGTAGGTACTTTCTTATTATCAAAAATAAAAATAATAAATTTATTAATTTGGCATGGTGGAAGCGGTATATTATGGTTGTTCATTGCAAGCGTTGGGAGAAGAGAAAGACCTCTCGACGTTACAGGATGTGAGAGGAGCATACTTCAAACTCGCACGCAGGGGTCAACGTTGGAAATTCCGTTGTCAATGTGACGTTGTCTCCTTGGATAATACATGCAGCGCACGAGTCGCATAGATGTATATCTATCTACCTACCAGTATCTATAGATACCAGGGTTCTTGGTAAATTCGGGGAAACCAGGAATTTCTTGGTAAATGGGAACAGGTGAACAGAATAATGGCTCTTGTTAAATGGCTGCTGGCAGTTTCAATAATGTGTCTGCTCCCATCCTAAGGCAGTAAAGTTGAAAATGCCATCAATGGTGGTGCAGCAACCACTCTTGTTGAGGTGTCGGTGATGCAGACAAATTGGGAACTAGTGAAATATACATAATAACTGAACCAGACCACAAACCAAAACAGACAGAGAACGACTGGGTTCTGGATCATTGTGCTTGTTCTCATCAACGAACCCAACCAGTTGACAATGAAAGTAGGTAAATGTAGTCTAGGCAGGAGGTTTAAATTATATCTAAAGACAAAATGAACCGTTGAATTATAATTTGCAACTCTGTTATTTGTAGCATGAGTACGAACGGAGCACCGCACCAAAAAAGTAAGATATCCCGGCTAGCGGCCACTGAATCCGACAATGAACTCCTCGAAACCAAAGTCATCATTCCAGAAGATAATACAGTGAGTCTTGTCTCTCTATATCTAAACAAATTCGACTGTTTTGATGAAGTACGACCAATTCATTTTACGTCCTAATCGAAACTGCAAAAAGAAAGCTGTATTACTGATGATTTATATTATTTTATGGCAAGAAAATGATAATGGATTTATTAGGCATTAGAATCCATTCGAGAGCTATTATGTGATTTCTCAGTTTTTTGTTGTTTTTCGGATGACTTTTGTTGAGTAAGTGATCATAAATTTCAGCACGGATTTAGCTTCAAGAAATTGTGGGCATTCTCTGGACCTGGATTCCTTATGAGCATAGCTTTCCTCGACCCAGGGAACATAGAGGCGGATCTACAGTCAGGTGCTTATGCAAATTATCAGGTAATCAATTGAATTATTCTTTCTCATGGTATCATCAATGTAGAACTTATGTAGAAGTCGGACAAGTAGGTAGGTACCTTACTAAATGTTGATGCAGTAGACGTACTTTCCTGATCTGTATGGGGGACGGCAACCAGCGCTATCTACGCGTTATGCGTTGGATATATCCTGTGTCTCTAAAGGCGTTCCAACACCCCCTCGTCACAAGACTGTCAGGATCCTTCAATACATTATGGAGATAGAAAGAACCCTTCTAGGAAATAGAATAATCTAGCTCCATGCAGCGTGAAGGACATGATTGAGCAACAAGTCAATTGTCCCGAAGTATCGACAGAGCAGGTTACTGATTACATATTCCATGTTTACCAAACTCGATGCCCCTCTTGGCTCTACTTAAGATTTATCCAGGTTTATTGTAACTGTGTTTTTTTGCAGATTAATAATTAGTTAGTTTTGTGACAAATAAGGCAGACTTTGGTGTGTGATTCAAAATCTTCAAAGTCATTGTAGGTTTAGGCAAAGCAGCAAATCGTCATACGCGAGATGTCGGGATCTATAATCGCAATAATTATTCATAATTAAGAATAATCGCATAATTATTCATGATTATGAATAATCGCAATAATTGTTCATACCGATGTACATAGGCCTATCTCCCACTCTACTCTCATGAAATAAAACAGTTTGGTTCCAGACATGTAAATGAATGCGTTCCTCTTCTCAATCATCCGTTTTCCTAACTAAAATAATACGATTATTTCAAGACGACAGTCATAGCGTTGTCAGGAGATGGACACCGATATAAATTTATATAGTTTTCGCAAAATCCAGTGGGGATTTGAATAATGCCTTTCAAGTTGCAAAAAAATGTCATTAATATGGCGAAAAACATCGAAGTGGCTTAAGAGTGCCATTTTGGCGGAATGTTCTACTCTTGTTGGTTAATAGGGCTCACAGCACTATCCGAGGTGATTAAACCCCCCCTGCCACAATGCTGTTGCATTGCTTTTAGGAGCTGGTGAACTAGGAACCAGTGAAAAGTGCCATTTTGGCGAAATGTTCAACTCTTGTTGGTTGATTGTGCTCACACCACTATTCGAGGTGAACCATACCTGCTACAATGCTGTTGAATAGCTTTTAGGAATAGTGAACGTAGGAACTAGTGAAAAGAGTGCCATTTTGGCGAAATGTTCAACTCCTATTAATTAGTTGTGCTCACAGCTTTTAGGAACTAGTGAAAACTAGTTCAATAGTACACTAGTGAACTAGTGAAAACTAGTTCCATATAGTTCACTAGTGAACTAGTGAAAACTAGCTTTTAGGAACTAGTGAAAATGAGTAAAACGCCACCAGTGTAGTTGCAGTTCAGTTAAAGTTCTTCCAATTAAAGAAAACTATTTATGAAAAAGGATTGATTAATTGAGAGAATTTTCGAATTACAATCAGGTTCCTTGAACCCTAAAGATATGAAATAATGTCGGAAGTAATTTACATTACCGTTGTTTCATTTCAGCTGTTTTGGATCTTATTTTGGTCGACTGTCCTTGGACTACTGGTGCAAAGGCTGTCTGCGAGAGTGGGAACAGTAACTGGCCAACATTTGGCAGAGGTTTGCTACCAGGAGTACAGGACAGTTCCAAGACTGTTCCTATGGATTATGATGGAAATAGCCATCATTGGGTCCGACATGCAAGAAGTGATTGGCACAGCGATTTCTCTCTATCTTCTTTCCAATGGAAAGTAAGTCATTTGGCGTAATAATCGGAGAAGACAAATGTTACAACTAAATGAGGCGGCGAGAAGGAGGTTTCTCAAATCAGTTTGGGAAAGTCATCTCGATGAATTTTAGGAGCTTCGAAAATTTCTGTTCATGCTGACCGATTACTAATTGGATTCTGATTTCATACGGCTGCTGTATGCATATGTAGAATACAAACAGCTACTTCATGAACTCAAAATGGAATTCGTTTAAAATCGATGACACCACGAACAGACAATTTTCGAAGCTCCTAAAATGTATGCTCCTCTTATGTAGAATAACAACATATCAATCTGTGGTAAATCATTTCCAATAAACCTCAGATTTATTTCAATTACGGTGGGGTAAGGTGGCACCAATTATAAAAGTAAGTACTATCTACCTACTCTATTTCAAACTAGATCACTTTCTGGCCCCGTCTTGCGATATCAGGAACACGCCATATAATATTATGACATATTATGTCCTTCTTTAACGAAAGGACATAATATTTCATAATAATAATTATGGTCCTTTATATTATAAAGGTGCCAAAAATGCTACCCACCCCAGTTTACTCACATAACAACCATTCCTCATTTCAGTCCTCATTTCCCGACTCATTTCCAATAAGTAGCTTTTCCTACAAAAACTAGATTCGGATTTTTTTCGAAAATTGGATTTGAAGCTGGAAAATGGCCTAATAGGTATAATAATAGTTATACGTAGATATCTAATAATGATATTAAATAATTATGTTATATATAAATTTTAAAAATCCAACCACTGTTTGCCTCGATAATAAAGTTAAGTACAGGGTATTCCTTCTTGAATCTTAAACTTTTATTACGAACTTTAGACGTAAGTTTCTTGGAAAATCATAATAAGTAATGAATGCTGAAATGTCTCATGAAAACACATTTTTATATATACTTATATAAATTAACACCCAAATAAACGATATAACATTAAAGACCTACATTCCTTCTTTTTACCACGGATTATGAGGGCAATGCCTCCTGTCATTGGATCTATTGTGACTACGAAGGTAGGTAGGAACTTAGCTACTACTACTAATATTATGAAATATAAATAATAGTCCTTGCTCGTGGAGGCGTAATTATAATGAAACGCGACCGTATTAACGTTTATCAATAAGCTATCCCGCCGTAACATGCTTGTCAAATGCTAACGGATTCTCAGGTAGGTTTGCACCTATTGGGTATATTTTCAGTGATGGATCTTCCCGTTTAATGCAATCAGCTAGGTTAAGTGCTGAGGATAGATTAGATCTGAACCTCCGAAACCGCAATAACTCGTTGAGCTCATACCAAATTAAATTAAACCGACCTATTGGTTTTGATGGGTCCGTAGACCGCGTGTCAACTTGCTTGATCCCTAGCTTTTCCTGAACCAATTCAATACTATCGCACTGCCTATTTATGTATTTCGATATTAAATGCTTGTATTTGTCCACGCCACAAACCATCGATGCAGCATAACTCAACGAACCGCCACACCTACGTAACGTCGAGGTACCCACAATTTTAATTTATTTAAATCCTTACAGAATTCCACTCTGGGGAGGTGTTGTTTTGACAGTCATAGACACATTAACGTTCGTGTTTCTGGACAAATACGGGTTGAGGAAACTAGAGCTGTTCTTCGCAGTCCTCATATCAGTGATGGCAACAACTTTCGGCTACGAGGTAAATAGTATTTTAGCAAACCCTTTTAATTGCGACAACTATGAAATTAATAGCGATGGAGGTCAGGCCTCTCCCCACTTTGGAACGGATACGGGCTGAAGGTCGGCCAACTAATCCCCAAGGGAAAATTTATTTGGAGGCCGATCCGCGTCGATACTCTCTTGTTTCAGATACGGGTAACCTGGTCAATCCCTTTGGTTAGGTAGAATTCCCATCATTGTGTACCTACGTGAGAAATAGACGGGTTGAGAGACCTACAACCGAATAGGAACTGATGGGATATCAAGTACTTTACATACCAACGAACCCTCAACGTAGGAATTGATAGTGCAGAGGAAATAGTTTTTGACGCACTATACCTACCAACTGATGGACTGTGTGTATCCGGGGTTCATTCCAACCAATACATCGGTTACACGCGTTGATATGGGGGGTGCCAACCTGCCAACCCCTTCGTAGGCTCCCTAGGACTGCCAATTTATTTTTAACCATTAACCCGGAATTCGTCTTCTTCCATTCCTCACTCTCTTCCTTAAAGACTTTGTTATCTTCCTCCCCCATCAGTTATTCATGAAATATTTTAGTTTTTTTCCAAGTTCTTTATTGTATTATTTAATTTTTCACTCCTCTTGAATGTTATTATGTAATTGGGCTCGCCCGTGAAATAAATAAATAAATAAAATAAATAAATAATATAATATAATTTAAAAAAAAGATGTAGGTAAGCCAAAACGTAGAAGTCTTCTTGAGTTGTAATCGTATACACCCTTTGTCGAAAAAAAAAACTTGAAGGGTCAGGGAAAAACCAGTTAACTCAGCTTTTTTGAAAATCAGAAACACGCATTTAGTGTTTGAATCATAGCTGCATTTCAGTGCAATAGGAAAATTTTATGCTTCTTAGTGTCAATTTAAGTTATTGTAGGTACCTGAGGAACGAATGATTTGCTTGTTTTTTCCGCATAAGCAGCGATTTGACTGGTTTTTTCAGCATTCTGTATTTGCGTATTTCCATACTGAATCCAATGATATCGATCATTGCGAATCTCCAATGAGTATTTTCAAACTCCATTTTGAATACAAATTCACTTACCTGGTTGTTTCCTCTGACCCTTTACTTCCGTTCAGCTACGTTTAGATTTGGGATTTTCCTAATTAAATAACCGCTTGACATTATCCCCTCACCATAGTGCGTTCAAATCCTCTGACTGTTAACGATTATCTAATCCGTCCAAGACTCACAGTCTTATTTGTGTTCATTCAGTTTTTCATAGCGATGCCGAATATTGGAAGCATATTAGAGGGAATCGCTGTGCCCAGGTGTACTGACTGTAGCACTGACGTGAAGAAAGTCATGTTGGCCATCGGAATAATTGGCTCCTGCATCATGCCCCATAATTTGTACTTGCATTCCGGACTGGTGAAGGTACGTCAGTCACCCACAACACTAACCGTACTAATTTTTTCCTATGTCGCGATGAATGTGTTCAATATCATTGCTCTTACAGACGAGAGAAATCGACAGGTCGAACAGTGGCAAGATTTCCGAGGCTAATTTCTACTTTTTCATCGAGTCGGCTGTGGCGCTTGCAGTTTCGTTTATTATCAACCTTTTCGTGATGTCTGTCTTTGCCGAAGGTCTCTATAGCAGGTCTAACGAAGATGTCGTGAGTATATACTATCACTAGTTACCTAGTATTACATATGCATATATCTTGATGAACATGGCTCTTATACACTTAAACCATCATAGCCTATTCCGTTTCAACCTATTCTAAATTCCATGGATAAATCGAGTTAATTGCTTTCGATCTTGGAATGATGTGAATATACATATAATTATATTATTCGAACATTATAAATAAATGGAGACAATTTACAAAAAATTCTTGCAGAGAAGATTCTTGCATCTCCTTCTCTGTTAAATAAGCTTTTACGCGCTTTTTGAACAGTGTTATAGACGTGGTCCTGTCAGGTTGCGAGAATTCGCTCGCTACGCTATTAATCATAATAATGCGCTCTTCTTCATGCAGCGTGAGCCGATGATTTGGAGGTAGTCGGGAGATCCGAACGTCGGGTAGATACCATATTGAAGTTGGGTCCTAAGATAACTTTAGTTTCCAGAGAAGGAAGGCCAACCAGGATATTGCTGGTAGACCGGTACGTATAGTAATAGCGAAGAGACGATGAAAATAATGTTTTGGTATTCAGTATCATTTAATGGAAAACAAGAGTTCGGTGTACCTAATCAATATAATGCTTGGCTATGACCTAACCGATGTAACATTTAGCCAATCGCTGAGATAGTTCACAACTAGGTAACCTCTAAATGTGGATAACAAGTTTAGGTGTTCGGAGAAAAAACAAATTTTGCGCACGAGCAAATAAAACAAGACTATCATTTTGATCAGACCATCTTAAGTCTACCAATATTTCAGCTTATTACTACCTACCGTTTTCTTGAAGGATGTACTGATTATTACAGATTTGCTTACTAAACATTGTGCTCATTTTCGGCTTTTGAAAGTCTACACTTCTGGGTGTTGTAGACGTAGGTATCTAATTTGAGATCAGTAAAAAAATTTTTTTTTTTACTGATCTCGACTGTTCCCTAGTTCCCTTTGAATAAATTACTTCTGTGAAAAGATTCTAACTAGGAAAGACGACATAATTTTTAAAATAATTGAGATCATTTTGTTTCAGAATATATTGTTCTGAGACTTTTGACTAGATACTTAGTAAAGACAGCCTCCGAAGCATCCTTCGCGACTTCTTTCTCATAACGGCTGAATACGATCAGTTGGCGAGTTACCCCCATTAACAATTAGAACAAAGTTGAAATTCGATGGTAACTCATTGTATTTATGTACCTACTTATGTAATTTCATATCCATCCTTATGTTATTCTTATGTTATCCATTGCACCAAGTATGGATGAACGCTCCAATCTTACCGAACTGAGGACTTATTTCCACCCAATAAGTAGGTACCTGTAGGTAAACTTTATAAAATTGCTCCGTAAACGGCCAATAAGAGGTTCTAAGGTATCTCACCAAGTAATAAGGCTTCAGGTTTCGCAAGAGTTCTTCATTTCCATCAGATCCCCCTACATAATTACAAGGCAACTAACCGATCTTAATGTACCTAGGTAACTAATTGTTTCAATGGGCTTTTAAAATTGAGTTTGCTCAACTATTAATATTGCGGATCCAGCTACAGATTCCACTATGTGACTAATTACATCGTCTGATTCATCCTAACATTGCCATTCACAAGGCCGAATAAATTCATGAATTCACTACCTACAGTTCAATGCTTTCGGATGAGGATAGTTGGATGGTTTCGAGACTGGACTGGAATGGTTGACCGCGTGATTTCAATGTTATTGATTTTGGAGGGGGAAAATATACTTAGGTCTTAGGTGCCTACTAAAGATAATGGGCCGCTGATAAGGGCATCCAAGTTCAATTCCTGAAAGGCATCTGTTATAATTCGAAGGTCTGTGCTGCCCTGATGTTTAAAATTAACCCATCTTCCTACTTGTGACATGATAATAAAACAGACCCATTAATATGTTTTTGTTTTTTCCAGCTCAATCAATGCATAGCTGCAGGTAGCAATTACGCGCATGAGTTTACTGTAAGTTATAATTTTATTCGTCGAGCTTCGTAACTCTAGCCTGCGTTAGTACATTATTTCACCATTGCTCAGCAACACACAGTTACAAGTGGGAGTTGGTGTGAATTGTACGAAATTTAACAGCCAACCCAAATATTGACGTTTCATCAAGCTAAGGTCTATTGTTCTGCTTGGTTAGCATAATTGCCGCTTGATATAGCTGAAACCAGTACGGTTCGAACAGTCAAATCCAACTGGGGTTGTTACAGAATGACACTGACGCAGTAGACGTCAATCTCTACAAAGGAGGGATTTACTTGGGATGCCAGTTCGGAAGCGTAGCACTTTATATTTGGGCAATAGGTCTCCTCGCAGCTGGTCAGAGCAGCACAATGACTGGTTGTTACGCTGGACAATTCACGATGGAGGTGAGTATAATAATACATTATTATTATACATATACATACAACTACTATGCCTCCTCAAAGATGTGTATGTGTGGGTAGGGTATAAGGTATAAGGTATAAAGTCGATAGACTCTTTTGTAATGTCATCAATTCATCATATAATCATGAACAAGTAGGAAGGATGTATCGCCCAGGTGTGACTTTCCTCTTATTTGTCTATAATAATAATAATTATGATCCAGTGACAGTCATGGAGAATTTAAAGATATACTCATATAAGTTAATGGCTAATTACTGAAAACTCCAATAAAGAGTTGGCCGAAGAGAATCAGTTATAGTACCTGGAAGGATTGAGCGTTTCCGCAAGCGCAAAGAATTCTGTTGCAACAATCAACTTTTGTGAGTTCTATTAAAATCGGTTGAATAGAACTAGATTTATAAATGAAGCAGAGATTCCATGTTTGCGCATGCAACAATTCATCATGCAGATTCTTTGCAAGAGTTTCTCACCAGTTAGGTTAGGGATATATTTAACTGCACGGCAAAAAAAGGTGTTTTCCCTTCTGCGAATCTCCATCTAAAAAGATTATCTTCACTTCAGAAAAAGTAAAACTCCCAGCATAAAGTAAACGTCAATATTGACTCCAATCACGGCTAAATAGGTGATCAATACCAGCGTATTATTCAATCACACATCAGAAAAGGGGTTGGCACAGCAAAAAAGGGGTTGGCACAGCAAAAAAGGGGTTTGCACAGCAAAAAAGGGGTTTTGCACAGCTATTTCAAGTTGAAGGAGCGCGAGTTACCTCAGTGTTGCCAGGGTTCATTTTTATTCCACTAGCGCCCCCTACTTGTAAGTAATTAGACACAATTTCGTAAACTTTTATCCTTGTAACTTGAAGGTAATAATATTATTATTGACACCTACACTTTCAAAATTATGCTTTCTCAAAATGGTGGTTTATTCTCTTCAGTACCTGTTTGTCGACCCTTCATACTGCCTTATCAACTTACGGAATGAAAGTATACAAGTGCTGTGGGTTTATCTTCAGAATAGCCGTTGAGATACACTAATTTGTAGTGCGTGATTTGATGTGGAGTTGGACATTTCTACTGTGAGAATCCTCCTTCTGCCGTTATAATCAATTTCTGGAAGGGCAATAACAAATTTGAACGTTGAATCACCTTATTAGACGGACGTCTCCCAAATTAGCCGTGCGATTCCCTTTTTTGATGTGCGAAGTATTTTTTGGACGTGTGTTTGAATTAAAAGCTGTTATGCCCGCCTTTTATGAAGGGAGTAACCTCTATTTAGCCGGGCCGATAAATCACACCCGTTAGGTTATCATTACTTCACCTAAGAACCCAACTCTCTCGAAGTTTCGAGAGCCCCTCGAAGTTTCATCTAAATCCGAGGAATAGAACTGAAGTTACGCCTGTAGGAAGGATTCTAGGGACCCAGACAAACAGAGAAGGAACACTTACACGTGGAACCATACTTTGTGCATGCCTCATAGTTTCAATTCGGGGGGAAATTTTCATTCACATGTGCCACAAATGAGAGATGGATTATTGTGGGACACTGTTTACCTTGCTTCCAATTGGTTGTACGCAGTAAATTTGTGAAATACCATATTCCTTAGCACCACGAGCTTCCTTATGCCTAACAAAGTTGTTGTACCTACACATAATCACCAACAGCAACTTGTCATTGATTGATCTGGAATGTACCGGGAACTTAACCAATGTGATGTGGGCGGACTTTGAAGCCCACTTGCCACTGTGGGCTTACGTACATAATATTTTAGAAAAAAACTTCTAGAACTTCAAGGGTAAATAGGTAGTACAGGATCGAGTAACTGAAAACTAAGAGACATTCCGTTGGAGCCAGACGTCTACAGCTCGAAAAAGGAGTTTCCAAAATTTAATTTTCTTATTCATTCGCCTTTATTTTACTGCCCTGAAGTTAGCCGCATATTCAAAATCGAAAACTTTAAACGTTTGCCACCGCTCGCCAGGTTAAAATTTTTGAATTCTGACAACGGGAATGAATTCGGCTACTAAAAATCTCAAAAGTACCATTTTTAGAATTTCGAAATTTTGATCCAAAAATTTAAAATTTCGCGCACCTTTAAACGTTTGCCCCGACCTTATCAGTAGCATATTTGATGTTCTGGTTTCAAATTGTGAAAGGTCTTACTCTCCTCTAAAAAGTACCTCTTTTAGATTTTTGAAATTTGACCCGGAAATATTCATAATCATGCCCTGAAGTTAGCTACAAATTTGAGAAGTTTAAACGTTTGCCACTGCTCGTCAGGTTGAAATTTTCCAATTCTGACAACGGGAATGAATTCGGCCACAAAAATGCTAAAAAGTACCAATTTTAGAATTTAAAAATTTTGTTCCAAAAATTTAAAATTTCGCGCACTTTTAAACGTTTGCCCCGACCTTATCAGTAGCATATTTGATGTTCTGGTTTCAAATTGTGAAAGGTCTTACTCTCCTCTAAAAAGTACCTCTTTTAGATTTTTGAAATTTGACCCAGAAATAGTCAGCTGCAACAACTGAGGCAAACATGATACACGGAAAACGGCCATCTTTAGACTTTAAACGTTTGCCCCGCCCTTATCAATAGCATATTTTTGATGTTCTGGTTTCAAATTCTGAAAGTTCATACTCTCCTCTCAAAAGTACCTCTTTTAGATTTTTGAAATTCGACCTAGAAATAGTCAGCTGCAACAACTGAGGCAAACATGATACACGGAAAACGGCCATCTTCAGGCTTTAAACGTTTGCCCCGACCTTATCAATAGCATATTTGATGTTCTGGTTTCAAATTCTGAAAGGTCATACTCTCCTCTCAAAAGTACCTCTTTTAGATTTTTGAAATTCGACCTAGAAATAGTCAGCTGCAACAACAGAGGCAAACATGATACACGGAAAACGGCCATCTTCAGGCTTTAAACGTTTGCCCCGCCCTTATCAATAGCATATTTGATGTTCTGGTTTCAAATTCTGAAAGTTCATACTCTCCTCTCAAAAGTACCTCTTTTAGATTTTTGAAATTCGACCTAGAAATAGTCAGCTGCAACAACTGAGGCAAACATGATACACGGAAAACGGCCATCTTCAGGCTTTAAACGTTTGCCCCGACCTCATCAGTAGCATATTTGATGTTCTGGTTTCAAATTCTGAAAGTTCATACTCTCCTCTCAAAAGTACCTCTTTTAGATTTTTGAAATTCGACCTAGAAATAGTCAGCTGCAACAACTGAGGCAAACATGATACACGGAAAACGGCCATCTTCAGGCTTTAAACGTTTGCCCCGCCCTTATCAATAGCATATTTGATGTTCTGGTTTCAAATTCTGAAAGTTCATACTCTCCTCTCGAAAGTACCTCTTTTAGATTTTTGAAATTCGACCTAGAAATAGTCAGCTGCAACAACTGAGGCAAACATGATACACGGAAAACGGCCATCTTAAGACTTTAAACGTTTGCCCCGCCCTTATCAATAGCATATTTGATGTTCTGGTTTCAAATTCTGAAAGTTCATACTCTCCTCTCAAAAGTACCTCTTTTAGATTTTTGAAATTCGACCTAGAAATAGTCAGCTGCAACAACTGAGGCAAACATGATACACGGAAAACGGCCATCTTCAGGCTTTAAACGTTTGCCCCGACCTTATCAATAGCATATTTGATGTTCTGGTTTCAAATTCTGAAAGTTCATACTCTCCTCTCAAACGTACCTCTTTTAGATTTTTGAAATTCGACCTAGAAATAGTCAGCTGCAACAACTGAGGCAAACATGATACACGGAAAACGGCCATCTTCAGGCTTTAAACGTTTGCCCCGACCTTATCAATAGCATATTTGATGTTCTGGTTTCAAATTCTGAAAGTTCATACTCTCCTCTCAAAAGTACCTCTTTTAGATTTTTGAAATTCGACCCAGAAATAGTCAGCTGCAACAACAGAGGCAAACATGATACACGGAAAACGGCCATCTTCAGGCTTTAAACGTTTGCCCCGCCCTTATCAATAGCATATTTGATGTTCTGGTTTCAAATTCTGAAAGTTCATACTCTCCTCTCAAAAGTACCTCTTTTAGATTTTAGTAATTCGACCTAGAAATAGTCAGCTGCAACAACAGAGGCAAACATGATACACGGAAAACGGCCATCTTCAGGCTTTAAACGTTTGCCCCGCCCTTATCAATAGCATATTTGATGTTCTGGTTTCAAATTCTGAAAGTTCATACTCTCCTCTCAAAAGTACCTCTTTTAGATTTTTGAAATTCGACCTAGAAATAGTCAGCTGCAACAACTGAGGCAAACATGATACACGGAAAACGGCCATCTTCAGGCTTTAAACGTTTGCCCCGACCTCATCAGTAGCATATTTGATGTTCTGGTTTCAAATTCTGAAAGTTCATACTCTCCTCTCAAAAGTACCTCTTTTAGATTTTTGAAATTCGACCTAGAAATAGTCAGCTGCAACAACAGAGGCAAACATGATACACGGAAAACGGCCATCTTCAGGCTTTAAACGTTTGCCCCGCCCTTATCAATAGCATATTTGATGTTCTGGTTTCAAATTCTGAAAGTTCATACTCTCCTCTCAAAAGTACCTCTTTTAGATTTTTGAAATTCGACCTAGAAATAGTCAGCTGCAACAACTGAGGCAAACATGATACACGGAAAACGGCCATCTTCAGGCTTTAAACGTTTGCCCCGACCTCATCAGTAGCATATTTGATGTTCTGGTTTCAAATTCTGAAAGTTCATACTCTCCTCTCGAAAGTACCTCTTTTAGATTTTTGAAATTCGACCTAGAAATAGTCAGCTGCAACAACTGAGGCAAACATGATACACGGAAAACGGCCATCTTCAGGCTTTAAACGTTTGCCCCGCCCTTATCAATAGCATATTTGATGTTCTGGTTTCAAATTCTGAAAGTTCATACTCTCCTCTCGAAAGTACCTCTTTTAGATTTTTGAAATTCGACCTAGAAATAGTCAGCTGCAACAACAGAGGCAACATGATACACGGAAAACGGCCATCTTCAGGCTTTAAACGTTTGCCCCGCCCTTATCAATAGCATATTTGATGTTCTGGTTTCAAATTCTGAAAGTTCATACTCTCCTCTCAAAAGTACCTCTTTTAGATTTATGAAATTCGACCTAGAAATAGTCAGCTGCAACAACTGAGGCAAACATGATACACGGATAACGGCCATCTTTAGACTTTAAACGTTTGCCCCGCCCTTATCAATAGCATATTTGATGTTCTGGTTTCAAATTCTGAAAGTTCATACTCTCCTCTCAAAAGTACCTCTTTTAGATTTTTGAAATTCGACCTAGAAATAGTCAGCTGCAACAACTGAGGCAAACATGATACACGGAAAACGGCCATCTTTAGACTTTGAACGTTTGCCCCGCCCTTATCAATAGCATATTTGATGTTCTGGTTTCAAATTCTGAAAGTTCATACTCTCCTCTCAAAAGTACCTCTTTTAGATTTTTGAAATTCGACCTAGAAATAGTCAGCTGCAACAACAGAGGCAAACATGATACACGGAAAACGGCCATCTTTAGACTTTAAACGTTTGCCCCACCCTTATCAATAGCATATTTGATGTTCTGGTTTCAAATTCTGAAAGTTCATACTCTCCTCTCAAAAGTACCTCTTTTAGATTTTTGAAATTCGACCTAGAAATAGTCAGCTGCAACAACAGAGGCAAACATGATACACGGAAAACGGCCATCTTTAGACTTTAAACGTTTGCCCCGCCCTTATCAATAGCATATTTGATGTTCTGGTTTCAAATTCTGAAAGTTCATACTCTCCTCTCAAAAGTACCTCTTTTAGATTTTTGAAATTCGACCTAGAAATAGTCAGTTGCAACAACAGAGGCAAACATGATACACGGAAAATGGCCATCTTCAGGCTTTAAACGTTTGCCCCGACCTTATCAATAGCATATTCGATGTTCTGGTTTCAAATTCTGAAAGTTCATACTCTCCTCTCAAAAGTACCTCTTTTAGATTTTTGAAATTCGACCTAAAAATAGTCATCTGCAACAACTGAGGCAAACATGATACACGGAAAACGGCCATCTTCAGGCTTTAAACGTTTGCCCCGACCTCATCAGTAGCATATTTGATGTTCTCGTTTCAAATTCTGAAAGTTCATACTCTCCTCTCAAAAGTACCTCTTTTAGATTTTTGAAATTCGACCTAGAAATAGTCAGCTGCAACAACTGAGGCAAACATGATACACGGAAAACGGCCATCTTCAGGCTTTAAACGTTTGCCCCGCCCTTATCAATAGCATATTTGATGTTCTGGTTTCAAATTCTGAAAGTTCATACTCTCCTCTCAAAAGTACCTCTTTTAGATTTTTGAAATTCGACCTAGAAATAGTCAGCTGCAACAACAGAGGCAAACATGATACACGGAAAACGGCCATCTTTAGACTTTAAACGTTTGCCCCGCCCTTATCAATAGCATATTTGATGTTCTGGTTTCAAATTCTGAAAGTTCATACTCTCCTCTCAAAAGTACCTCTTTTAGATTTTTGAAATTCGACCTAGAAATAGTCAGCTGCAACAACTGAGGCAAACATGATACACGGAAAACGGCCATCTTCAGGCTTTAAACGTTTGCCCCGCCCTTATCAATAGCATATTTGATGTTCTGGTTTCAAATTCTGAAAGTTCATACTCTCCTCTCAAAAGTACCTCTTTTAGATTTTGGAAATTTGACCCAGAAATAGTCAGCTACTACAACCAAGGCAAATGGAAGCATGGAATAGATGAAGATGCATGGATAGTCGAATATGGAGGGGCATTGATGGAGCAAGGAGGAAGAAGGCAGAGCAGTCAGATAAAGGATAAGAGACATTTTGTCATTCCTTGTGTCATTATCATGAAGGTGGTAACATGAACATCCAGTACTGTAGTCTGGAAGTCAGATAAGGATAAGGATAGGAGTTGTTGTTGCAGCTGACTATTTCTAGGTCGAATTTCAAAAATCTAAAAGAGGTACTTTTGAGAGGAGAGTATGAACTTTCAGAATTTGAAACCAGAACATCAAATATGCTATTGATAAGGGCGGGGCAAACGTTTAAAGTCTAAAGTTGGCCGTTTTCCGTGTATCATGTTTGCCTCAGTTGTTGCAGCTGACTATTTCTAGGTCGAATTTCATAAATCTAAAAGAGGTACTTTTGAGAGGAGAGTATGAACTTTCAGAATTTGAAACCAGAACATCAAATATGCTATTGATAAGGGCGGGGCAAACGTTTAAAGTCTAAAGATGGCCGTTTTCCGTGTATCATGTTTGCCTCAGTTGTTGCAGCTGACTATTTCTAGGTCGAATTTCAAAAATCTAAAAGAGGTACTTTTGAGAGGAGAGTATGAACTTTCAGAATTTGAAACCAGAACATCAAATATGCTATTGATAAGGGCGGGGCAAATGTTTAAAGCCTGAAGATGGCCGTTTTCCGTGTATCATGTTTGCCTCATTTGTAGTAGCTGACTATTTCTGGGTCAAATTTCAAAAATCTAAAAGAGGTACTTTTTAGAGGAGAGTAAGACCTTTCACAATTTGAAACCAGAACATCAAATATGCTATTGATAAGGGCGGGGCAAACGTTTAAAGCCTGAAGATGGCCGTTTTCCGTGTATCATGTTTACCTCAGTTGTTGCAGCTGACTATTTCTAGGTCGAATTTCAAAAATCTAAAAGAAGTACTTTTGAGAGGAGAGTATGAACTTTCAGAATTTGAAACCAGAACATCAAATATGCTATTGATAAGGGCGGGGCAAACGTTTAAAGTCTAAAGATGGCCGTTTTCCGTGTATCATGTTTGCCTCAGTTGTTGCAGCTGACTATTTCTAGGTCGAATTTCAAAAATCTAAAAGAGGTACTTTTGAGAGGAGAGTATGAACTTTCAGAATTTGAAACCAGAACATCAAATATGCTATTGATAAGGGCGGGGCAAACGTTTAAAGCCTGAAGATGGCCGTTTTCCGTGTATCATGTTTGCCTCAGTTGTTGCAGCTGACTATTTCTAGGTCGAATTTCAAAAATCTAAAAGAGGTACTTTTGAGAGGAGAGTATGAACTTTCAGAATTTGAAACCAGAACATCAAATATGCTATTGATAAGGGCGGGGCAAACGTTTAAATTCTAAAGATGGCCGTTTTCCGTGTATCATGTTTGCCTCAGTTGTTGCAGCTGACTATTTCTAGGTCGAATTTCAAAAATCTAAAAGAGGTACTTTTGAGAGGAGAGTATGAACTTTCAGAATTTGAAACCAGAACATCAAATATGCTATTGATAAGGGCGGGGCAAATGTGTAAAGCCTGAAGATGGCCGTTTTCCGTGTATCATGTTTACCTCAGTTGTTGCAGCTGACTATTTCTAGGTCGAATTTCAAAAATCTAAAAGAAGTACTTTTGAGAGGAGAGTATGAACTTTCAGAATTTGAAACCAGAACATCAAATATGCTATTGATAAGGGCGGGGCAAACGTTTAAAGTCTAAAGATGGCCGTTTTCCGTGTATCATGTTTGCCTCAGTTGTTGCAGCTGACTATTTCTAGGTCGAATTTCATAAATCTAAAAGAGGTACTTTTGAGAGGAGAGTATGAACTTTCAGAATTTGAAACCAGAACATCAAATATGCTATTGATAAGGGCGGGGCAAACGTTTAAAGTCTAAAGATGGCCGTTTTCCGTGTATCATGTTTGCCTCAGTTGTTGCAGCTGACTATTTCTAGGTCGAATTTCAAAAATCTAAAAGAGGTACTTTTGAGAGGAGAGTATGAACTTTCAGAATTTGAAACCAGAACATCAAATATGCTATTGATAAGGGCGGGGCAAATGTTTAAAGCCTGAAGATGGCCGTTTTCCGTGTATCATGTTTGCCTCATTTGTAGTAGCTGACTATTTCTGGGTCAAATTTCAAAAATCTAAAAGAGGTACTTTTTAGAGGAGAGTAAGACCTTTCACAATTTGAAACCAGAACATCAAATATGCTATTGATAAGGGCGGGGCAAACGTTTAAAGCCTGAAGATGGCCGTTTTCCGTGTATCATGTTTACCTCAGTTGTTGCAGCTGACTATTTCTAGGTCGAATTTCAAAAATCTAAAAGAAGTACTTTTGAGAGGAGAGTATGAACTTTCAGAATTTGAAACCAGAACATCAAATATGCTATTGATAAGGGCGGGGCAAACGTTTAAAGTCTAAAGATGGCCGTTTTCCGTGTATCATGTTTGCCTCAGTTGTTGCAGCTGACTATTTCTAGGTCGAATTTCAAAAATCTAAAAGAGGTACTTTTGAGAGGAGAGTATGAACTTTCAGAATTTGAAACCAGAACATCAAATATGCTATTGATAAGGGCGGGGCAAACGTTTAAAGCCTGAAGATGGCCGTTTTCCGTGTATCATGTTTGCCTCAGTTGTTGCAGCTGACTATTTCTAGGTCGAATTTCAAAAATCTAAAAGAGGTACTTTTGAGAGGAGAGTATGAACTTTCAGAATTTGAAACCAGAACATCAAATATGCTATTGATAAGGGCGGGGCAAACGTTTAAATTCTAAAGATGGCCGTTTTCCGTGTATCATGTTTGCCTCAGTTGTTGCAGCTGACTATTTCTAGGTCGAATTTCAAAAATCTAAAAGAGGTACTTTTGAGAGGAGAGTATGAACTTTCAGAATTTGAAACCAGAACATCAAATATGCTATTGATAAGGGCGGGGCAAATGTGTAAAGCCTGAAGATGGCCGTTTTCCGTGTATCATGTTTACCTCAGTTGTTGCAGCTGACTATTTCTAGGTCGAATTTCAAAAATCTAAAAGAAGTACTTTTGAGAGGAGAGTATGAACTTTCAGAATTTGAAACCAGAACATCAAATATGCTATTGATAAGGGCGGGGCAAACGTTTAAAGTCTAAAGATGGCCGTTTTCCGTGTATCATGTTTGCCTCAGTTGTTGCAGCTGACTATTTCTAGGTCGAATTTCAAAAATCTAAAAGAGGTACTTTTGAGAGGAGAGTATGAACTTTCAGAATTTGAAACCAGAACATCAAATATGCTATTGATAAGGGCGGGGCAAACGTTTAAAGCCTGAAGATGGCCGTTTTCCGTGTATCATGTTTGCCTCAGTTGTTGCAGCTGACTATTTCTAGGTCGAATTTCAAAAATCTAAAAGAGGTACTTTTGAGAGGAGAGTATGAACTTTCAGAATTTGAAACCAGAACATCAAATATGCTATTGATAAGGGCGGGGCAAACGTTTAAATTCTAAAGATGGCCGTTTTCCGTGTATCATGTTTGCCTCAGTTGTTGCAGCTGACTATTTCTAGGTCGAATTTCAAAAATCTAAAAGAGGTACTTTTGAGAGGAGAGTATGAACTTTCAGAATTTGAAACCAGAACATCAAATATGCTATTGATAAGGGCGGGGCAAATGTGTAAAGCCTGAAGATGGCCGTTTTCCGTGTATCATGTTTGCCTCATTTGTAGTAGCTGACTATTTCTGGGTCAAATTTCAAAAATCTAAAAGAGGTACTTTTTAGAGGAGAGTAAGACCTTTCACAATTTGAAACCAGAACATCAAATATGCTACTGATAAGGTCGGGGCAAACGTTTAAAGGTGCGCGAAATTTTAAATTTTTGGAACGAAATTTTGAAATTCTAAAATTGGTACTTTTTAGCATTTTTGTGGCCGAATTCATTCCCGTTGTCAGAATTGGAAAATTTCAACCTGACGAGCAGTGGCAAACGTTTAAACTTCTCAAATTTGTAGCTAACTTCAGGGCATGATTATGAATATTTCCGGGTCAAATTTCAAAAATCTAAAAGAGGTACTTTTTAGAGGAGAGTAAGACCTTTCACAATTTGAAACCAGAACATCAAATATGCTACTGATAAGGTCGGGGCAAACGTTTAAAGGTGCGCAAAATTTTAAATTTTTGGAACAAAATTTTGAAATTCTAAAATTGGTACTTTTTAGCATTTTTGTGGCCGAATTCATTCCCGTTGTCAGAATTGGAAAATTTCAACCTGATGAGCAGTGGCAAACGTTTAAACTTCTCAAATTTGTAGCTAACTTCAGGGCATGATTATGAATATTTCCGGGTCAAATTTCAAAAATCTAAAAGAGGTACTTTTTAGAGGAGAGTAAGACCTTTCACAATTTGAAACCAGAACATCAAATATGCTACTGATAAGGTCGGGGCAAACGTTTAAAGGTGCGCAAAATTTTAAATTTTTGGATCAAAATTTCGAAATTCTAAAAATGGTACTTTTGAGATTTTTAGTAGCCGAATTCATTCCCGTTGTCAGAATTCAAAAATTTTAACCTGGCGTGCGGTGGCAAACGTTTAAAGTTTTCGATTTTGAATATGCGGCTAACTTCAGGGCAGTTTTATTTTTCGTTCTTTTATTGCAACATTGTAATGTGAAATAACAAAATAAAATTACTTCATGGCTATGGCTGTCGGCTAATGCCAAATGAAAAAAAAAAGGAGTTTCCAAGTGATTAATTGTGTGATAGAGAAGTCAGTGTAGAACTTGCGGAGGACAAGTAGAAAGGTAGGAAGATTTGGAATTTGGATACCAGATTTTTCTTTATCTTCGTTTCTATTAAGGCAACTTGAGCATTTAGGGAACTCTAAAACCCAGTCCCCAGTGTTGGTCATTTTCGGTTGAGAAGTTGGCCCATACGGAATATTTCCCCATTATGTACGTTATGCACGTGTGAGTAGCCTGTACAGGGTTGACAGTCGAGAGAGCCGATAAGGGCGTGCAACAATATGTCGCAACTCCAGCACGAAGAGTTTGAACCTCTTCTCTACGCATATTGGCAGTTGAATGCCGTTTCCCAACATTAATATTTGATCAAACCCTCTTCCCTCCAATGGCACCAACCAGTTTTCTGTTCTCGCCCCTCTCGACAGTAATTTCCCTTGTAGTCAACCGGCGTTTGATGTGGTATGTCCACTGCAACCAGACAACTTTAATTGAACTTTTAGATTAGTTGTGCCGCTATACGAAACATGCCATAGGTACGAGATCCCCATCACTGTCAGTTGGTTTATTATTAAGTATCCATCATAGTTGAGGTTCGTATTTCAAAGAGATCACGACACCAAGACGTTCCTTAGATTCAAACCCAAGAAGTAAATAGGTACCTACCTAATATAAAACCGCTACAAAGATAAATTATACAGGGTGACCCAGTTCCTTCTGGAGAAACTCAGGGAATCGATTCTACTCTTCGTTTGGAACAAAAAATGCTCAGTAGAAAATTTTCGAAAAGTTCTTCGTTTTAAAGATATCAGACAATTTGTGTTTTTCCAACTTTTCATTACCTTACCACATAAAAACGCTAATAAATTCGAAAATATTGATACTAAAACAAATCCAATTACACCGTTTGAAAGAACGTTAAATTTCCTGTAAGGTTGTTTTGTTTTCAATGGTCAGAGTTACCTGCTTAAAATGTTGGCCAGTATCAGTTGGACCATTTCAAAATTTCAAAATTTAAAATTGTGAGAAAGATTGTAAGTTCTACTGAGGTTAGACCTCGTGAAATAAAACTAACTCTTCCTTGACTGGTTGAATAAAAATAATGCTGGAATATGAAGGGGACATATCGAAGTTCAAACAACAACGAATGATTAGTTCCAGCATTCAACGAGAATGGACAGGTGATTTTGCTTGCCCAAGTATTTCTCAATAAGAAATTACGAACCTCAGTTAACCATCTTATGAAACTGCCCAGAACGCTTCTCTTCCACCAGTTCAATTTAGTGTGTCTAAAGGTAGTTTTTACGCCGCTTCATTTTTCAAATCAGGAGTACCGTGATATTTATGCTGCTCGTATATGTGGATACTGTAACTGCAGCAGTACAATACTTGTAAAGCGTATTGATGAAGAAAATTTTGTGAAATTTGACGAGTTGTAGGTATTTTTGGTAACCTCAGTGGAACGCACAATCTTTTTTACAATTTTAAATTTTGAAATGTTCAAATGTTCCAACTGATATTGGCCAACAATTTAAGTAACTCTGACTATTGAAGACAGAATGACCTTACAGGAAATTTAACGTTCTTTCAAACGGTGTAATTGGATTTATTGTAGTCTCAATATTTTCGAATTTATTAGCGTTTTTTTGTGGTAAGGTACCTAATGAAAAGTTGGAAAAACACAAATTGTCGGATATCTTTAAAACGAAGAACTTTTCGAAAAATTTCTAATGAGCATTTTTTGTTCCAAATGAAGAGTAGAATCGATTCCCTGGGTTTCTCCAGAAGGAACTGGGAAACCCTGTGTATTTCTAATGTTGATTCTAGAGATCTTATGGAGGCATGGTGACTCCAGTATGATCACACTTTCTTAACCAACACTCCTCAAGGAAAAAAATGGTTCCTACCATTGCCAAACCAAAAGGTATCACGGATCACCAATACCAGTTCACCAGTATCAGTTTTTTTTTTTTTTTTTTAATGTCTCATTGAAAGACCATTCTAGAAGAGCTGAATTTTGATTAATATCCTGAGGGCTGGTCCCCAGATGGTGCCCTATGAATAATGAAATTCTATAGGAACGTGCGGAATTGGTACAGGATGGTCCTCTCTGAACTACACTGTAAATGGAGCGAAATATGAAAACCATTTAACGCTCATATCTCCGGTATAAAGGTGACATTTTCTGAAATGATGCAGCTCAGTATGCAGATATGCTCGTCGTGAAGATAACTAATATTATTTTCTTGATACCTAAATATTCGTCCGATTTCCCCTACTTGAAGCTACTACCTTATTTCAAAACTTACGCCAAATAAGAACCCTACTTTAGAACAAAAACATCGGAAAAACATCGAATCACGGACATGGCTAATAAACCAACATAAGTTTAGATCTTGTATTATGTATATATAGACTCTCTAAAAATCATAATATTTGTTGTATAAAGTATTTGCTGAATAAAAAATTGAAATTTAATTGAATTTGAATTTGTTTTTGGACGCAAGAATTGACAGTACCGTATTGCATATCCACATTCAATGTTTCTGAAAACGGAGTAAATGTGGTTTAAAAGTTTTTGTGCCGTTGAACGTACAAAGTTTTGGATTGAAGAACGGCTCCCTCAACTAACCCCCCACCTCGTCATTCTTACTCACCAGTCCTAAAGAGGTTCCATTTCGAATTTCATCCTCGTAGGTCAAAACAGGAATGAAATTACCTTCTGGGCTCACTCAGCTGATTAGGGAGGGTCCTCACCTCGTCAACTCAGCAGTCCTACAGAGGTTCCACTTCAACCTAGCAACTTATTGTTTTGGTAACCTACGGACCTAGCTAATTTTGTTTATCGGTATCGCGTTACACTTTCTGGTGTTGAAAATTTCCAACTGTCCCTCAGCCCAAAAACATATCCGTGTTAAAACATTACTGCCCATCCGCTTGGCTAACATTCTGTTCACTGACTACAGCTATCGTTGCTGTTTTTTTTTCAGGGATTTCTCAAGCTTACCTGGGTGAGATGGAAGCGAGTTTTCCTGACTAGGAGCATCGCTGTCATTCCATCCTTCCTGGTAGCCATGTTCGCAAGCATGGACGCATTCAGTCATTTGAACGACTTGATGAACGCCCTCATGAGCATTCAACTGCCTTTTGCGGTTCTCCCAGCCATTGCCTTTTCTTCAAATTCTCGAATCGTTGGAGAGTTCGCGAATGGGACGTGAGTACATTAGTTTGGCTTGATTGAAATTGATGGTTCACGTAAAAATGATCTACAACAGAAGAACTAGAATACCTACCCTAGATTAGCGCGCTGGGAGTAGTTTCCACTTTAAACTGCAATGGGCCCACACTTTGTTCTAATCTAGGAATCCGTAATTTGATACTTCTTCCTAAGGCTAACTAACACCACCTAATTTATCATAAATGGTAAATAATAAATTATATACTGTTCTGAGCTTGCGAACTTAAATATTTAACAAGTGATGTATTTCACTTCCAGGTGCCAGAAAATAATTTCGGTACTCATCTTCCTGATCATCTTTGCCGGCAACTCCGTTCTAGTCATCCAGTACGTTGAAGATATCGAGTCAATTTATGTAATGGTCTTCTTGAGCATATACTTCGTCCTGTATATTGCCATGTGCATATATCTTGTGCTCCATTGCACAGCTGCATTGTTCGATCCTGATTGCTGCATCAATAGAAATAAGGTGAGTCAAAACACATTAGTTCGTAATAATTTATTGAACTGAATTGATAACGGCTATGAGGTTTATATGCATACTATTTATAAGATATCTGAATTAGGTATTCTACTGCTTAGAATGTCAAACCATCACTAGTTAGCTAGGGTCACAAATTTGTTATCAAGTTTGTGGTCCACGGTGGGCAAAATAAAGATCATTTCATTGATCCTTGGATTAGGAAAACATGTTATATCTTCGCAGGGAAAGATTCAAAGTGATTTCACAGAATCATAATAAAATTCTCAAATACCGAGAGCATTGTACGTGCTACGTGTCTCTTGAATTGGAGAACCTACATGGTAGAAGTATATTGAGCGTACACTATAGTTGAAGTTAACAGCGGAAAACTCGTCGGTAAAGAGAATTCGATGCGTGAACGCGTCGAAGCAGGAGGTATAAAGCCTTCCAGCTTTGTACGTCCTAAAACTATAAACCCTTACTTCCAAAACAACTTTCAGCTTCACCTACCTCCTTCCTAAGTCCTTGGAAGTGTTCCCGAGTTTGGTGGAATGGTAATACAGTTCCTCACTGACCCGTGTCACGAATCTTAAGGGCTTAGGTAGGATCATGCTAAACGTTTGCACTACCATATCGGTATAGAGTTATAGGAAAGTATTAGCACCCAAGTCACAATAGGTCAATTATTAGGGAAACTAAATTCAAACTTTTGGTAGAGGGTATTACATTTAGGGATCTTCGCAAAATGTATAAAAACCAATTTTTCTTATTTAGGAGCATGATTTGAAGATGATTCAGAGTCCTAACAGTTAAATAATAGTCAGTAATAGTGGTGGGAGCTGAATATGATGAGTTTGGTACTCGGATATTTTTATCTACGCTTTACTAGCTACTGGACCGCCTTCCCCCTTCAAAGTCCCTAGAATGAATTCCTCAAGTTTGGTCACCGCATGAAGCCACCAGTTTCACCAACCCGCGTGAATAGCCATATATAATAGAATTAGTAAATTAGTAAATAGAATTAGTATCAATTGATTTTGAGGTTACCAGAAGGTTAACTGAGAGATTACCGCACTAGATGCAGCAAATGTAGAACTGCCAAGCAGACAAGCATACAATAATACGGGTTCTTGGGCTCTCCTGTAAAGTTTGAATGGTCGAATGAGGTTTTACTCGTATAAATCTGCTTGGTATTTGCCGATGAGGTATGTCGCACTTTGCGTCGTGTTCAGCGCTGCGTATAAGGGCTATGGTACCCGTATTGCTATGAGCAGTGCAGAACGGAATATGGAAATTTAAAACCAATACCTAACGAGGTCTTCTGCCTACTCAATGAAATGATGGGCTCCGAACACATTCTGATGTATCTACAAGAACTCGGGAAAATATAGCAAAAATACAGCAAAATATTATTATTGTTATTTTCCTGTATAGATGCCCCTTGTGCGTAGATGACTGTTTTCTGAGATCAATACCTAAGCTCTCGCTTCCCGCAGGAAGCTCCAAATCGAGTACCAGCGTCGGACGGGCGATTACTGTTACCTAAATATACATTTTTTCCACCTGTAACTAGCCATTTTGGCCCCAGAAACCCCTACCCTGTCATTTTAGCATGGTACATGCTCTTGCGATGACCTACCGGCCGAAAATCGTCACGCATCACGCGTCACAAAAAAGCTCCACACTGGGCCCCTGGCTCCCCCCCACTAGAGCCTCTTGTGGACATCTTCACTCGTTCCCCCCCCCCCCCCCCCACACTTCCAGTTCCACCGTCTCCGTGGTATTCCCCATTGTACAGCATGCACCATATTCATAGCACCTTGTTTGAAATTCTATGGTCGCTGAAACTAAGCAGGACCTTCTATGATTCGTTTGGCCGTCAAAACCGTTCTACAGGACATACGTACAGAAATATTGGCTGTTCGTTTATTATTTCGTTTATGTGCAATAATTAAAATATTTAATTTTTGATGGTGTTCACCAATTTTGGCCCCCAAAAACACAAATTAGGCTCGGTCTTCTTTTTTTCAGATTATTTTTGATAATTGAAAGTAACATTTAATTGTCTTGATTGACTTCTAGTGTTATTATACAAATTGATGGTGATTTCAGACAATTTCTCAGGTTTTTGACTTATAAAAAATGAACTTCGGGAGCTTAACCATCGTTACAGCCTCAATTCTTCACTCTTCGGTCAAAATCAACTTAATATTCGGACTTCTCGCCCTAAAAAACATGGAAAACGACACCTCACAAACTCATGTTCACTAAAACCTCAAAAATCCCTCGAAAACCCCTATTTTTACACCCATTTTTCTTCCATAACACCCCTGTATTCCGATCGGGCTGCCGAGCTTCGGAGAAAAACCAGGACCCAAATGTTTTCCCAAATGGGGACCCAAACTGTGTGCGGAAGAACGACGATTTTAGACAGAAATTTAACGTAAATTTAAGGCTGAAACTTCGTTAGAACCTAAACTTGGTTAGAATCTCAATTTTCCACACTTTGGTCAAAATTGATTCCACATTCGGTCTTCTCGTCCCAAAAAACAAAGCTCATGTTACTAAAACACAAAAAATACCTACATACTTTTAAACCCATTTTTCACTCATAACCTCATATTCCGATCGGGCTGCAAAGTTTCGGGACACAACTAGGGATCAAATGGTGCATGTATGCGAAAGAACGAATTTTGTAGACCGAAAATTAGGCCGTTATGCGTGATACGGCGTACGGCGAACGGACATTGCATTTTCTGAATCTACGCACCTTGAAACGTGAAAGAAAAAATCTTGAGGGGGTGTTATAAAAATCCAAAACAACCATATTTCTTTGGAAGGAATAATATCACGGAATAACAAACTCTTTCATAAAGCCATGTGTGACTATAGTAATCATCTGCACCCAATCAATGAATACCTACTGTCTGATTTATACTCAAGCTGATGAAGCTTTTCGGTTCAAATGTCCTTACTGTGAACGGCTGGAAGTACATTGCCGGGTGATCTCAAAAAATCCTGAAGTTCTGAATAACATTTAAAAGCGTCATAAAAACCTGACCCTTCTATTGAATATTGTCGAGCTACGGCGTTTTGAAATTTTCAAACCTTAGACGACTGAAAGTAACGCTGTCTTTCTCACGCTCGATTCCAAAGGTTCATTATATTGAAAATAATACAAACAAAATAGTGTCGCCAAAACCGAAACATAATTTATTTTTACTCTTTCTTCCTCTAGCTTATGCACTTCTTGAAATATATAGATAACTCCGTATCGTTTAGTTCGTAGTAACATCAATAATGCGCGATCGAAATCAACCCTACGAATAAAGTTTGTAACAGGCACCTGCAAATCTGTATAGGACTTTGCAAATCGAACCAAAGTCCAAATTCAAGAATAGAAAATGATATTTCCATTGCACCGTAAACATTATAATTTGGGATAAGATCTCGATGGGAGAGACGGAGTTTGGAATTCTACGTGATACTATACAATGACGATCTTGATCTACGACAGCGAACTTTCCTGAGCACGTATCTCCATCTTATTCATTTGAACGAGTTATTTTACCATCCACCTATCTGGAAAGTTGTAGGTACGATATACCTACTCGTAGGTACTGCTGGGAAAGTTGGAAGAAAGAGTAAACGGGCTGTCCTCTCAGGCCCAATGTGGCGATTTAGCTAAGGAAGGAGGGATTCCCAAATAATGTACCCCTCGGAACAAATATTCTGATCCGATCGTTCCGCTCAGGGCTACATCACAGAACGTGGGTATCCGTCTACAGCGCTTAGCTACATCGCCGCCCTGGGGTTAGAGGCGAGCGGTATTGGGAATCGTACCGACGGTCCGCAGTCCCAATCCCAACGACCATACGTCACGACACTAACGCTATGCCGTCTTTGTAGAAAGCCACTAACGCATACGGCCATAATAAACGTACCTATGACTTAATGAAATCGTTCTTACTACTATCAGTTCAGTTTCATTGGGCATCTACGAATGATGAGTCCATAATCTGGACATCAGAGTGCTAAAAATTGAAATTATCACGCGGTATCATCGTTTTGTTTATGCAGTACCTTCAAGAGTGATGTTTTGTGTTATGTATTTACTTAGGTTTCAATTTTTATTTCACGGTAATGCTGTTACATTTTTCGGTGCGATTGTTGATACTACATACCTATTGTAATGTAAATATTATTAGCTTCGCCATGAAGATGCCAGAGTTTTTGAAGGACGTTTCTAAAACTAATGAACCAGCAGGTCACCGTTCAAAATATGTCTGTAGGCGGATGAATCCATTTTATTGTGAAAATTATTGACCGGATTTATCAAATTGTTAAAATCACTGACCGCATTAATCCATCTTGTTGTGAAAATCATTGACCGCTGCCCTGTCGGCAATCCAACTCATTTGTGAATTTTAAAACCTTTGATGAATTTTGCGAAGTATTCGTTAATAAATGAAGATTTGGATTTCTGTGAGAAATAACCACTATTTTGCAAATTTCTTCCAATTCAATTCAGGATGGTAACTAAAAGTAATCTAAATTGAAAGGCCAGTGAAAGGCTCAGTTTGACCCGATTTAACATACCACCCTCTGGTGTTTAATTTCTTCATATTCAAAGGAGCTTAGAGGAAGAGCTTTCTTCGAGCTAGAAATACAGCTTATCTTCACCCATGCAAACACCCCTCCCCTTCCTCGGCTGAAAATTAATTTTGAATTTCTTCTTCCAGTTCATGAGGAAGTACATTCTCGGCAAGTCGATAACAGACTACCACGATCAAAATGAAGCCAGGTGAGTCTCGGAAACTGCAACCTCCTCCTCGTGTTCCGAACCCTGTAAAAGTTCTTTGTACTTGGAATATCAATTCATCACTCCTTCACTCATACTAACCTTAGAAACTGTTTCAAGTGTTGGTGTTGGTACATTCGACTTCCACAGATACTTACGCTACCTTATTCCCGTCATTAGCAATTTAAACTGTCTGTAAATATTCTACGTTAAAACTTCAGGAATGGGAAATTACTTGTGGTAGTTTCTGTTTACTTAACATTCGGTTTGAACTTTAAAGTTCCTTACTGAAAGGTGGAAAACGCTAAAATTTCAAGTAGTTGAATCAACTTCAATGTTACCATGAAACTGGGGAAGTAATTAGATTACTGATCTTGGTTTTGCACAAATATAAGGCAGGAACTGCAACTGTCTTTAGTAGAAAAATCAATTAACAATAATTGAACAACAATAACTTATAATACCTAATAATAATTCATCAATAGTTTCTTGTATATTGTAGCCAACTAGTACAAGATAATTCCAATAAGCAATCCATCAACAAGCTTCTTGTTTGGAATAATATAATCTTAAACAGATCTTTTTTAGCCACACCAAAAATTTTCCACTGTGTTTTTGTGTAACATTTTCTTCATTTCATTTTGACATTGTGTGCGTTTTCACATTGAATATTCACAAATGACTTTTAACTTTTACCTTTCCTGGGCGTGAAATGAAACATCCAATATTTATAATATGGTTCTCACATCTTCCATATGTAAAAAAAGTTTCAAATACCCAAGGACATCATAACTGTCAATATCACTTCACATCATTCATTAATTAATGATAACCAGTGTTTTCGTCTATCGTACGCACAGCGCACCGTTTGTCGAAGAGTTTGAAGATCCTGTGGTAGAGGAATTTTGGGAAGACGATGTTATATTTGTTCACTGATGTCTTGCAGTCCTTTGTTGCCTGAGGGTCGTCCAGTGTGCACTTCCTACGGATGATGTGATCTGTGTCGTCTATGGTGAATGCACGCACATGCAGACTGGTGAAGGTGATTATAATTTATAGCATTAACCGTGAATATCGTTGACCTCCGATAATGTTAAAATACGATTAAACGGAGCTGCAACAAATTTACAGCTTCCCAGGATTTTCCAGATTCAAAAACTAATTTTCCTACAAACCAATACACAATATGTCACTGAGCTTACATTGTAATATAAAATTCGTATGAGAAATTAAAATCAAGTCTCACACCGCAAGCATAGATGTACGTGGTTGGTTCCCACCCACGAAACTAAGACTTTTGATTTTCAGTTTTTTTTTAAATCTGCGAGACAGCTTGACCGAATTTAGGAAATGTTATACATCACTTGTCATCAAGAAAAATGGATTAATAACACCCACTCAGTATTTCTCCCTCAGCATATATTATAAAGTTAATGAAGGGGGGCTGGACGGTCCCATCTCACAGGTAGACTGGCCAATGGCTGGGTAATATAAAAATTCCGACTAAACAAATACATTATATCGTCCATGAAACCAAACTTTTGAAATATTTCATGTTCGTTATTGCGGATTTTTATCATTCCATGGACCTTCCCTGTTGGGGGCCCAATGCCAAGTTTTACGAAGTGCAGAAACATAAAACTAGGCAGTCTGAAGAGTGAACACTGAATAATTTAACTTTTTTCTAAAGCGGAGAACGTGCACCATGTGGTTCATGAGCATCTAAGGTACACCTGTTCCTCTTTTTGTAAATTTAGAAAGAACTACAATCATTTTGATACTTCAATTATAAGTATCTTATAAGCATTTCTAGAGTTACCAGTCTCAGTTTCCCCTCACATTTTCGTATTCACGATGGTTATTAGGCATTATGGTTTCGTAGAAGACAGCCATCCGGTGAACCCTTTGTTTTGCTTCTCATTAGGTTAACCCAGTTTCTAATGACGGGTCCTTTCGCAATGAGGATATTCGAACCGTCCCATGAACTCCGAGCCGTTTTGTCACAGCCGAGCATTAAACACGAAGTGATATCTTAATTCAGTATCGCTTCGATTAGATAGGTCATCAATACCAAGATCGCTGCTGGTCGTAGTGAGATATCGAAACTTGATGAACTCACTGGAGATTTGAGTGGCATAACTGCACCAATCGTTGGGACGGCCCAGAAGTGGCGATTTCTTGGGCGCGGAAATGAGATCGAGCTCAAGTGGTTAAACACCGACTTAGGCCTGCGCATTTTATTTTGAAAGATCTGCCTTCGACGGGAAATTAAATTTTTGACGAGGAATTGGAAATTTTATCCCCGAATTCCATTCACCCCTCGGGTTTTCCAGGCTTGGCAAACAAGTTGATCAGGGGCTTTCAATCCTCTCAAGACCCTCTCCCCGCCCCCTCATCTACTGCAAAGCCCTCGATGATGGTCGGATGAATTATAAACGAGAGGCAGAAAGTTGTTAATGGCGACCTCGAGGGTGTCCCCATCTCGATGAGGAAGGGAATCTCCTCTGCAGGATTAATGATCGTATCCTTTTCCAATGTAAAACAGATGAAAAAAATTGCCAAGTGGCAATCGAAGAGCTCGTTCATCCAAAATTCAGTAACGAACCAATACTGAGCAGCTATGCGTAGATAACTCATCCCCAGCGAAATCCATGACAATTTGGGTAGATCTTAAAATATAGGGTTCTGCTGTCACCCCAATTGCAGTGACGATGACGATGCCTGGCGTATGCCAAATTTTTCCTAAAAAACGACATCAAACATTGAGAACAAATATAGAAGGGGATTAGAAACAAACCCAAAGGTGATTAGAAACTCTCTGGTGGGTCTGTTTATTCCCCGCCTGAGAGTCATCCATTCATTCACTGCAGTAGATCCAAATAAATATTCTCATTGGTGATGGATAAACGCTGCAAATGATTAAACAACGGTTTATTATTTAACTGTACATATGCCCCTTCTGCGTAGATCAATACCTACCCTAGTGCTACTCACAAGAGTACTCCTAAATCGAGTACGGGGTCCAGCGGGCAATCGCATTTCATAAATTAATGTGAGGTGGAATCACCATGAAGAATAACGTGTGTTCAAACTGAAAAAGTTGTCAACTGAATTCAAAATAACCGTCATTCTTCAAACGAAATAACATCACAAACAACCAACTCGATTTCATACATCCATATGTGATTATGATCAGGTATTCCCTAGCAATAATATCTGGGCCGGATTTATACCGTTTCATTCATGATCATGTTGACAACGCTTTCCGGTGCAAACGAACGGCTGGTCGTACAATGCTCCGGATGGTCTCAAAAAATTCTCAAGTTCGAGATCCATTTAAAAACGTAAAAAACCACATACCCCTCTATTGAATGTTTTCGAACTACGGCGTGCGGGAAATTTCAACCCCCTTTTTTCACCCCTTAAAGATGACTTACAGTAACGCCGAGCTTCGCGGACCAACCAGACCCCCGATGGGATATAAAAACCATATTTCATTAATTTTTGTTCATGCTAAGTACAGCGTACTGTCAAACTTTTTTTATTCCATTTTCGGATTCTACATACCTTGAAACGAAAACTATCATATCTTGAGAGAAGGGTGGTTAATTTTTTTTTCATGCTCGATTCCAAAGGTTCATTATTGAAAATAACAAACCAAAAAGTACCTAGCCTACATCATAAAGTTTTCTTGAACCATGCGTAATTATAATCAGCTGTTCTCTATCAATAATAACTGGGCTGCAGTTACACTATTTGGTTCACGCTAATAATTTTTGGCGCCAATGACCTTGACTGCGCTTAAATATGGGGTGGGGGGAATCAAGACTCATGTGAATTATGTTTTTTGCTTCAAACTTCACGGCTTTACTGTGAACGAACGGCTCGTCGCACAATGCGCCAAGGAGTCTCCTTTGATATAAAAATTTGAAAAATATTTAAAATTGTTAGAAAAACACTACCTTTCTCTTGAAAGTTTTCAAACCATAGCGTTCTACAAATGTCATCCCTTCAAAAAGCGTGACAGTAGCACCGCGCTTAGGTGCACAGCTAAGACCCCAAATGGACCTGGAATTTCGGTCAAGTAGTTTCGGAAAAGTGATATTGAAAATTACGAACCAAAATATCCGTCCATCGTATTTCTTAGAAACTACAGGACCAAAATCAACCAAGTTCTGCATGCAGAGCCCGGTTTTAGTCTAGCTGTACGTTGTAAATAGCTTCCAATTCGAAACGAATGATACCACCCGGAGCACTGGAGGACCAGCCGTTTATAGGTGTATAGTATGACCCAGAAGTATGAACCACAAAAACATCATCAACATGAGCATGCTTTTGATTGGAACAGAAGAATCAAATCAAGGATGGCTTTATGAAATCGAGTTTGTTTTGAGAAACTGATTGAGTCCAAGGAAAGAAGGTTATTTAGGGTGCTTCTTATTGATAGGTACTTCTTGATGAAATAAAACGATGATAGTACTTGGTGACCGGTAGCAAGAAAAATATTTTGATCTACGGCAGTACACGAATGCTGTGGGAGTGAGCTGGGGAATTCATGAACCTATCGCAAGGCTCACCTACCCTGTACTTTCTCCATGTATGCACCAACAGGTTTTCAGGGTAATGTGAAGTTAGTGGTATAAATCCAGCCCGGATTTCACTGTTAGGGAACACCTGATTAAAATCATCTTCATACACGCATGGCTGCATGAAGTCGAGTTGGTTGTCCTGATATTATTTCATTTGAAGAATATAACAGTATCTCTATTGGATTTTGTTGATAGGTGCTTTTGTAACTTGAACAAACGTTATGCTTCATGAATAGCAACAGGTAATATTAATGGTTGATTTTTGAATCCTGCGCATTTTTATGTAACTGCTGCAATTCCCAGGCCGGCTCCAGTACTCGATTTAGGGCTTTCCTGGTTGGGAGGGAGGGGGGGGGAGGTATTTACCAAAGAAAACAGTGATATCTACGCAGAAGGGGCATCTATACAGGTAAATCATAAACCTAATAAATTGTAGCGTTTTCATTAGATCGAATTTAATATTCCTTTGATGCTTCCTGATCTCGTTGAAAGTCTGCATTTATCCACTCGCGAATAACACAGATATACACAGAGAACTTCATTGTGTTCCTGGCCACATTACTTATTACCTACTGTTGATCTCAATACCCGGGCAAGCATACGTCAATAATGGTAACAGTTTATCACGATGGGACTGAAGAATGGAAGAACTGTGATCTAAACAGAAATATAATAACCGTTGTGTAATGATCTGCAGCGGTTTATATTCATCAAACTAGTGTCCAGCCTGATTTCTTCCATACATGGGCTATCTGAGCACCTACTAGTGTTAGCCTAGAATGTGTCAACAAAATTAGTCCAAGACTGTTGATATGGGTGTTACAAGGATTTTGTGTCTAGCCATGTTGGACCATTGGAGCACAATTATATACGGGACCGTTGGAGGTCCAAACTATATAAATTGGCGTAAAATTCACCACGAGAGGCGAGGTGGGATGTGTCGGCATCTGGTTAAGGGCGGACCTCCACCGTAAGCCGAATCTTTTTGGATGAATTTGTGCGGTTAAGGGCGGACCTCCACCGATCTTTTAGGGTGATTTGCCAGTTCTGGTTATGGGCGAACCGCCTCCATGTTCTGGATCTTTTGGGTGTAGGAGAGAGATGTGGTAAGGAGAGAGAGAGAGAGTAGCCAGCGGCTAGAGGAAGCGTAGAATGAGTAAAAAGTCGCAGGATCCGGGGTTTTATAGACCCGGAAGCCTTCTCCTTCCAACTCCCTTGTTGGGAGAGGATGGAGGGGCTCCAGGTTGTGTACTGGATCCTGCGGTTTGAGTCCCCACTCGTACCGTTTATTGACAAGAACTAAAGTTGGCTGTAAGATTATTTGCGAGAACTTAAGTCTACTAGGAGTGGTTCCGGGAGGGACTCACGACACTACCCTAATAGGTACTACAAATTATATGCCCCTCGAGAATTTCACCAGCATCGGGCGAATGCAATCGTAAATACCTGCATGGACAGCTATTTAGTAGCTTACGGGGATTATCAGGTTAACGTATACGAAGTAAATTATGGGGATATCTGCTCGTTACCTACTGCTGTTTTATCACAAGAGTATCACGGTTCAACAATAAAAGTTGGCATTTTCGTAACTTACCAGCTGCTGTGGATGGACTTATGTTCTCCATAAATACCCACTCACGTTCCCATGCTCGCTCAATGAGAGTTCAGCGGTAGAGTCGACTTTATCATTTAGGTTCATTGTGAAGCCATAAATTGTGGGGGACAAAGTAAATATTGGTTTGGAATAAAATTGACCTACCTAGAGAATTGGAACAGAAAAGTCGCTTAAACGACGTAGGCCGTCAGTGTTGGACAGTCTTATAAATGAGAAGGGACTCTGAATGTTTGTTATGGATTGGAAAGATTGGAATTGGTAAAAAGATATTCAATATTATATCTAATAAAATCAATCAATATTGATCAATGCTCTATATACATTCCAGCAGAATAGCCACCTGGAAGAAAGAAGAGGAGGATCGAAGGTTTTAAAGCGATCATCGTCTTCCGCCAGAACGAACAACGAAGATGGAAATGGCAGCCTACCTAAGGGAATGATCTGCTTAATGATCTGCTTAATCTAGTTCGGTTCAACGTTACATGCGCTAATAGTGATATAATGAGAAGAAAATATTGAGAGACGGAACTATGACTGATTATTCACTCGTTCGCTTAATTTATGAACATATGTACTCGTTCAATATATGTACTTAGGATGTTCATAAATTAACATCCTACGTACATATATTCATAGAAAGTCTCGAAGATACCGATTGCATTATATGGAGAGAAATTGTGATCGATACATGATACTCTACCATCAGCAGCAATCTGCAGTCCGGATGGTCCCGGTGCATAAATTCGAAAATGATCGGCAAATTTAATAAATATGATTGTTCGTTAATAATGTTTCCAGGACATAGGACTGGTGTCATAACTCAATAGCTACTTCTCACAATAACGGAAAAGTGTATTAGGCAGGTAATTTATTGAACCATTCTTACCAAAATTATTATTTTCATGAAGTCAGTAGAACATAAGAAACCAACAAGTTATTTTTATAATACCCAAATTTTCTGATCTCTTCTAAAGTAGTACCTACCTACAAGATTGAAAAATCAATAATAATTATTATGTTTCCAGACGAATGTTGAAATTACGTTGTTCTTTTTCTAACAGCTTTCTCCAACAGTGAGTAGGTTGGAATATTTTTATCTACCGGTAACGGTACTTTGTACGATGAGAATCAAATAATTATTCAATTCACCCAAGTCCTTCTTTAAATGTTTTAATAACTGAAACACCAACTAGCATCATACGTTACCATTCATGAAGTCGTCCATAGTTATTTATTCATTATTTTTGGAGTCAATTCAGGTAAAGTGAGGACTACAGTTATGAATCTACCCATATTTTTATAGCCAAAATAACTTTTATTATTGACAGTAAAAATTCCAGTTTTTATATTACTTCAACAATTATACAATTTGAAAAATAAACTATATGAAAAATTTCGTTTAACCTAGATGGAATTTCATCCCAGTGGTGAGCTCGCACTGTCTCTTTCCTCTTCCCCGCAATAATGTGGATGCCAGGGAATTTCGAAGGAGGGAGTCGGTGAAAGCAAATCACCTCATCACTCTCGAAAGGAAAAACAGGGCGAGCGTGGGAAACCAGCTCAGTTCCCAGGTCGAGCTTGAAGAAGCTGGAAAAAACACAAATACAAAAATGATATTATTATTTAGAGTACGCAGACATGGGGATAGAGGTTTTCCTATATCTGTCTCGTATTTTTATTCCTGAAAGGAGCATTATTTTCTGTCAAGATCACTGAGCCAATAGCCTTCAAGCATCACAGAATTACAGTACGAGACAATATATCTAGAATTTTATATAAAAAACATAGGCTAGATGCCAGAAGAAGCCCTCGAATTACGATTTGTACCATCCAACTAAATAAGTAACAGATTTCACGTCAAAAATTATTCACTTCGCCCGACCGGATGTGAAAAAGGCACCTTTCCACTACTCAAAATATCCCTAAACCCGTTAGCAAAGTAAACAGGTCAAGCCGGCTCGGGTCATTAGCCGAAAGTTGGCTGAGCCAGTGCGCTAATGGCTACTCTTTATGCGTTTAGTTGAAGGCGCCCACTGGCCCCTGCTTATATTACCGTTCACTGAGTTGACTCGAACTCAAACGCCGTCGTCAATGTAACGACAATTCGAAAGCTTAGCCTATCTGCATAATGATTCTTTTTTTTTTCAAGTTTCGCCCCTCAAAAGGAAAAAAATAATTATCGAAGGCAGAATAGCGTTGCATGTCCCTTCTTGTTCGGTAGCGTGCACTTTGCAGACGTAGACTTAGCGGGCAAGTAAGCACCTTGGAGCCCAGATGATAATTGAAGCGAAAAATCACATTACGTACCTGTGTTGGGTCTGGTGTGGGCGCACTACACGACCGTTCCCGTGTGCCGTGAAAGGAATAGTTTTGTGTTGGGCGCCTGTACGAGCGTTCCCGTCTCCTGGAGCCCCCGAGCTCGGACCCACTCCGGGGCTTTTCACTCTAGTTTTAAACAAAATTTTATTGGGACTCACCCGAATATTTTCATTTTTTTTTTATGCCGCCGCTCGGTTTTGGTTTTGTCTGTGAGTAATACTGCTCGCTGCCGCTCGCATTGTCAAGCGATCTGGATGCTCGCTAGCGCTCGCATCTCAAAAAAGATAAACAATCCCAGAAACTATCCCGTGAATGAGCAGGTTGTTTGGGACTTCTGAATAGATTAGTGGAATGTAATGTTAGGTATGTAACAAGACTGTTTAATGCCTTCGAAAATACCAGAAAAGAAGACAAGTAGAGCAGGAACGGTGGGCTCTTGAGATGGGAACGCTCATACGTACATGATGGTTTACGGGGACGGGCACGCTCGTACATACTACTTTCACCTTGGGAACGCTCGTACATGCGGCCCCTGGTGTGAGTTTGGTTTCCACGTGTATAGTATAAAGTTGCTACTGCTTTGGACAGCTGAAGAATGTTCCATCCATAAAACACATTGATCCACATTCTAATGTGTTCACTGCGTTGCTAATTCCAAATATCAAAACGCTGCAAATCCCTATACAACGGTTTATTATTTTGTACAGAACTCCCTTCTGTTACAGATCACAGCTCTCTGTATAGATAACCCTTCTATATAACATACTATTCTATACATAATTATTATGTAGATCGCAGACACTCCGTAACTCAGTGCCTAACCCTGTACTCTTTAGACCACCTACTACCTAAATCACGTGTTAAATGTTGATAAAATAATTCTGTCGATGACAAACAGTAGCCAAAATGGCAAAAAGAAACATTAATAATGAAATTCAGAAGGGAAATTGTTGTGGAATGAAAAAATGTTCAGTCCAGGTAGGGTTTCGATCTCGGGAACTTCGGCGTATCAGTCCGTCCTTTAAACCACTGCACTATATCGCCCAGCTACTCGAGAGACCAGTGTTGTGCGCTCTCAAGACAGCTTGATGTCTGCATCATACACCCTGATCTTTACGGCAAATTGTATAGCGAATTTTATGGCAACATCGTACAACGCTCCGGATGGTCTCAAAAATTCAGAAAAATCAAGCTATTTAAAAATGAGAGAAAACCCACACCTCAAAATGCAGTTTTCCGGGATAGGGATAGAGATACTCTGGACAACCCCTATTTTCACCCCTTAGAGTTCAGTGACAGTAACGATGAGCTTCGAGGACCAGCCAGAGCCCAAACGGGACCCATAATACAAAATTTCGTGAATTTTGGTTCATGGGAACTAAGGAAAAAGCCGCGGACGGTGGACGGCGTACGGACGTTTTTTAAAAGTCGATATTCATATTCTACGCCCCTTGAAACGTAAACGATGAAATTTTGGACGAGGGGTTTTTTCCCACCATCGATTCCAAAGATTTACTATTGAGAATAATAAACCAAAATTCTGTTATCAGTCGAAGGTTTTTCGTCTATTTTCAATAACTCGCTTCCGTCATTAAATAGGTAGGTACCTTTAACTCTGAGGGAATCGTGAGAACCAGAGAGAGTTCAGGGCTCTCAGGGTGTTTTGCCCTGTTCCCAACGCTCTGCTTCTCATGTTACACAGGGAATATTTCATATTTTCGTATAATCGGAGCTGTCCCACAAAGTCATTGTAACCGTCATAGGTCTTAAAGTTCGGCAAGCTCCTCGCTGAAATGTGAGGAACTGAAACGGATAACATTCTCTAGCGTGTTTACGACAGTGCAGTTTTCGCCAACACTTCTTGCTGAATTATACTGAGCAGCATAATGCAACAAATCATGTTGTATTATTGAGACCGCACAAAAATGATCAGTTTTCGACAATAACGAACCTGGTTTGGTGTCGCTTTAATTTTTCCCGAACGTTACAGTTTTTTCTCTTTAATGCAGACCAACGATGTTTCCCGTTTTGCCATTCTGCGCGAGTCTGAATCTGAAACCGTCCAACAGCAGAGACTATTTACCAAGAGACGTTGCCACGACCTCCATGCTCACTAATAATAATAACACTGATTTCTACGTCTGCTGTGAATGGGCGGTGAGCCTCGTCTGTCTGTAAACATACGGCCGCCAAGGGTCCGCAAAGCCCACCGTTTTGATTAGACACAGCTTTCACTCGTCGAGAACTGTCCGCAAAATGCCCGGAGCATCTTGTTCAAGGTATAATGTTTTAGTAGTAGGTAGGTACCCAGTTTTATTGATGTTGGGGCTGGGGACAATAAGTATACTTAAGTTTCAATGTGGGTGGTCCAGCTGATAAGAATCTGTCACCCCACTCAACTTCCTCGAGAGCCATTTTATAAGAAACTTCATAGATATGGTCAATACTTTTGATTTTTTGAGCAAAATCTGAATCCAAATCAGAATTTGATGGAAAGTTTGACCGTTATCGCGCCCTTAAATTATTTATGGTGTTCTGCTGTACGGTGCTCAGACCTGGACGCTAAAGGCTGCGGCAATCAACCGCCTGGAGGCCTTTGAGGTGTGGTTTCAGTAGGACGCTTCGCATCCCGTGGGGTTCAGTGAGTGCGAAAAACCGGTTTTGCGTCGAGCTGCACCCCAAGACAGAGCACTTTTCAAGGGGATAAAAACGCTGCAAATCCCTACACAACGGTTTATCCGGCCCGGATATCATCACTAGGGAGCACCTGATTATAATCACGGATGGCTGTATGAAGTCGAGTTGGTTGTTCTGCAATATTATTTCATTTGATAAGTGATGGACTATTGGATTTTGTCGGTAGGTACTTCTGAAACTTGAACAAATGTTGAAGTATTATTGATGAGTAAATTATTACACAACGGTAAATTATTACATAACGGTGAATTATTACACAACGGTTCATCTACCAAGAAGGGTCTGGATTTTGTTGGTCGGTACTTCTGCAACTTGACCAACCGTTGAAGTATTATTGATGGGCAAGTTATTACACAACGGTTCATTATAGTATAGTAGCAGGGTAGGTATTAACAACAGAAAACAGTGAAGGGGCATCTATTTCACTCCACATCAACCATTTTCCTTCAGAACTTCATTATTTGCGTTTCTTTTTGCCATTTTAGTTACTGTTTGTCTTCGACAGAATTATTTTAGCAACATTTAACTCGTGATTTAGGTAGGTACCTAGTAACGAGTACGGGTCAGATACTAACCTACGGAGCGTCTGCGATGTACATAATATAATATATAGATAGTACATATTATATTATATAGACGGGTTATGTAGACGGGTGTTATATCTATAAGAGAGCTGTGATCTGTAACAGCAAATACCGTTGTGCAGGTATTTGCAGAGTTTTTATTGCATTTTCGGATTCTACTACCTTGAAACGGAAACCATCAAATTTTGAGGGGGGGTTAAATTTCTATTTTTTTCATGCTCGATTTCAAAGGTTCATTATTGAAAATAATAAACCAAAAACATTTTTTTAAAATGATATGAGGAGTGGCGGAGAGAGAGACATTTCTGAGGTGCCCTATAGGTACCTATAGACAATATTGGTACTTACGCCGGAGAGAGCCAATCTTGACTTGATAGATGGGCGATTCTTTGACGTCGATCGACGTTTGATCCTCATAGATGCCGCTGATCACGGCTTTGCAGAGGATGTTGAGGTTTCCTTTCTTGAAATGCGAGGGTTTCAGGTGAAGAGTCAAGAAGGTGGCACTCCACGTTAGCGTGTCACTGACTGGAACCACTCGCCGCTCGCACAACCCCTCGTTCCCGCACTGGAACACGTTTAAAAGACAAACAGCAAGTTGTAATTATCATGTAGTACCTCTATAAATATTTCATAGAAGAGATTTTTTGTTTCATTTAAGTAGGTATACAAAATAGTTTTCTCTAAATGTTATCGCAGTTTTCACTTATACCATAACTGGTATTTTCCCAGTGGAGCTGTGGTTTCATACTCCGTTATTAGGTTTCGACTGATGCCAATAGAGGGAAGGTTTACGACTGTGATGACAATATCCAGAAGGTAAGGCATTTTTCTCTCCATGAACAGTTTCCTTTCATGAAATGACTATTGAAAGATTTGGGTGACGATGAAATTTACTGGTTGAATGATAAATCGGCTGGCAAAAATAACAACAAACCACAAAAGTGGTGATTTTGGATTGTTGAAAATTTTTTTTTTCAAATCAAGGGTAGAAAGTAGCTAGCCAACACAACAGTGCACTTAAAACTTCTGGGTAAGGCAGGACAGGACCAGTAAATTTTGACGGACCATCCAAAACAAAACCGTTGCTACTTTCCTGGGAGCACTGCATTTTTCTAGTGGCATATTTTAGCATTTCAAAGTTATACTACGATTACATCTCACTTAGTGTGCCTTATAATTTTGTACTTGACACTGTGTTTTTGCCAATAAATTATTATCTTATACCCCAAGATTTACTCAATCCATACCTAGTTTATTATAATAATATTTTTCGTATCTCAGATACAGTCCGCGAGTCATTCCAAAAACTTTTGTAAACCTGAAGTGTTTCTTAGCTTCACAGATTCTTCGAGGATATTGTTTCAAAATAATGAGCCGCAAGTCTGGGCTCGATTCTCTCGCTACTTCTTATTTTCCTCTTCGTCCAGCGGAGCGGCCAGCAGGAAGTTGAGGAGCTGTGCAAAGTTATGAAATTCAATCTCACCAACTTGAAATCAGCCCTCAAACTCTATGAAATCTGTCACGATGCAACGAGCGGCCACAAAAAAGTTCGAATTATCGGGAGAGGTCAAACCAACGACGTCCTTCGGAGCAAACTCGTGGATTCATGGACTGCGTAAGCTGATACAACCAAAATACTAGGGAAAATTAACAGGGTTTCACGTAATAACATGGACAATCCATGTATGTAGGTAGCTTGCTTGAATCTTGAAGAGACCTTGCTTGAAGCGAGGAACCAAAAACTAGGTAGCTCATGTAATCCGATATAAGGCTGTAAAATTAAATTTAATGATAGGGAAAACATACATGTGCACAACCAATGAGGCACGCGGTACTGTTTTCAATTGCAATATCATTTATCACAATCAATTCCCAATGAAATGTACGTAATACCTACTATAAAATCCCGATTTAATCAGTAAGTCAACTTGACGGAATTAAGTAGGTACTCAAACTGGTTTACAGACGTGATCAGTTAAACGATTTCCCTGTCAACTTGTTCACTTTTATGACTGTTTGTAGTTACTCTTCCAATGGCTCATCTGCATATGTCAGAGTAAGTAGATTTAATGGGCGGACCGTTCCGATGGAGGAAGGCTGCGAAAAAATTAAGGCAACAAACGGATGGCCTCCTCAGATCCATATGCAATTGAGTACTTGAACTCCCAACCTTTATGAGGATGAAAAACGGCGCACTCCCGCATATTTCCCAAACTCATATCCTAGTACATAAATATAAGCGCATTCTATGATCACTTTTTTGAAGCTGTCTACATCGAAAGACAAATCAGGCTAATTCAGAGCTTTGGGGTTTGTTAAAAAAACTAATGGTGATCAGTATTCAAATACATATTTTGATTTTGATTTTCAGTAATGAACTTTTGTAACTAGCACTTAAGTAGGCATTAAAAAAAAACTGTTTGTACCTCCTCAACATTCCTTAGCTGTTGCTGACATTTTCGAAACCCCACGGCTTGATAACTTTCGATATAAGGGTTTTTGTTCCTGCAAATATGAATAGATTCTGATTTTTAGGATTTTTGAGAACATAAAAAACATTATCAACATGAGCGTGAATAAACGGTTTGACTGCAGTCCATTTATCATTGACAGGTACGAAATATCTGATACTAGTCACACTTGGTTTTATGATTCGAGTTTGTTGTTTCCATATTCCTACTCTTCGAGTTCAAGAACAGAAGGTGGTTTTTGTTTCTTGGTAATTTTAATGTCCAGTGATGAATGACCTGGAACTTAGGGATTTGGGTACAGAGTTTTGCTCGATTTTTGAGGAGATTACTTAATGCACTCGAGTTTTTTCATATTCATTTAATGGAGCAGATGTCGGGGGCATAAAAACTCGGGATTGAGATTTAAAAAAATATATAAATACCTAATAAAGCGGGTTGCTAATAGGTGTTTTACACAAATTGACAATTTTAAGGGAGTTAAATTTTTTTCCTTGTACATTCCGTAAGGTTCATTATTGGATGTAATAGACCGAATTCAAATGCTGATGGTTTTTAATTAATATATTCTGCTTGAAAACAGGATACTGAAATAATAAATATTTAAATATTCAAATCAGCGATGCTTCCCTCATTGTTTTTCAGTTTGGCAGTCGAAAGAGGGATGTTGGAAGCACTGGAATCGCTCAAAACAGACGCACTAAGGCGGATCGTGTTTCCGAAAGTGAGATCCTGGAACAGGATGGTTCATCGCTTAGACAAGATGACCAACCGCGGCCCCAAACTCTGTGACGACGTTTTAACAGTCTACGTCTTCATTTGCGTCCTAAACATCATCGTCGTCGTTGAAATTTTTTACATCATCTTGCTCGTGAAGAAGTGCGTCTGCAAGCCAACGGAAACCGAAGTAAGTATTTTATGCAGACACAGAGATTTTATTGTGGCTGGTGTATCCACATTCGTATTATTGGTTTCTTCAGTCGACAACGTTTTCTTTCAACTCAACGTACATAACTTACTCTAAGTAGGCGTTCGCTTTATTTTTCAATAAGTATGTTCGCTAATACACAATAAATTATTGCGTTCCCTCTAATCTTCCAACCCAGTATATCCCACTGCAAGCTCAGAAACGATTTTATCTATTATAGTTACAGTACACTTTATAGGGTAGCGGCAAAGGCCGGCGAGGGTCAGAAACACTAAACTTGAGAAGACTTGAGATGAAGTATGATGACATGCTGCTCATAGCAGAAACCTCTTGTACGAATACTTGAAACTATCTAACAAACGTTCATCATATGTTATTATTATTATTATTAATTCAGGTATACTTTTTGTATGCAACTGAACTATTTATGTAAATTAATCGCTATTTCAGGCGGGGCTTTACGCCCGACTGCCCTGCTGCAACTGAACCACGAGTTGAACTAGAATTTATTATATACTAGCTGTGTACCCGCGCTTCTCAACGGTAGAACAGACACCCCCTTTAGGACAGGCCCCACTCATAACAGATACCACCTCCTCAACTGATCAGAAACCTTCCCCAATGCCAACCCTAACTGCCTTTATGCCCCCCCCCCCCCCCGTATCCTATGAACCCTCCCTACCTGGTTAGAAACATTCCTCAATCTTCACACAACAAATTCCCAAAGTTGCACTCCAATTGGTCAAGTAGTTTTGAAATTTCTGTAGACCCCCCCCCTCTCATAACCTGTACCCCCCTCCCACTAACATCCTGATTGAAGTACCACTTGAATGTACTCGTCGAGCTGAATCCAGAATCTAATTACAATCGGATTTACGTCCAACCGTTCAAAGTTATTATAAGCATAAACGTCCTCATAGAAGTGATTATAACCCGTTTTTTAGTAGTATTTCATTCATAGCGTTTCAACGGATGGACAGATTCAAATGCGGATTTTTCATAAACCTTCCCAGATAAATTCTGCGTCAAATGGTACCAGCCGCAACTTTCTACGTTCAGCCGTTCTCAATTGATGCCGAGACAAACAAACAAACAAACAAACAGACAAACAGACACTGATTTATTATATGTATAGATTATATGTTTGAAGTAGGTACTGGAACCCAGTTTTCATGAATTGACTCGAACCATGGCCACCAGATCTTGACTAATCAACATTAACTTATTTGAGTGAATCTGCTCTTACTACTAGTTGAACTACCTAGTCAGTATGAAATGAAGAATAATCTAAGACAGTCTCCAAGTCATACAATCTTTCATAATGCACATCAAGAATAGGTAAATGTTTGTCTTTTCATAAGTACGCCAAGTACATAGCAAACATCATCAGCCACCTTGAACAATATGGCGAGGCGATTAGAACTGAGATTCCCAAAATGTACGGTTCTCTCACATTATTAGCATTCGAAAGATTCGAACACGTTGAATCCTAATCTGTCAGTGTGAATCCTGGTTCAAGTGATTCTGCCTAGTAATAATTTGGCAGCAGTTACGGAAGATTCACTAGAAGATTCTCATACTGACTTTGCGACTTTTGCCTGAAGAGCTTGGAATCCCCATTTAAAACAGAAAATGTGAGAAGTTCTCTAATAACTGAATGCGCAAACAGAGTAACCAACTCACAAATCAGTTCTTGCAGAACTGTTGTACCATTTATACTGACTCTACACGCCTTCGAACAATGACAGCAGTAGCAGAGTCATTATAGATCCACAGCAGCTATGAGAAAGTGTACAAAGATGAATGTAATTTTTTTACGGAAATATCTTCACTACGGCGCGAAAGTTCGTCTTCCCAGAATTTTCTAGTCTTGATGGAAAACAGAAAAAAATCCGACTTTCAGCTATATTAGGTAATGAAGAAAAATCTGCCAATTCGAGTAGGCAGTATAGCTTCCTCACTTCAGTCACATGACCGTATAGAATAGTTGGGTAGGTTCGTTTTGATACGACCTGCGATCCAACCCGCGTGTACCCTCAAAATTTCAGCTCTCTACGACTGTTTTTCGCGTTTTAGAAGTGTTAGTACCTAACCCTGTAGTCGTTACTAGGTACCTATCTAAATCACGAGTTAAATGTTGCTAAAATAATATTGTGTCTATGACAAACAGTAACTGAAATGGCAAAAAGAAACGCAAATAATAATGAAGTTGTGAAGGGAAATTGTTGGGGGGGGGGTTAGAATTTTTTTTCATGCTCGATTCCAATGGTTCATTATTGAAAATAATAAACCAAAATGTTCCCTGACGTCTGAAACGCGAAATGGTAGTGGAAATTTTCATATTGGAGGACATAAATTTATTTTCACTCAATCGCCAATCCAAGGCTTCCCTACCTTCGGTAGTGAGGAAGCAATATAATAACCAACGGTTATCTTAGTCTGCTGCAGATAATCGCTAATGCGTTAATAGTGTGCAATTTGTCTCACTAAGAGGTGTTAATTGGTTCACCAGTTTGTGAAACTATGTTCTTTTGTGTAGTGGAGCGGAAAAGCCTCTATAAATACTAGTACTTAAAAATTTCCTATGACATTACCAAATAATAATGTACAATTCAACATAACAGAAAACAACAACCTGTGAAATGCGTAAGCGCGTTTAATGGTCGCCAGTTTGCTGCATTTCTTTACTGAAGTTATTAAGCACGCTGGTTCTCAGCGTTAATCTTGAGACTATACTGGTTGTCACAGTCGGCTACTCACACACTGTTGGCACTGCCACTATGCTCCAAGACTGGATCTATGCCATGGAGTTGTCCACCCTTTCGTAGTCGACTGCGATTTCAGACTCCCTAACTCCAAGACGCCGGAGTTGGTAAATGCCTAATCGAGTGTTCCGTAGAAACGAAGGGCGGATACCATAAATTAATACAGGAGAGATCTACAACATGGATAAAAAGTTGGGAAAAGAGTTTGTTTTAAACTATTCCCGAGGGGCGACCTGATTTATCGTTCAACCCTACAACGGTTACACGCCTGATTAGTTTTTCCTAATCGATTACTTTTTGGCGTGTTGCGGTGCTGAAGCTTTTAATTGGGTCCCAGCCTGATAACTCTGAAATGTTCGTTTCGAGGTTTTGCGGGGAAGGTAACGAGCCGTAACAATTTTTTTCGCAACTGTAGATTTTTCATAAGTTTGATGGCATGGAGTTCAATTCAATACAAAACGCGTAATCTGTTTCAGTAGAAAAAAAACAGCAAATTTTCACTACAATTTAATAATTATTTTTTGCATATTTAATTAACACTGCCTTGTATAATATATATCCCATGGCTCCATAAATATAATATATACCCAAATCAACACCAATTTGCTTCCCTGATTATCCAGCTGCGCCGTCAACACTGATACCTTAACTTCAACTATAGGTGGATTAAGGTTATGCCATATATTTCACGGCTTGCATGATAAATAGGTAGATAATGATTGAGCACCGACCCACATCGTCAATATAGTCGACCCACATTGTCAATATATTGATAGATCTATCAATAATATCTATACACGTTTAATCCAAGCCATGAGGAAAAAATAATTCAGGTCAATTAATACCATATTATTATCTTGTCAACTATTTTGCCCTGGGAGGTCTGAAATGATTAATGTCACTCGATAATATGGAAGTGCTCCATAAAACTCCGTAATCACATCAAGTCAGCCAGTAATTGAGTCTGTCAGTAATTACACTGGTAGTATGATTTTATATAGAGACCTCAATAAAATATTTTAATTTTCAATTACCTACCTATATCTTTTTAGTTTCAAAAACTTTTCCGTAACAAATTATACTTTTCCAGTGTTATATGAACATGGAATAGTTCAATTTGAAGAATTTAATTAACTAAATAATAATAATAATAATAATAATAATAATAATAAGGCCGTGCTGATTGCTTCGTGTAGCCTGGTGAGGGAGTTTTTGGGGGAGGCTATTATGCCCGACCACTGAGCCCTCCACATGCACTTGCGGGTGGGAATAAGCCCCTTGGGCCCCCCACTCGCGTCACCCCGTGGCACTTTTTACCCCCCACGGGTGATGACCACCAAATAATAATAATAATAATAATAATAATAGATAGTTTAATTTATTGGATATATTACAGTTCAATTTGACGGGAAATAACTATGAATAGTTTCACCCCAAATATGTTCTCATATTATCAAATAATTTCTTTTGAAAAATAGCCAATGATGAATTGTCATCGTCTTTTTTGGGTTTATGTTAGCAGCGAAAAACAGCTTTGTCTGACGCATGATTTCCTTTACTTAGTTGATATACTAACATACTATTACATACCTACTATATTTAATATATTTACTTATACTAATTTTTTTTTTGGGATCACTGACTATATAAAATCCACCGAAGTGTTACTTCCTCGCGTGATTCTATTTTCACATGGATTAGGTGGCTTGGACAATACTCTGTGGGCCAAGCACCTCACCAAATAAATAACAAACAAATAACATTTTTGATGTTTATGTGGACTGGGGAGGGTTAAATCAGAGGATTATTTCACTCACTGTCTTACGGTGTACAGGATAGGTACCCGTACAGACCGGTAGCGGTATCTTCGTGTGTCAGTTGGGTGAGTCTATCAAGTCAATAAGCAAATTCTATATATAATTTTCAGTGGGTACTAACCGTGTCAGAAGTAATGTACAGTAGGTATACGTTACAACGGGCACAGTTATTCATTAGTTGAACGTATAGTAAGTTCTAACCAATATGCATTGGCTAGAATAAAAACTCATTTACAACACAATACAAATACAATGTTCAAAAACAACTGTCCTCTTAAATAGGAATAATTAACGATTTCCACGGTAATGACAAAACACTCAACTACTCATACCTAACCTTACTCGTACCGAACGATATACCTACTTACCCAAATGCAATACTTATAAACCATTCTTACAGCATCCAGTTTTCACATTATGTTGCAAGACAACACGAAAACTAATTTTCGTTATCCCTCACGCATCATCATCCATCGAATAATATACATAAAAGAGTCCGGGATAATCCATGAAATAATAAAAGTATGGAAAATGTTGGGCTCGTGAGCAGGTCGCCGCAGCTTCCTTTGAGCGACGAACGGAGTTGTTAAAACTTCTGATGATTTAAAAAGTCTGGAGGATCTCGAAGGGAGGTTTGTTTAAAGTTTTATTAACGGGGACTTCGGTTGCCTCAGCCACCTGCCCTTTGGGAATTCTTTCCTTTTTCTATTCATCAATATTCGAGAAGAAACTTTCGACAAAGAGGGGCAGCGATGACATAATGACGGAGACAAAAACCTGCTAAATACCAATTCTGACTTTTTGGATAAAACCTCCGTAATATTAGTGTATCCACTACTCAACATGATAATTCCACAAAGGACTTGTGCAGGATAAATTTTAATCATTTGATTCTGCACTGTGTTTGGTGAATGACAGAGTCAGATATTTCAGTTAGTAGGGGAAATAAAATAATATGACAGCGTTTTATGTGTATTCAACCAACATGAAACAGTTGATTTTTGTCAACCAACCAACCAGAGTAGGTTTCAATTACAAGCAATTATAATTCTACTACCTTTCTATCTTGAAACAGCGATACTGAATCATTACTTAATTTAATTAGTAACTGAAATGAGAAACTACAAATGAGGAATAGACGAGCATTTTGGTTTATTATTTTCAATAATGAAACACTGGAATCGAACATGAAATTTCTTTCTTGACCTCCCCTTCAAATTTGATGGTTTCCGTTTCAAGGTACGCAGAATCCGAAAATGGAATACAAAAATTTCTGTCCGGCGCGCCTTACGCCGCGCCGTCCGCCTGACTTCGTTGTTTTCTTAGTTGCCATGAACGAAAATTTATGAAATTCAATGGTTGGTTAGTGGGTCGCAATTGGCGTTACTGTCAGTAAGGGGTGAAAAATGGGGGGATGAAATGAAATGTTATCTCGATTTTTTCAAGTGTTTTTAAATTGATTTCGACGTTGTGGATTTTTTGAGACCACCCGGAGCACTGTTCTTCCAGCCGGTCCAGCCCCGAAGCTTCCATCGAAAAGCTTAGTCAACATGACCGTGAATGAAACGGTATATATCCAGCCCTGAAGTACATAAATATCATTGCTAGGGAACATCCTATTATCTTTACGCATGGGTTTATGAAATCGAGTTGGTGGTTCCGTGACATTATTTCATTTGAAGATGGTTATTTTGGATTTGGTTGACAGGTAGATACTTTTTTGAACATGAACAAACGTTATGCTTCGTGAATAAGAACAAATAATTAACAACACATTTCTTGAATATTTATGAAATCGCAGTTGCCCGGTCGGCTTCAGTACTCGATTTAGGGCTTTCCGGGGGGAGCACGAGGGTAGGTATTTACCACAGAAAACAGTGATCCATACGCAGCACCTGTGCAGGGAAACTATAAACCGTTGCGCAATAATTTGCAGCTGTTTTCTATTTTTCATAATAAATGGTAGGTCTAACGGGCGAGCTTTCCAGAAAGGTGCTATAAATATTATGATGAGTCGAAAATGAACGGAAGGGGGTGAAAAATGAGAAGGAATAAGCGTGTGACGTCATTCGGTATGTATTGCCCTCTGGCTCCCGCAAGTCGGAACCAAGCGAGAAGGCTATACATACCAGAATGATGAGGCCACGTCTTTTTTCATTAGCTCACTCCCGCGAAAATATTCGGATTTCGGAGCTGAAAATTGGACGGGGTACAGAGGTTTTCGAGGGTGTTGAATCCGGTTCTGACGTCAAAACCAGCAAATTTTGACCCACGTATATACCTCATTGCACTACCTTCGAAAGAAAAAAACAGAAAACGATGTCGTTGGATTTGTCTAAATTGCTGATGTTTTAACTGCTCAATTTTTGATTCGTTTTCAGGGAATAATTCTGAAAATTTTCCCATTCTACATAGTTCTCTTCAAATACATTAGTATTGGCTAACTGACGTTTCTCTCAACAATGAATCTTACATTAGGTATGGGTTCTTGAAGAAACGACAGGAGGAGGGAGGTTACACTAATGTAATACACATGTATGTAGGAGTAGGTATATTGTGAGAAATTATTATCGATTTGCTATAATTATCCTTAATTTGCCATACGTTAAAAATATCCCTCACTTAATTTGAGTTCGCACATAATTCAACGGAAGTCAATCTATTTGTTGGAATAGGAAGAAGGTTTGAGAGAATGATAGGAAGTTGAGAATTAAGATTTTCTTTCTCGTTCATTCAGTTTTCAGTTTTCAGTTTTCATTGTCACTGCTGTTAATTCCACTATCCTATAAATCTATGTTACTTCTTTCATAAATGCATTACTACACACCTTCGGGCTGGAACCATCTGTATGACTTCAATATAAACGCAACTCATTTGACAACTTATTTGCCCTATAGAATCACGCCTATAATTATTACGTACTGTCTGTTAAATATGTTACTGCAAAATTATTATTGCATCACATGTACACAAATTACAATACGTAATTGAATTACAATTTTGACCCTGCTGTGGTATATAAAGAGTAATTAGAAAACACACAAGGGCTGTCAAATAATGGACTGAATCCGTATTAGCGCAATTACTAGTACTAGGGATTCAAAACTATAAGTGTGTATAATTATGTTCAAAATGTATTCTTTGTTGCAGGAGAGCACAGCGCTGTTGGAAGAGATCCATTGAATGAAAACGGAGCATTTGAAACATGTTGAAAATGAACTCGTATTTCAATCTTTTAATTCTAACCTTTTACTTTTAATCTTAATTTAACATCATTCGTAAAATTAATATTCAATTCAAACGTCAAAAATACTTACGGGATTGCCATTTATAATAAAGAAAAGTATTGGCGCTGGCTTCGAGGGCGGTGAGCTACAATTGGCACGTAATGTTTCCCCAGGGCTATAAGCGTCAGCGGTTCTCTCCAAAACCAAAACAGGTCCTGATTCTGGCAGGTCTGTAACAGGGAATACAGATGAATTAATGACTCACGTTTCATAAGCAACAGAGGTGGCGAGGTCAATACTTGGATTTTTGTTGTTAAGAGAGAGAGAGGGAAATGATGTTTTACATATCAGAATTATAAACATCCTTAGTTAAAGTAGTTTTATAATGTAAAAATGCAGCAAATTTTTCACAACGGTTCATTATTTTCCTGTACGCCGATCACTGAATTCCTATTAGTGTAACAATGACTTAGTAGGGTTGTTTTTTTGTGGTGCATACCTACCTACCGACAAAAATCCCGCCCGAGTCGAAGTATATGCTCTCCAACGTTCCGCTCCTGTCACAACCCACTACGGCCCCCACGGAACTCCCACCCGGTCATATTTGAAATTCTGATCACTCTCATTTTCGGTATCACTTTAAAAAAGTCATGAAAAACGTACCCATCTATTGAAAGCTTTCGAGCAACTGCGATTTGAAAAATTCAACCCCCATTTATCACCCCTTAGAGATGACTGACAGTAACGCCGAGCTTCGAGGACCAACTAGAACCCAAACGGGACCTACAAACCGAATTTCATTAATTTCGGTTCATGGTGACTAAGAAAAGTGCGAAGTGCGGCGGACTGACAGAAATTTTGGTTTATTATTTTCAGTATAATGGACCTTTGGAATCGAGCATGAAAAAAATTGCAACCCCCCTCAACATTTTATGGTTTACGTTTCAAGGTGCGTAGAATCCAAAAATGCAATAAAAAAATTTCTGTCTGTCCGCCGTACTTAGCACTTGTCGTAGTTACCATGAACCAAAATTAATGAAATTTGGTTGTCGGTCCCGTTTGGGTTCTAGTTGGTTCTCGAAGCTCGGCGTTACTGTCAGTCATCTCTAACGGGTGAAAAATAGGGGTTGAAATTTTCAGAACGCCGTAGCTCGAAAAGTTTCAATAGAAGGGTATGTTTTTTTAAGAATTTTAAATTTGTTCTTGAAATAAAGAATTTTTTGAGACCACCCGAAGCATTGTACGACCAGCCGTTCACTTGCACCGAAAATCTTCGTCAAGATGATCGTGAATCAAACTGTATAAATCCGGCCCAGATATCATCGCTAGGGAGCACCTGATTAAAATCACGGATGGCTGTATGAAGTCGAGTTTGTTGATCTGTGACATTATTCCATTGCAAAATTCTGTGATATTATTCCATTGGAACTCTTTTGGATTTTGTTGATATAGGTACTTTTGCAACTTGAACAAACGTTGATGTATTATTAGATAAATTATTACACAAGGGTGAAGTATTACACAACGGTGAAGTATTACACAACAGTAAATTCATGCAAAACCGTTTTTATACTATCTACGTAGAAGGGAAATCTATACAGGTAATTATTAACAACGGTTTTTCTTATGCTTTATGAATAACTACAAATTGTCAATGACTGAATTATTGAATCCCGCACATTTGTACGATACTTTAATCCGGGCCGGTTCTAGTAATCAATTTAGGGATATCCTGCGGGGAGCTGGTGGGTACTAACCACAGAAAACAGTGATCTAAGCAGAAGGGGCATCTATGCAGGTAAATACTAAACCGGCAATAATTTGTAGCGTTTTTTTATTCAATTTTTGGATTCTACGTACCTTCAAACGTAAACCATCAAATTTTCAGCCGGTGGGGGGGGGGCTAATTTTTTTTTTTTTTCATGCTCGATTTCGAAGGTTCATCAGTGATGAGGCGATTTTTGATGACTCAAATTATATCGCCGTTGGAATTTTCGAACAGATGCACCGATTTAAGAGCCTTCTCTCATTCTGCATGATACGACGCACATAAGGCAAATAAGGTAAGACATAAGGTAACCATAAAATGGCAAATACATATGATTTTTGAGGATTCATTCAACCGATCGTCAAAGTTTAGCTCAACAATTCCTACTCTGTAGATAGTATGCTGAAATGAAGGACAAGTTGCGTTCCGCGAAGGGGAATGCGGGGACAAAAAACGGGACTGCCCAGGAAAATCTGGGACGTTCGGCCACACTGGTACATTTTTACGTTCATTTCCACGAATCTTTGGAATGTGACTGACTTTTGACGGAATATAGCCTGATTTTTGTTAATAATGAGATATGTGGGAATATCAATGTGGACCCTGAAATTGGCAGTAAAATACAAGAAACGTAGTAAGTAAATACACAAGAGTTCATTATTTTCTGTACCTACAGTCAACAAATTTTCTGTCTTGGCCACTGTTCAATACGATTTATGTACCCTTGTAACGCTTTATATCTCAACGGGAAGGTAAGTAGGCAGGTAGGTATGAACCGTTGGGATTAGGAGCGGATTCGTCCTCAATTGATCCAACGTAAATTTCATTGTACTCTTCTAACGACACGTCTGCACGTGAGAAAAGAGAGTGTCAAGAAACCTGCACACATACCAAATGTGTAACAAATGGCCAAATGTTATTTTTTGTAAAAAAAAAATATAGTTGTAAATATTAATATATGCTGAATCAGTACGACTCCAAGATTTGCGAAACTGCCCAATGGCACCAGCCAAACTGGTTTTCGCCTAAAAGAAAAGGTTTTATCGCTCAGTCATCCATCTATATTATCTTGTGCAAGGAAGATACCTACTTTGCCTATTGCATACGAAACCGGTAGTTCGAAAGTACCTAACGTATATTATGATCTGGTAGGTTTCAAGGAAAATAGAGGATTCAGAAGAGAGGAGTTTGTAGGCACCCTATACCTATCTCACCCACATCCAATGACAAGATGGAACGTCCTTATTTTGTCAAAAGATTCTGATGAAAACCACCTATTTAGAAGTGGTTTAGCGTACTCTCAAATTAAATAATAATAATTATTATTGTCCCATGGAATAACAAGTGTTGAGCTATCAATTGGTGGCCTTATAATAATAATTATCTGTATATATCAACTCACTCATTTCAAATAGTATGATGGATTTTCTACTTCCTTATGTAACGGAGCTGAGTAGCGATTTCAACTAACACCATCGGCAAGTTTCCCACCCTTGACGCATGATGAAACTTGTTTTCAAGAGTGATGATCTCCTAACTATAATGAATTTAACGTCAAAATTCAATCATCCGTTGTGCTGAAACGACGGAACATCATTAAGTCAGCCCGGGTTCTTGCAAAGCGCCTACATCTCCCCGTTGAACTCTGTAAACGGGTGTTAGTGACGAACGCGGGAGTAAAAACTTTCTCATTAGAACGTCAGAGGGGTAACTGCGGGTTAGGAGCAAAAACAACGAGGGTTTTCAGCGAGAGATGGCGGTCCGTTTGGAGACTTGGTTTAAAGCGAGTTCTTGCGAAGATCGTCTTCCTTCTCGACCCAGTGGCCCACTACTCAATCAGCACCGGCACCAACTTAATCAACGCTTCCTAGGGTTCATCGCGCCACCCATCTTTTGGGTACTGGTACGATTTCCAACTTCTGGGACTAAAGGAGAGGTTGCAGGACACCTCGGCATAACCTAACCTATATTCTCACTGTTAAACCACTGAAGAAGTGAAGGCTGTCTGATATAAATTTGAGTAGTGTGAAAATTAATTCAAGACGCTGACCTAATGACTCTTTTGGCAAAAAGGGTGGAAATGGGGAAAGCAATGTTGGATACAAAACACCACAGTGCCAACCATTAAGTATTTTTATCGATTGAAAACCAATATAGTTTCAGTCGGTGCACGTGCATCGGTAAGTTGCAGAGAATAGGCAATATTCGACGCTTTGATTGAATTTTAATTCTGATTGGATTATTTAATCAACTGGAGCATCGGCGACTGTGAACTGCCAAGAGCCATTGTTAAGGTTTAGTGGCATAATGACACAATAATTCATGGTTATGAATTACGTTGTCTCCCGCTCATCCGTATAATGATCCATGCTTCAGGCGCTGTCGCTCGCCATTCGTTCGCAAAGTTGAATCACACTCTGGCTACTTACTCAAAATAAAATAATGAAAGCGAGGGGATGGGTAGGTACTAATTCATAACAATGAAGTCTTGGAATTATTATTTTTCCAATGAGAGCTTTCCAGTAAGTGATTAACGATTTTCGTGATATTTGCCTATGAATTGGTTTTATAAAAATTGACGGAGTTACTAGATATATGGATTGCTTTTATGTGAAAACCATTACATAATGTGATATATAATGTGACATTTCTTCGTGAAGGACGGACAAGATTTATATAAACGTGACATTTCTTCGTGAATGACGGACAAAATTTATATAAATGTGACATATTTCGTGAAAGACGGACAAGGTTGATATAAATGTGACATTTCTTCGTGAAGGACGGACAAAATTTATATAAATGTGACATTTCTTCGTGAAGGTCGGACAAAATTTATATAAATGTGACATTTCTTCGTGAAGGACGGACAAAATTTTAGATTGGCCCCCACTCCGTATGCATATGCACGTCAATAAAAATACTCTCTAAGAATCACCGCCGTTTGTGTGCATCTACTCAATGGACGGCCAAATAATAATAATGACTAATAATAGAGCAATAAAAAAAATCAATATTTACTTTGGTAGGTGTCACTTTTAACTGCAAGAACGAATCATTCCGAACGAGCAGACGAGCACTCTAAAACAACTTCAAAACTGGGTCAGTCAGGTCGAGCCATCTTTGACTGATCGAAGTGAGCGAAGGAAGTAACTATCAGCAGTCAGCCCTGCGTAGCAGGTCGGAAGCTACTAGGAGGATTCACTCAACTTACTTCTTCCTCAATGTCCAACGCTCTTACCGTTCTTTGGATGAGACCGGCCGTTCACTTTAGGTCGGTCGCTCAGGAGTCGGTCTTTTAAAAGATTCGGCTCTTTGGGAGTCGGCCATTCGCGACCGTCCCATCTCTATGAAGGGCTGATAGGATTGCTAGTTTAATTATAAAGTAGTATAGTAGTAGGTTAAGGAATTATCATAAAGAATGGATATCAGAATAACATGTTCAGCAGAATACATAGGATATGCGACCTAATGTAACAGTTTTCTTATAATTTGCCTAATCATACCTGGCCGATTTCTTCTCCATCATGACAATGATGAGACCACCGCAGAGTGCAGACCCCCAAGATACCGAGGCCTTCTGTACTAGTGAACAGTTCAGCATGGATGGGCCTATCCTCTAATTTTGCTCAACCATCCTACACCATCACCTCTCTCAATCCACCGTTGATGCCCGGCCCCCGATTAGCATAAATGGGCAAGCCCTTGTTAGTGGCAGCGTGTCGCCCGGATCTCGACGACATATTAACGCATAAATCATATAATTACGGCAACGCCTCTACACCACGAGATCGCTACAGGACGGAATTGTGGGGCTCGAACGAATTACGATTTCAATTAATTCGTCCACTCTCTGTTTGAGTTATGGGATCAAACTTAATTTCCGAAATAGCGGTTACGCTGAATCTGAAGGTACCTACGTTGTTAGAGTTCCATGACCGTAAACCTGAATTAAAATGAAGTCCTAAACCCCTCGACTCTGTGAAAGTGGGTGACGCATTTTGACTACTACAGATATAATTTCAGGACTTTATAATTAAATGTTTGATAACTGATGAATAATGAAGAAACCGGCGCGGCGGGACTAAAACAAAGCAATCTGCCCATCTATTTGGGTTTTGACCACAAGGACAAGTTTATTATTCTCAAAACCCCAATTTCAGCAGTAATGGCCTCCAGGTCGAAAAAAGAAAAAAAGTGCAGATAACTACACAACTGTTGATTTATTATCGTATCAATTTTTCAGTTAACGAAAGTTCCAGTCTTGCAGCTTGACTACACGAACCAAATATCTGAGTTACGTATCCCAACCTGAACTATCGAACATTTTTTACGCTCTTTTCCCCGTGATATTTTCGTCATTCAAAATATATCTACAGTGCCTAAAGTTTTAGTAGGCATATATAGTACCTACCTAAACCTATAATATTTAGCTAGGTACCTACGTACCGAAACATTGACGAGCTTTCCTGTTTATGACAGCGACCCACTGATAATCCTTTTGGGGTTCCAGACGTAGAACACAAACGTTAAGCGACTGACAACTTAGGTATTTAGTTATGTCTATGTTAATCAAGCGCTTCCATACAGTTATCGTTGATACCTGTTATAGGCAGGTACATAAATATATAGGTATAATAATTTTTAATAGCCATCTGTAACTATACTCAGTGCCCATTGTTAATAGGAAGTTACAATAGGTGGGTACCTTCTCATTCAAACGACATTTCACATTTCACACCCCGTGATTCCGTGTATTTGTAGTGCTCAATTTGTAAATTTCAATCTTGAGCAATTCTTCCTACACATCGTACTTAGAAGACGAGTTAATGCGTATTGGCCAGTTTTTCTTTTCCATTTTTCAGTCTAAAGCCAACGTGTCTAATGATATTCTAGGTAAGGTGTCGCAATGTTAAATTTACACAGAAAAACTCGGCGCTGCGCGCCTCGGCGGGGGCTTCGCCCCCTGCACCCCCGGTGTGGTGTACCTGACCCTACAGGTTTTTGTCCCCCTCGCTGTATTATATAAGCTTTAGCCACGCCTATACACATCGAAACAACCAAGTGACAACCAAACGAGCGTCATTGTTTACTATCGATTTATAACATCCATTTATATAGTTATAGTATGAAACTACGAAATAAATGCGTGATAAATCAAGAGCTTTCCAACGAATGGAAATCGATTTTTGTCCGATGAAAATGAAAGAAGTTTCATTTCCCTAGCAACTACTCGGTTGTACGTGAAAATCATAAGAAAATGTCGCGCTACTTTTATCTCACTATTTGGTCTAACTATTTGGTCTCACTATTTGGTCAAACAAGCGTCATTGTTTACTATCGATTTATAACATCCATTTATATAGTGTTATATTATGAAACTAGGAAATAAATACCAAGAACAAATACGAAATAAATGCGTGATAAATCAAGAGCTTTCCAACGAATAGAAATCGATTTTTGTCCGATGAAAATGAAAGAAGTTTCATTTCCCTTGCAACTACTCGGTTGTACGTGAAAATCATAAGAAAATTTCGCGCTACTATTTGGTCTCACTATTTGGTCTCACTATTTGGTCTCACTTTTGGTTTATTATTTTCAATAATGAACCATTGGAATCGAGCATGAAAAAAAAAAATTCTTACCCCCCCTCAAAATTTGATGGTTTACGTTTCAAGGTATGTAGAATCCAAAACTGCAATAAAAATATTTCTGTCTGTCCGCCGTACGCCGTACGGGCCACTTTTCTTAGTTACCATGAAAGAAAATTGATGAAATTCGGGTTATAGGTTCCGTTCGGGGTCTAGTTGGTCCTCGAAGCTCGACGTTACTGTCAGTCATCTCTAAGGGGTTCAAAATAGGGGTTGAAATTTTCAAAACGCCTATACCATTTTTTTTACGTGAATATTTTTACGGTTTTAAATAGTTCTTGAACTTGCGAGTTTTTTAAGACCATCCGGAGCATCGTACGTCCAGCCGTTCGTTCACAGTAAGGCCCCGAAGTTTGCACCGACAGGCATTTTCGACTCCAGTGTGAATGAAATAGTATACAATTCAAACCAAATCTCGTAACCAGAGACGCGCCCACAATAGGAAAATTGGCGGAGATGAAATCATTGCTAGGGGCCACCTGATTATATTGGCGGAGTATGAAGTCGAGTTGGTTGTTCTGTGATATTATTTCGCTTGAAAAATGATGGCTCTTTTGGAGTTTGTTGGTAGGTAGTGAAACTTGAACAAACGTTGAAGTATTATTGATGGGTAAATTATTACTACGGTAAATCATTACTCAACGGTAAATTATTACACAACGGTTCATTATACCATCTACGTAGAAGGGGCTGGAGTTTGTTGTTAGGTACTTTTGCAACTTTTTTCACTCCTCATCAACAATTTCTTTTCAGAACTTCATTATGTGTGTTCCTTTTTGTTAGGTACTGTTTTTCTAACAACTCGTGATTTAGGTAGGTACCTAGTAACGAGTACGGGGTTAGGTACTAACCTACGGAGGGTCTGCGATCTACATAATATGTATAGAATAGTACATATATCATATTATATAGACGGGTTATCTATACATAGAGCTGTGATCTGTAACGGAAGGGTATTCTATAAAAAAAAAAATAAACCGTTGTGCAGGGATTTGCAGCGTTTTTCCTGTCGTTTTTCGGCGGGGGGTCCCATCGCAAAAACCTGAAGGGTCAGGTTAAAATTCAATACCGCGGCCGAAAAACAGTCTGTGTCACATTTCTTGGCTTATTATTTTCAGTAATAGACCTTTGGAATCGAGCATGAACAAACAACTTTAACCCCCCTTAAAATGTATGTAGAATCAGAAAATGGAATAAAAAACGCTTCAATTTATTAAACAACGGTTTATTATTTACCTCTATACATGCCCCTCGTGCTTAGATCACTTGTGGTCAATACCTACCCTCGTGCTCCCCTCAGGAAAGCCCTAAATCAATTACTGGAGGCGGCCCGGGAATTACAGTTTCATAAAAATGCGCGGGATTCAATAATTCAATAATTATTTATGTTGTTAGTAATGAAGCGTAACGTTTGTTCAAGTACAAAAGAACCTATCAACAAAATCCAAAAGAGCCACCATTCTTCAGATGAAATAATATCACAGAACAACCAAATCGACTTCATACAGCTATCCTTGATTATAACCAGGTGTTCCATACCAATGATATCAGGGCCGGATTCATAACGTTTCATCCACGATCATGTTGAAAAAGCTTCTGTACAAACTAACGGCTGGTCGTACAATGCTCCGGTTGGTCGCAAAAAATTCTTTTCTTTGAGATCAACGTAAAAACGTAAAAGAAAAACCATAGCCTTTTACTGAAAGTTTTCGAGCTACAGCGTTCTGAAAATGTCAACCCCTACTTTTCACCCATTAGATATGACTGACAGAAACGCCGAGCTTCGCGGACCAACTAGACCCCAAATGGGACCTACAAACCAAATTTCGTTAATTATTCTGGTTCATGGTAACTATGAAAAGTGCGAAGAACGGCGGATGGACAGACCTTTTTTCATTCCATTTTCGGATTATACACGTACCACGTACCTTGAAACGGAAACAACCACATGTTGAGAGGGGGTTACATTTTTTTTTCCTTTTTTTTTTTTCATGCTCGATTCCCCTCACCCACCCTCGACCCCACGGGGATTCATCCCTCCACCAACCAATGATGGTGAGCACCACAGCTGTATATGTGGGAGTAGCAACAAACCACAAAGGAAAGTACTGAGACATAGATTATCCGTACCATAGTAATGATCTCTATTGAACAAAGGTACACAATTTCTGACCTTCGCTAACAAACAGCTTTTTGGTGCTACGTGGGCTCTGTTAGTAATGCCAAGCCGTAAATAATGCCAAACAGTCAATGCAAGAAAGGGGATCTACATCTACGATTTTTATACTTGGAGATCATAAATTCGTAGGTTCAGGCCCCGAGGAGGCTCTACCTTCTTAGCTAGGAACCTAGGCTGATTAAAATTAGCTAAATATGTCACAATTTTTAGTGCATAAGAGGATTTTTGAAAAATTCTTAGATTCTTCTCTATTTCACACTATTCTGAATCGAATCCTAGACTTGTTCATATTTATGAATGGCCAATGAAGGGATGAGTTCGAAGATGAAAATAAAAATTGGGTAACATTTAGGAGTGGGTACAATTTTTTTGTGGGTCAAAAATCGCTAAAAATTGGTGTTTCAAGTATTTGAGATCGCGCAAAATGAGTTGGCCTCAAATTCAGTACCCAATTGAGCTCGAGACAGACTGGAGCCAACGATAACCCTACACTTCTACCACTTAGACTCGTTCAGACCCTCCGTTGGTACAATTATTTGTGACATGAGTAGGATTCAAAACAAAATTAATCAAAATCTACTGATTCACACAAGTATACCTCTAGATCAGTGGTTCTCAACCTTTTTGAACTTGCCGCCCCCTTTAGGAGTTGAATATTTTTCAACGCCCACCTGATGTGAAAATCCCTAAGTTTGGGTACGGGAAATGGGGGGGATGTTATGAATGTAATACACACAGCTGTGTGTGGGATTGTTGTGGTTCAGAGACTGTTTCTTAAAATGAGGTTCAGTGTTAGTGAGATGAAGTGTCATGTACTGGATGTCGAGTCGGTTTCTTTTAGCATGGACCTACCGGCCGAAAAACGTCACGACATAAAAAAGCGACCCAAAAAACGTTACTGGTGACTCATCAAATGTTTCGAATTTCTCTCGCGACGTTCTTCCTTTTCATCGTCGTTGCTCCGTTGGTACCAGACATTCTAAGAGGTATACAAATGTGAAAGGGAGGTTCCGACACAACTTTCAACCAGTACGGTTGTGAAATTTTCTGTCATTTCCCGGAAAATGCGCGGGTACAAATGGATTCTAACTTTAGGACCTCCCATTTAGCAACCCCTAGAACCGGATGCAAAAATCTCCATCAAAATCGGTCCAGTCGTTTAGAAGTTGGGCACAGCTGACTTTACCTTTGCTTAGAATCGTTGCATTATCGGTATTTTGAGCATGAGCACGTACACACCATGTTCCATAGTTTCATTCCAACGAACTAAATCACTGGGAGGCAATTAACAGTTTTTTTGACGACAGTCCGCACTTCAGCGTAGAGGTAACTGACATTAGCTTGAAGCCAAAATTCCGTGAGCCTACCATCATCCTGGAAACTGGCTTTCTACGTCTCATTAGTTGAAAGTTCAATCAATATTTCCTGAATCTCAACCTCTGTTATTTCAATGTGCACAGAGGATTCATGACCCATTGAGGACAAAATATCCTCAAAACGTTCGGAAAAGGTCGCAAAGACTCCAGGTGTTCACAGTAAACTGTTTCATCAAAGCGATTTCAATATTCTATGCAGGATACTATTCACTATTCTTATCCGACAGGATTGAAAACTGGCAAATCACAACAGATTTCGTTTTTATTAAATAGAGTTCACTACCTTGAAGTTGCGAATTGATTCCATTGAATTTGGAGAATTTATCGGTCAAGTAAGCAACATCAATTATAAATTGTAGCTAGGTATCAGCCTCTCAGATGTACCTAAATATATCTCAAGCGCAGAATCGAAAAGATTCCTGAACCTTTTGAAGTGTTCAGGCAGACGCCTTTTGAGAGTCAATATATATAAACACGCTCACCGCCCCCCTACCGCCCAAAACAAGTTCGCCGCCCCTCAGTATCCCTCCACCGCCCCCCGGGGGCGTTATCGCTCCCGTTGAGAACCACTGCTCTAGATGGTTGTGAGGTGACCGAGAAGTTTAAAAATATAACTATCTAATTATATTATTCAGATGGCATCCATGCTTGCAGGTATAGGCTACACCCACAAGGTGCTCTGAAAAAGTTGTCGCTCCCAGGGGAGAGGGAGCTTTCAAAAAATTTAGTGGAGAAGAAAAGTCTTCCCAGTGAGGAAAGACTGTTCTTCTCCGCTAGCTGAAATAAGCTGAAATTGCGTTCTTACCGAAAGTGTAACTTTGTAAGTTCCACAACAGACAGATTGATACAAAAAGAGAAGCAAAGAAAAACAAAAAAAAGCAAATACTAAAACGAAGCAGCAAATCGCTTATAACAGAGAGGATTTCAAAAAATCGCTCACCTCAAGTCTGTTAACAGACAGCGTCTTTTGCTGTTCACCCTAAAGATCGAGAAACTCGTGAATAGCATAATTGAGGCGGGGGTTTCTTAGATACTCGTATTGATACACGGTATAGGTACCATGCATCATTGAGATACATCAATTATAATAGAGATGGCACCACTTACTGCTTCTACATCATTTCCAAAGTAACATGGATACCCTGGGAAGATCCCAAAATTGATATCGAGTATCGCGTACCGAGATCTCACCACGTTGCAACGGTTGTTCTAATACCCAGTCACAAAAAATGATTCACACAGGTGCTTACTTGTACTGCAATATATAAAGAAACGCACAATAAAATAACTTGCACGAACTTACTTTAAATACATTTATTTATATAGTTCTCACACAGCCGTCATTTTTATTAGCAGTATATGCGAGTAATGTTATACGTGGGCCTTCCCCAACTACCCTCCATCCATCGTACTTTTGGATTGTGGTGCCTACATGGGACACACAGCTACTTCGGGACAAAAGGTTATCTATAGGAAAATAACAAACCGTTATTGGAGAATTTTAGGATGAAATATGATGAAACTTATTCATGAAAATTAGTGGACCTGCCAGCCTGATCGTGCAGAGAAATTATTATTCCGGGATAAAAAGCTGGCGAGTCCGTTTTTCCAAGTTAATAGGTATGCACTAAGTTCTTACTCTTTCGCGTTAGTCTTGTTTTCCTTGCTGCACGTTAAATACCTTGAAATTCAACGTCCCACAAACAGCGAGCTGAATAATATAGATAATATATTAAGGGCCGGTTTATCAATTATCCAATTAAAACTCTGATTAGCTAGTCACTGATTAACGTTAATCAGAGATTTTAACTAATCAGAGCTGAGGATGCGTTTATGAATGACTACATGGATACTAAATAACAGCTAGTTAGCTAGTCAGAGTTTTAACGAGAGAAAACAACGCCACCACTACAATAACGTGAAAATCCCGTAAAAGTAAGGTGCAGCATTGCGAGTTGGACGCGTTTCCATGGTAATGTTATTGTTATCGTCATATTCCTCGCCAAACGCGGCCAAATTGTGTTTGTGCTCCTCTAGTAAGTCCTCTGAATATTTTTAATACATTTTTATTTGTACGAATGTACAAATGTATGTAAAATACATTGTACGAATGTACAATGTATTTTCTTTTTGGTTCCGCAGCGGCTTCTGCTGCCCCTCACCGGCTTCGGCTTATTTTTTCTTGACTTCATGATTGTGTGGAATCAGCATCTTTCGCGCTCGGTTCAGTATTTTCGCGAGTTCCGTCGAATTTATGTATTTTCGTAGTTATGTGCTTTCCCGAGAACAACATTCAAATGTCTCAGCATTCCAGTACGTATTTGATCTCTATTTTATGCATATTTCCATCGAACGTAGACAAATTCAGCTCCTGTAGTGATCAATATACCTATTTGTACGTGGGTTTGGCATGCTGCAAAGGTTGTTACCTACTTGATTTCAGTGTACCTAATCAATGAAGTGTACCCATGAAATATCCTTTTTGATAGGATTTCAGTATATGATTTCAATGTGCCTAATCAGTGGGAAACCCGTGAAGTATTCTTTTTATGTTTGGAGGAATCAAATGCAAGCCTTTATTTTTCAAATTGTAATGGTGCACGAAAAAATATTCCTCCAAGTGTTAAGTGTTGATCGTTTCCGATAAGGAACAAAATAAATAGTAATAAAGAACAAAAAGTGTAGTTTCTTTGGACAGCGGAAACTGGAGTGGAAATCCACATCATCCTATGTCTCAAAATACGGTATTTTCGCTGCCGAACCAAGTATTTCTTACCCATTCAAGGTAGGTACAAGTTCATTTCTCCGTCGGAGAAATCCTTATCATCCATGTCTATATCGCAATCCATGAAAAAACGAATCAATACACTCGCTACTCGCCAAGTTTGGGAACAAATAGGAACAGAAAAAACGAAAATGCAATATGGCTGCATCAGACTTTTAGAGAGAAAATGTGATTGATAAACCGGCCCTAAAACCATTAGTGCGTAAATGTTTATGGCATAATGGTTAAGCAAATACATACAATGGGTAACGGGTATGTCGTGATTCCCTCTCAGAATCCACTCCTGTAATATTGTGTTATTTTACCAAATAAACGCGGAGAACGTCGAGCTGGTAAACAACCCGGGGTTTCCCCAACCGCCATCCGCCTCAAACGACTACAACGGCCGATTGTGGACCGTGGACGGGTGGAAAAGTCCCTATAAAAACAGCCGACTCAACCCCCGACTTGCGACTTCTCTCTCGAACCTCTCTCCCTCGAACCTTTCCCATATCCTAAAAGATCTCCTGCTGTTGGTGAAAACCGCGGGGAGCATATCCCTAAAAGATCTCCTGCTGTTGGTGAAAACCGCGGGGAGCATATCCCTAAAAGATCTCCTGCTGTTGGTGAAAACTGCAGGCAGCACACTAACTCCTGCTGTTGGTGAAAACCGCGGGGAGTTAGTCTAAAGATCCCATGGGAACCCATCCTAACACATCTGTCTTCTCTGTCACTCCCATCACTCTCCTGCTCCTATCCATTCGTGACTAACTCACGACTTTCTGCTGACCCCTACTCTCTAACCTACTAACCGTTCACGACAAGTGATGAACACATACCCGTTCACCACAGGGTATATCTTTACAATCCCATAGGTGTTTACTTATACTTGAGAGGGAGCTGAGAATGCGATGAGATAACGTATGCCGGATAAAACGGAGGAGAAAATATAAATACTGCGCTACTTCCTCGAATTCAACTCTCATAAATATGGTAGATATATTTACTGAAGAGGAAGCCCCCTTGTGTTACCTGAAACTTATGCCTATTAGTTGTAAAGGCTGGTATTCATGGTAGAACGGGAAATTTAATTTCACCCAGTGTATGACGTCGATATAACCGCAACATGGGGGAGATAAGTGTAAACACAGGCGCTACAGCAATAAATGTTTTGCCCAGGAGCGGTACACAAAAGTCATCGCCCAACTCGTGTTGCGTCTGCTGAGGACGGTTGAATTCGACTCCTGGGAAATGTAGCCAGCGTTGCAATAATTCATCCGCGGATACGGGGGTCATTGATCTCTGCTGCTTCCATCATATTACAAGACTGCACTTACGGTGAATTTCTGAGGAAAATTCACGATTGGTATGGCTTCTAAATATTACCGAACGATCGAACGAAACGATATTGTTTGATAAGTGCGTTGCAAGTAGTTGAATGTGGCGTTCATCACAACCGGTACCTAAGTACGCAGTTTGTCGCAGTGGCGTTCATCACAACTGGTACCTAAGTACGCAGTTTGTCGCAGTGGCGTTTAAAATTACATCAAATAAGTAGATCAATTCGCTGATACGCCATTTCAGTAGTCACCAACTCGGTATACTGTTCAGAACGTACTACCCTACACTGCTTCCGTAAGATGATTTTAAGACACGTATCGCAGCAATGCGCCACGATGTTTATATTGTTCGTCTCTCAACATTTTTAAAAATTCCGGAGCAAACCACCGTCATACTATAATTACATACGATAAGCGTACGTTCATGAATGAGGTACAAGAAAGAACCAGTGAGAAAACAGGAAAATACTCAAGTTCCATTATACCTAAATATTTCATTACAAACCTTTCACTGTCCAAGGAATAGGTAAGAATGTGCACGAAATTGGAAAACATTTGGTCTAGTTCCAGTTGTAATAAATTACTCAGCTCAGCCTGGGATTAGGCAGCCAGTATGATAAGACCAGCTCTAAAATAGGTTTGACGAAATATGCATGGAATAAGCTGAAAACTTACCCAAATTTCACCAGTCGACCTCAATTTAATTATCTTCGCCAGGGAGGATGAAAGAGGGTCACGCGGTCAAAAGGTCCTCACCCTTCCCCGGTTATGCAAATAAAACGACCAATCAATCACAACCACCACGTCGCCAATGTGTTCCCAAAATTTCTTCACTTTTCGTCAGATTTCGAAGATTCTTCTTGAATACTTACGACGTTTGTAATTGAAGAATCGATCGGAGGAATTGGTGGACCCTTATTTTTCAGATTTGAGAAAAATAATTTGATTTTTTTTCCTGTCCACTCCCCCCTTTCGCCTTTTCGTTTATTATTCTGTGAATAATACATCTATGTATTCGCTCAGTAAAAAATTTTTATAACACCCCCTCAAAATTTTTTCTTTTCCGTTTCAAGGTGCGTAGATTCCAAAAACGCAATGTCCGTCCGCCGTCCGCCGTACGCCGTCCGCCGTCCACCGTATCACGTGTACCGGCTTCATTTTCGGTCTAAAAAATTCGTTCTTTCGCAAACATGCTCCATTTCGGCCATAGTTGTGTTCCGAAACTTTTCAGCCCGATCGGAATATACCCAGGGGTGTTATGAGTGAAAATGTGTATAAAAATAGGTACTTTTTGCGTTTTAGTAACGTGTCTGTAAAATGAACTTTTAAGGTATCGTTTTTCATGTTTTTGGGGACGAGAAGACCGAATATGAAGACGATTTTGACCAAAGAGCAGAAAATTGAGGTTCTACCAGATGTTCAGCTCCCGAAATTGATTTTTTATGAGTCAAAAACCTGGGATATCGTCTGAAATCACCATCAATTTGTACAATAACACTGGAAAAACTGTCAACAGGTGGATCAAGACGATTAAATGGTACTATCAATAATCAAAGATAATTTGGAAAAAAAGGAGCAAACCTAATTCGTGTTTTGGGGGCCAAAATTGGAGGAAACCACCAGAAATAGCTATTTCAATTATTTTATATGAAATAAACAATAAATAAAAACCAAAATTTCTGTAGGTATGTCCAATAGAATAATAAACCCATGTGACAAGGACTTTGCAGCGGTTTTGTAAATAAAGTCTACAAGAAAAAAAAAACCCAGCAAATCCCTGCACACGGGTTTATTATTTTGTACAGAATACCCTTCTGTTACAAATCACAGCTCTCTGTATAGATAATCCGTCTATATAATATAATATGTACTACTCTATACCTATTATGTGGATCACAGATCCTCCGTAGGTTAGTTCCCCGTACTCGTTACCAGGTACCTACCTAAATCACGAGTTAAATGTTGCTAAAATATTCTGTCGATGACAAACAGTACCTAACTAAAACGGCAAAAAGAAACGCAAATAATGAAGTTCTGAAGGAAAATTGTTGATGTGGAGTGACATAGATGCCCCTTCTGCGTAGATCACTGTTTTCTGTGGTCAATACGTATAATGAACCGTTGCGTAATAACTTGCCCATCCTTAATACTTCAACGGCTGTTCAAGTTGTAAAAGTACCGATCAAGAAAATCCAGCCATTTCTTGGTAGGTGAACCGTTGTGTAATAATTTACCGTTGTGTAATATTTTACCGTTATGTAATAATTTACCGTTGTGTAATAATTTACCGTTATGTAATAATTTACCGTTGTGTAGTAATTTACTCATCAATAATACTTCAACGTTTGTTCAAGCTTCACAAGTACCTACCAACAAAATCCAATAGTCCTTCACTTATCAAATGAAATAATATAGCAGAACAACCAACTCGACTTCATACAGCCATCCTTGATTATAATCAGGTGCTCCCTAGCGATGATATCCTGGCCGGATTTATACCGTTTGATTCACGATCGTGTTGAAGAAGTTTTTTGGTGTACCTGCACACGAACGGCTGGATGTACAATGCTCCGGGTGGTCTCAAAAAATTGTTTAGCTCAAGACAATTTTAATAACGTAAAAAAAAGTTTTCGAGCTACGGCGTTCTGAAAATTTCAACCCCTATTTTGAACCCATCAGAGATGACTAACATTAACGCCAAGCTTCGACTCTTCGAGGACCAACTAGACCCCGAACGGAATCTATAACCCGAATTTCATCAATTTTGTTTCATGATAACTAAGAACATTGGCCAGTACGGCGTATGGCGTACGGCGGACAGACAGACATTTTTTTATTGCATTTTCGGATTCTACATACCTTGAAACGTAGACCATCAAATTTTGAGGGGGGGTTAGAATTTTTTGTTTTTTCATGCTCGATTCCAATGGTTCATCATTGAATATAATAAACCAAAACGTGTCCTAGACTAAAACCGATGGAAAATATATTAACTCTCCGTAGAGGGGGCTACGCAGATAGAATACTGTTTTTATAATTCTTTATAAGAACTGGGGAGGGGAGGGATGTGTGGTGGCTGAAGGATAAAAAGATCTAACAAAATTGAATTACCCGTTGTAATCAAGTATAAAGAGAACACCAACGGTGGCGAGGAAGGTGATTTCTATTGGGAACTCTGCCGAGAAAATAATGGGTGGACGGGTATCGAGGTCTGATCCGCTCAGCAATATCCTCGTAATTATGTCAGAGCGAGAAAATCTAGGAAGGCTGAGACGGGAGAAACGTGAGACACCGGTGGGGATTGTTAGACGGCGGAGAGAATCCCGGATGTTCGCTAAGGCTCTGGAAATACTTTTTCGCCAGAGCAGGTTGTAAAAACGCTGCAAATTATTACATAGCGGTTTGATTTTCCTCTATAGATCCCCTTCCGCGTAGATCACTGTATTCCACACCCTGTCATTTCTGAAATTCTGATAGTTGCTGAAAGTATGTAGGACCCTCAAAATGTTCTCAAATGTTTACCTAATTTGGATGATTTGTTTGGCCGTGAACAACAAACTTATACCCATCAACAAATAAGTTAAAAAAAAGTCTGCATCGCACACACGTTCTACCATAGTGTGTAACTAGGTACCGCGCAGCGACCCTGAGTACTACGCAAAAAAAGAATCGAATCTGTTCAGGCGTTTGGCCGTGTTTGAGCTTCATCGGGACGGACAGACCGAAATAGAATCTTACAGAATTTTATAATAATAGTAGCTGGAGGCTAACTTCTCTTTATGTTGACAATTTATTCTCTAAAGCACAATGTGTGCTCGGCCAGTAAAAACGAATCGATTAATTGATACAAGACAATTGAAGAGCTCGGCCGAATAAGGGTACATGTAACAATTTTAATTTTTTTTATTTTTTTGCGTCAATTTCAAGCTTGAGGTCTCCTCTACTTGATTATATATGTATTATTCGATAATAATAACTACATTCTTAGCAGTATCGCCTTCAAAGTGCAAAAACGTGGCCTCTTCATTAGACGAATAAGGGTACATGTGCGAAAAATTCCGTCTCCTTAGCGACTTCTTGACGCTATCTTGCACTGCCCCCGCCCAGGCTACGTACCATCAATCCATCATTATAATCTCATCCTTTCAACTCGCGTTCGTGCATAATCATTATATTATAATCTCTTTCTTTCAACTCGCGTTCGTGTATTTTTCATTTATTTTCCTCATTATTAGGTACTTAATATTTTTCAGTTTAAAATTTTTATAATGAGTGATGTGCGACTATCAGTGAATGACGTGGACAGACTGAATAAATCAAAAGGACGGACGGTAGATTTTTCCCTGTGGAAAGACAAAAGTAGGAAGGTTTTGCGCGACTCCGGACAACCTTGTTACGCGGAAAAATCATTTTCCAGTTCCCGGTAAGATCCCTCCTGATGTTCGCGTTTGTGAAGAAGGACGTTGTCCCTTTTCATGCGGCGACTTGAATATCACAGAAAGAGTGAATTTTTTCAAACAGTATTATGTTAATGATCTTTCTTTGAACGAGCAATCATTGCTTCTCCTCAGTTTGAATATTGAGTGGAATAAAGAGTAAGTATTACCAAGAATATTTTTTGTGGAACAAGGGTACATGTCGCATTTGAAGTAGAAATTTTGATCAATATCAGTTTTTCGGCTTTCCTGTAAAATCTCAGCTGAGCGACATGTACCCTTATTCGGCCGAGCTCTTCAATTATAATCCTCCAGGAATAAGCCAGATGAGGACAATAAAAACAGAGTGTTCACGATGCTGGTATCAAAAGGGAATCTGAGTGAAGCAACAAGATGGGTAACCTGAAAGGTAAGCGGATGGCGGAATACTTCAACCAGATAAGTACTTGCAGACGAGCGAACAGTTATTGAAGCACTAGAATCAAAACACCCAGTCCAAATGATTCTGACATCACTCAAGTTGCACGTCTCCTAAAAGGAAAAGTGCAAGTCCAAATGGAACAGATTCAGAAACATGGAATTATGCTTTATCGAGTCGACTTGTGGTGTTCGAAGTGGGTATCCGGTATCAAATTCAAGTGTTCAAACAGCAGCAAAATAATCCATGTTATTTCCCGGTACATCTTCCGCAAAACAGTTACGGAGGTTTGGTCGGGAGCCAGATGTTGGTTTATCAGGACCAAAGCTGTTGTTGTTTGACACTCAGACCGCCTGACTGCCTCCGAATGGATATCAAATATCAGTACTTAACCCCTTCATCCCCCACCCCTAATACTAGTCCACACCACCTCTCGCTGAGTGCATATCTCCTTTCCAAGCGAGAAAAACGGGGTCGAAGAGCAAAAAAATACAAGTTTTTCGCGCCGACAGATTTATGACCCACAGGAAAGTTTTTGTAATCCAACTTTAACAAGAAAGAGAGAGTTCTGTCCTTCCACGATTCCCTCGATCTTTGTGAGCCACGTTCAAGGAAGCGGAGGCGTTGAAAAATGTGGACGGAATCTGCCTTTTAAATTAAAACTAGTCGGTGTACAAACTACTCTATTTTCGTTCCAACTTTGAATTTTTCGGGACTCATTCACTTAGGATGTTCAGGCACGAAGTCACTATAGTCATTCAACGTAACATTTCAAAGTTAGTTGGATTATGAAGATTGAGAGCAACTTTTTTCTAGGAGCTCCACGATTTTCGCTTGTCTCGCAGGCCAGCTCAGAGGTGACCAGCTACTCTCTTGCCGCAAAGTTTAGTAACTCCGGCGCTCTCCTTATCTAAAGTGGAAATTAAAATGAAGCATCCTGCAACACCAGTCGCACAGTAAGCGAAAACGGAAATGCTTAGCTAAAACTAAGCTTCTCTTCTTAGTTATTAGTAAGTTAAATGAAAGGGCGCGGATTCTGAATACAATGTGCTTCCTATATCTACCTATAATAGTTCCACGTATTCAAATTTTTTTAATAATACATAATCCATGTTTACCACTGGTAGCAACCAAACTGTATTTCGTACAAAAGGAAAATTAATGAAATCAGATTATGTATCGAAAAAGACCAACTCGAGCTCTTTGTCGACGCAAAATTTGGTTGAGAATGAGAATTTTGTTGTTCTTGGGAAAACTTGAGCTAATGGGCTATACCTATTAGTTTTTCAGGTAGGTATAAGAACACGGGGTGTATCCAGAATCATCACCAAATTTCCGAAAAGCATTAGGGGAGCGTGGTTTTTTCTAAATACCTAACTTCCGATTCACCCACCTATCGGCTCAATTCCACAGTTACAAACTTACTGTAGCATTTTGAATTTACTGTAGCAGCAGGAATAGTTGACAACTAACTACGTGGGTGATTTCGCGTTTAATTTTCCTACTAACACTTTAGTTACGTCTTTTTCCTAGCATTTTTCTATGTTCGTAGTGTCAGGATCTCATTTCATTTAAATAACTACTAATACCCATTGTAGAAGGACATCAAGGTATTGAGAGCTGAAAAGATGATAACTTGATAGAAACGAAATAAGTAGTGGAACAATCTAGAGCGAAAATAATTGAGACAACGTGAGACGATAAACAATACTGAGACGGTATATGGAAATCCCGTCCAATTTTATATTGATCCCCTTGGTTTTTTTCTGGCTCTTTCCCGATCTTTTTTAAATCGCGAAAACGAATCGCCGACCGATGTCTCTCCAAGGGCAGCTATCTCAATGCCTCCCTACCTTTCTGAAGTGGAGAGGGGGAAACTACGCTGTATGGGCGGCCAGTTATACCTTCTCATCCATTACATGGTAGCAGAGCGTGATTTGGTGGTATGCGCTAAAATTTACCGTACCCCCTCCACTTATTTTATGGGTACTTCCACAAGGAATTTCTAGCCAGAGGTTTCCAGGAGGAAATCTCATATAAATCCCTTTGTGTATTGTACCGGCCAATTATCATGTATATAATACATTCAGTTAATTTTTCTCCAGCCGTTGTGCTGTTATTCTTATTAAACCGCTCCTCAATGCTTGGCGTTCAATGCCACCCAATTTTATTTCTTCTCTCTGAAAGGCGTTCAATGCCGCATTCTTTAGTCTCATCCATAGTTTATTTATTTCCAATTCCGCCAGTACAATGCTTGTTGGAGTTAAGTTCTCCACTAGTAAATAATTAGCAGTAGTACCATTACGCTGGACGCTATCAGCTTCAGAGTTTTTCAGATGAACTATTCCTGAATCAGAGCTCCATACTACTTTCAGTATCGTGTCAATTAACTTCACGTACTGATTCATCAAATAAGTACATTTTTAAGGGGAGAAGTGTGACGTTATATGGAAATCCCGTCCAATTTTATATTGGATCTGGGCTCCTTCCCAATCTTTTTGACACGCGGCTGATGGGGCGGTCGATTCGCGAAAACGAATCGTCAACTCCTGGAAGTACTGCCTAATAATCAAACCGATGTCCCTCCAGGGGCAGCTGCCTCATTGCCTCCCTACCTTTCTGGAGTGGTGAGGGGGAAACTACGCTGTATGGGCGGCTAGTTATACCTGCTCATCCACTATAATACAGTAAAACCTGGATATATGGAACCTGTATATAAGGAAATCCTCTATGTAAGGAGTAAAATTCCCGGTCCCACCCCCTTGGGGCCCAAAAACCTCTTTGTAAGGAATTTCGTTACCTCTATGTAAGGAACCTCGGCTGGCCGGTCTTTGCATCTGTGTAAGGAAAATTTCCAAGACGCTACCTCTGTGTAAGGAAGTTCCCCCCTTCCCCTTCATGAATCATGCGTTATTTGTTTATATGCAGTTCCTTCCTTCTTCCTAAAACAATTCAGTCTCGAAACGTGGTCTCGTAAACGACTTGCCGAAGCGAAAGTTCCTCTCTTTAAGCCAGAAACTTACGGTCATAAATGAAATCGAAAGTGGAACTCCGCGGAAAGATGTGTGCGGGAAGTACGAAATTTCGCAGTCGATTTTGTGTCGAATTTTAAAAGATAAACAGAGATAAACTCAGTTGAAACTGAGTGTCGCGAAGGACATGGAAAAGTCAAATGAGCCCGACCTGCGGAATTCCCTTCAATCGAAAAGTGCCTCGTGGACTGGATCAAAGAGGATTCGGATGAAGAAGATCCTGCAGAAGACACTCCAGTGCCTACGAGGAAGGAAGCACTTGCAGGATTGGCCACTGCACTGAAGTTTTTCGAGTGTAACGTCAGTGATCCATCATCGTTTGATCATATTTGAGAGCTCGAGAAACTCATTAAAAGAGTAGAAACTGGTAGCGTACAACAAGCAAAAGTGACTGATTATTTCAGCATCACAAATTTGTAAGTTTTCAAAATTTAGTTTTAAAATTACATTCAAATATACGTATTATGTACCTACCTCTACATAAGGAATTTTTGACTGATAAAACCTGAATGTAAGGAAACCTGGATTCAAGGAAAACCTGGATATAAGGGAAAGCAATTCTGGCCCCTTGGGATTCCTTATATCCAGGTTTTACTGTACTTAGGTAGGTACCTATAATACTTAGAATACGTAGGCACATACCATGAAAACAGGAGCAAGGGTAGGTGTGGTAATTAGGGTTTGCATTTCCATTTTCTATTGTTTTGTACCTGTAGGTAAAGAAATTGAAGGAAGGTAGAGCAATGAATCACTCGGGGAATCTGTTCCTCACATCCGCCAGTTTCAAAACGACTCACAATCGGGACGGGGGAAAAAAAAGCTCCGCACAACAACAAAAAACCAGTCATGCAGCATGACTTAATGAGCGAATTTTCAAAGAAATATTCGAATTAATGGCTATGGTTTTGAATAAAGGAAAACTTCGGTCTAAAATTTGGTTTTCTATGTATATTCTCTTCGTATTTATTTTAATTTGTACGTTTTGTCCATCCTGATTCTACCGTTTGTTTATTACGTAATTGTACTAAGTGCTTATTTATTTGATCGCTGTGGGTTCATATTAGGTAGGATAGGGTAGTTAGGACTTTTGACTTACCTACTCAAGAGAGTGCAGTAGGTAAAGGAGTTGTTATAGAAAATCATGAGTGCTTCAAGTGCAGGTTGTTTTTCATGCAGGCTCAATCTTGAAATAAACTATGAAGGAAGGATGTGGTTTCTGGAAGGATCACTTGGAAGAACATGTGGGTGCTACGTTGAAATATTGTTCTATTTTAGTATTCAACATTGAGTGGACCTGAAACTGCTTGAGAATTATTGGAATCGAAAGTTGCCTGTACGGATACATCGCAACTTTCCATTCCACGTTATGGTTCACGATGTAAACAGGACCAATGGTGCAGTATAATTCGGATCGGTACCTAAGCACCTCTCATGTGATTTCCATATTGTTTTGTAGAAATACAAAAGTTGGTCGTCCAACCTAAATTATAAGAGAAGTAAGACTGTGTGATGATTTTTCTGCACATTGATACTCTGGTTTCTTCATTGAACCATGGACGTATTGCTATGGGGGTCGTTTCTCATTTGTATACCGGTAGATCACCTGCCTACTTTGAGTTGAATCAACTGAAAGCCTACCTTTGTTCATTGAGTCCCCTCTACTGAGTCACCTTACTCTTTATTTAATGTAAAATATCTAAAGAGACGAGTTTTTTTAGTCCAATGGAATGGAGAATTTGAATAAAAGTTAAATAGGTATAATCGCAAAGGAAATGAGGTAAGAATTTTAGGACTCAGAAGATAATCATCATTAGCAAAGGCGTAGTCATAATGACCGGTTGTTAAAATTGAGCTGAAAATTATCAGAGCCTGATTAAAAAAAAAAACAAGGTAATATGAACACTTCTGATCCTGGCAGGGTCGCCAGATGTCTAAAATCAGGAACTGTCTAGGAAAGAACTGCGTTAAAATTGGTTGGGAAACCTAGGGAGATATTTTAGGCACAGTGTTTTACAGTCAAAAGCTGATATAATAATACTATAACGTCTTCCATCTAGTAATACGTGGGCCGGTACTTGTCTATCTATGAAGGTATCATAACAATTATATGTCAAATGGGAAATTCAAGGAGTTGTACTAATCGTTTGCCTCCCCCTTTTTTGCTTCGAACTCTCGTCTTCAATTAATACTTCTCACATTTTTCAATCTAACCACTCTAAGGGGGTGGGGGGGGGGGGTAAGAGTTTAAAGATTATCCTAGTTTTGGGTAATTTTTGCGCACTTTAAATGCTCTAATTTAAGAACGGATTTAGATATCTAAAATCCGATTTCACCATCGTGTTCAGCGTGCAAAAACCTTTAAAATGAGGGGTCACTTGTTAGAAAATAACATTTTGGGGATTTTTGGGTAATTTTTGCGCACTGTAAATGCTCTAATTTGAGAACGGATCAAGATATCTAAAATCCGATTCCACCATCGTGTTCAGCGTGCAAAAACCTTTAAAATGAGGGGGTCACTTGTTGGAATATAACATTTTGGGGATTTTTGGGTAATTTTTGCGCACTTTAAATGCGCCAAAACCCTCCTTAGAGTAGGCCAATTTCGCCCATCTTCGAACTTAGCCTTTCGATTGCCAAGATAGATTTTTTGTGCAAATTTGAGCTGTTTATCTCAATTCTATCGAGAGTTATCGTCTGGAGTGACACATATATATATATAAATATATATATACATATAAAAAAGTGTTAAATTTCAGGAATCGTTTTAGAATGGTCTGAAACGGATTTCTATGAAGAAAATTTCCAAAAATTTATATTATTTAAATTTCGAAGCCATTGCAATAGCTTCATTTTCTTTGAAAATTCGCTAAAAGGTCCGCCACGAAAGTTTGACCGCTAAGGTGACAGGTCGGTGATACCATTTTGGTTTATTATTTTCAATAATAAACCATTAGAATCGAGCATGAAAGAAAAAAAAAATTCTAACCCCCCCCTCAAAATTTGATGGTTTACCTACGTTTCAAGGTATGTAGAATCCAAAACTGCAATAAAAAAATGTCTGTCTGTCCGCCGTACGCCGTACTGGCCACTTTTCTTAGTTACCATGAAACAAAATTGATGAAATTCGGGTTATAGGTTCCGTTCGGGGTCTAGTTGGTCTTCGAAGCTCGACGTTACTGTCACTCATCTCTAAGGGGTTCAAAATAGGGGTTGATATTTTCAGAACGCCGTAGCTCGAAAACATTCGATCGAAGGGTATGGGTTTTATCGGACTTGAATAACCGTTGAAGTATTATTGATGGGCAAGTTATTACACAGCGGTTCATAATACTTGACCACGAAGGTAGGTATTGACCAATGAAAACAGTGATCTACGCAGAAGGGGCATCTATTTCACTCCACATGAACAATTTTCCTTCAGAACTTCATTATTTGCGTTTCTTTTTACCGTTCTAGTTAATGCTTGTATGACAGAATTATTTCAGCAACATTTAACTCGTGATTTAGATAGGTACCTAGTAACGAGTACGGGGTCAGATACTAACCTACGGAGGGTCTGCGCTCTACATAAGATGTATAGAACAGTAGGTACATATTATATTATATAGACGGGTTATCTATACAGAGAGCTGTGATCTGTAACAGAAGGGTATTCTATACGAAATAATAAACCGTTGTGCAGGGATTTGCAGCGGTTTTACTCTTTGAATACATTGTTAAAATCATTCGGAAAATTTCCGCAGAAATTCACCACTAAGGGAAGTAAATTAATGAAATAAAGCCGTGAGGTTCGGTGAATTTCAAGAACAAGAAAAATGTCTTCCTCTCACAAGAGTAACGAGCGTATCAGACCTTACTACTTCCGAGTGTCCAATTTTCGTATGAAAATTCCCTGCGTTATTTCTCCATAACATTATTTCACAAATACTGACAAACTCCCATTATAAGTTCATGTGCTCCAATTGAAATTAGTCCCAGGTCCAGTATACCAGTACTACTTAGTCACTAAGATAGATTGCACCTGTATGTACGTTCCTATCCGGGGGGAATAAAGAAACAAGGAACGCACGAGTGGACTGTATTATGTTGGTCTGGGACTTAATAACCGGCTAATAATGATGTGCATCAATAAAATTCACGAAAAATGACATGTGAAAAGGAATGCAGTAGGACTGACCTTTTGTTGGGCGCGCCTGGGGTCTCCCATCGACGGGGTGAAGTAGAGTATCCAGTCCTCTGGATGTCAGAAACGGCACGTCGCGACTCCGCGATGTATTATTGCGCCGGAGGTGGAAAGGAGAAACAACTATGAGGAATAGCTTGGGGAAGGACCAGGGTTGGTTTCGAGGATCCGAAAGCGAGCTTCCTCACCATTTGAATGAATGGGGAGGAGGGAACGGTATACGCAATGGGTAGGGAGAAGGAAACATGACATCTCATGCATTCAGAACCAGTGTACATCAAAACAGCAGGGAAACTTAATACTGAGACCAAACAGCACCTACGAGTATATTTTCACTACTGAGAGAACTGAGCCTTGTGAATTGACTCTCATTGCGGTTTGTGTTTGCGCTCGTACACAACAGGAAGGTACCACAGCATTTGACTGAACGAGCGCGAGGAACCCACCGCAGATCTCCAGTAACATTCTTGAAAGCCGCATACCAAAGCACGGTTCATTTCTGGTTCCAGAGATTCGGTTTCGCGAGCAAATAATCTCGTCTATTCGAGAATTCGGAAGGAAAACAGAGGGGAATAGAGGACAGTACAACCAACAGCTACGTCTAATCTGTGCTGTTTGGTCAGACGGCGCGACGGTGAATGTCCGTTTAGTAAAATCCTGATAACGACCTTAGATTGCTTCATTTGAGTGAATAATGTCGTGATTCCGGTAGAAAATAGTTTTCACAGGTGCACAAGTAAACGAGTTTTAACATCAATACGAACAATTTTCGGCACTTCAAGCAGATCATGAATCGAAAAATTAATAACGAGATTTAGGTACCTAATAACAAGAAAGCCCCATCACATTTTACATCCATCCGTTTGAAAGTAATACGCAAGGTATTTTTCCTTAGACAATTTCCAGAAGCAAGTGAAATTCCTCATGTCAGTGTGAGCGAGGGAGCCTTTGAATAGAGAAGCCAAACATCAGCCTTACGATACTGAATTTAATCGGATTTCGTTTGTACCTCCTGAAAACCGCCAATCGTTATCAACTTAACGACTCCCGCTCGGGAGCGTTAGAACGTCAGGCGACCGCCGTTCTATTCGTTGATCGAGCCTTTCGACCCTCGGCCTCGCTTCGCTTTCACCCCACAAAACCGCATTTCCTCATTTCAACGTTGGTTTGTCCACATGTGGTTCCCTGCTTAACCCTCTCAGGCCATGTTTAGACGGAGACAGGGGTCGAACTTTAGAGGATACCCTGCTCTAAACTTCCCGCTTAAATGGAAATTCGCAATTTTATCTGGAACTCTCCACCGAGGAGAACAACAAACAAGGATAATACTCGTGTTACTCAAGGGTTCATTGTGACAGCTTGGAGAAGAATTCTTCCAACATCAACATTATTTAACAAAGTTACCCAATATGGGTGATTTATTCGCTCAGCTCAAGTCTGTATCGCAAAGCTAAGGCAGACATTGTAAAGTAAAGTAAAGTAAACAGCAATTCCAGCTGGGGCTTTTCGTCCGATTGCCCTGCCAGCGTCGCGGACTGATCAGCTGTTCTCCAATGAGAGGATCAGAATTCGATTTGAACATCTGGCTCTTTATTTGGTTACTCATTGCCTCGCCCCCTTGAGTGGAGACAGGTTCGCCCAACAGCTACTACATGGGTCACACTTGGACGTATCACCACGTGTCACTGCGGTCACTTCGGTAATGTCACGGAAACCGGTCTATTCCACCTGACAAGGCCTTTGGGCTCTTAAATACTGATATACGACAAGAAGTATCAAGCATCATATTATTGAGATACATAAATTATTATGGTATATGTGTACACTTACTGCTTCTACATCATTGTTCAAACGATTGGTTTTCAAAGTAAATTGGACACCCAGGAGGATCGGGATGTCACCACGTTGCAATTCCTAATATCTCTCTTCTAATACCTGCTCACAAAGATAACTCACGTAGATACATACTTTTGGTTTATTAGTTTCAATAATGAACCATTGGAATCGAGCAAGAAAAAAAAAATTCTTACCCCCCCTCAAAATTTGATGGTTTACCTACGTTTCAAGGTATGTAGAATCCAAAACTGCAATAAAAATATTTCTGTCTGTCCGCCGTACGCCGTACGGGCCACTTTTCTTAGTTACCATGAAAGAAAATTGATGAAATTCGGGTTATAGGTTCCGTTCGGGGTCTAGTTGGTCCTCGAAGCTCGACGTTTGTGTCAGTCATCTCTTAAGGGGTTCAAAATAGGGGTTGACATTTTCAAAACGCCGTATCTCGAAAACTTTCGATTGAAGGGTATTGTTTTTTTACGTTGTTAAATTTGTCATGAGCAATTTTTTGAGGCCACCCAGAGCATCGTACGTCCAGCCGTTCGTGTGCACCAAAAAGCTTCGTCAAGACGATCGTGAATCAAACGGTATAAATCCGGCCGAGATATCATAACTACGGAGCACCTGATTATAATCAAGGATGGCTGTATGAAGTCGAGTTGGTTGTTCTGCTATATTATTTCATTTGACAAGTGATGGACTATTGGATTTTGTTGGTAGGTACTTCTGGAAACTTGAACAAATGTTGAAGTATTATTGATGGGTAAATTATTACACAATGGTAAATTATTACACAACGGTGAATTATTACACAACGGTAAATTACGGCACCACGGTAAATATTTCAACGGCTCATCTAAGTACCAAGAAGGGGCTGGATTTTGTTTATAGGTACTTTTGCAACTTAAACAACCGTTGAAGTATTATTGATGGGCAAATTATTACACAACGGTTCGTTATTCTATCTCCGTAGAAGGGGAACCTATACAGGTAAATTATTACACAACGGTTTAGGTACCTAGGTACCTAGTAACGAGTACGGGGTTAGGTACTAACCTACGGAGGGTTTAGAATAGTACATATGTTATATAGAAGGGTTATCTATACAGAGAGCTGTGATCTGTAACAGGATGGTATTCTGTACAAAATAATAAACCGTTGTGCAGGGATTTGCAGCGTTTTTTAGATTCTTCTCCAATTCATACCATTCCGAATCGAACCCTAAATGTTAATTTTTCAAATTTATGAATGGCCAATGAAGGGATGATTTCGAAGAAGATAATAGATCTTCCCATTGAGGAAAGAGTGTTCTTCACCGCTAGATGTAATAACCTGAAACTGCATACTTACCGAATTTGTCAACTTTTTCGTGCCACAAATAAAACGAAATACTTTTCTTTTTTTTATTTCCAGAAAATTTTATTGTATAAAAAATACGATATTGTTGGGAAAGTCGAATGTTAGGCGAAGTAACATGACTCTTGAAGGAGGCTTCTACCCAATGATAGTCTAAAATATCTGTCTATGGTTGGTCTTTGTGTCCAGTCAGTTGGGCGTTTTCGTTTGGGACGTCGTGCGGAAGAAAGCACGCACGATCTTCTTTGGCGCGGATTCTCTGCCAGTTCCGATATTTCGAATTTTCTTCGCATGGAATCTTTGACGGTGGATGTTCAGATCAGTGTGCAGGGTGGAATTTCGAACAAACAAAGGCGCAGCAGTGATGATGCGTAGCACTGTGTTCTGAATGAAAATACTCTTTTTGATTGAGAGAAAAAAAAGAGAGAGAACCAAAGAAAACAGAAACCAAATCAACAAAGTGCTTATTACAGAAAGGATTTTTTATAAAATCGCTCAATTTGACTCAGATTATAGACAGTGTCTTCTAGTGTACACCCTGAAGATCGAGAAACACGTGAATAGCATAGGGTTTCTAAGATATTGACATACGACAGGTATCAGTCATCAAGGAGATACATAAATCAATTATAACAGAGACTGCACCACTAACTACTTCAACATCATTGTTCAAACTCATTACCAAACTAACTTGGACATCACCCTTCATCCCAAAGTTGTACAGTTGTTCTAATACACAGTCACACAAAATAACTCACGTATGTATTAGCTTACTGCAATATTTAAAGAAACACACACAAAGATAGACACTTGTTGTACACCTTTCAAAGTTGATACATATTAGCCACCATCCCGCCTGAACTGAGGTAACCTCCTCCAACCAGACGTTTTCATTTGAATAAGACTTGAAATGCTGCAAAATACATTGGTACCTACTTATTATACATGACAATAAATTATTATTATGAAAGTTAGTAATAATGATCGCTAACGTTTTCTAGTGTTCCTAGCATGCAAGTTATTTTTAATAATGTATACGTTTATCTGATATATTTCTCACTCATTCGTAATTTTCAGTAGCAGTATATGAGAGTAATGTTATAGGTGGGTCCTCCTCAACTACCCTATATAATGACATGGGGCCTACCTACTTCCGTGATGTAATGGAGATTTCGAGACTATTGCAGAACATCGTTCGGGATAAACGGGTTGTCTATACATAAATAATAAACCGTTATTGGATAATTTTCAGATTTAAATTGGAGAATTTCTAATTACACAATACCTAATATCGACATTAGTTATCTTGAAACAATCTTTACATGGGTTTCATGTTGAAATATGAAGAAATTTACTCATAAAAAGTGGAGGCAAGCACCCGCGAGCATCCTATAACTCATCACATCATCAATACACAAAACAGTGAACATCCTTACCATCCTTAAAAAACTGAGATTTCAAGAAGATTAGCTCCTAATCATAATTTATAACCCCCCCCCCCCCCCCCCCAAATCATTCAACTGTCAAAACCTTCAATTCGTGATAGATTCCGAATAAGATAAACTAAATTTCCAAAAATCGTTTTGAGTCAGTGGGGGATGATGTGAATCAAGGGTGGCCAGGGGCCATCCTATGGCCCATAGAAGGGTTTAAGTTGCTCTGTCGACGTTATTAAAAAAAAGCAAACTGAAATTTTATGAGAAGTTGTTCTTCAAACAGACACCTAAGCACCTACGACGTTTGGCATTTCTCGCTTATTTGAGGTTAAATTTTGCTTCATTACAAAAGGTAAAAAGCACCCAGGTGGGGAACACTTTGGCATTCGTTGAAAAAAATAAAAAAGCATTTCTCCCTCAATGAGACTATGAAGGAAACAATTCTCTCAACGGAAAGGTAGTGCAGGAAAACCATCAAGTTCTTTATTATTGTCCGTAACATGTTTTCTGTCGTTGAAATCTGTCTGGCTTATGACAGACAATTCATTTGGACCCCCCCCCCCCCCCCCACAACAACCATCCAACAGATGGATACATCCAAGTTAAAATGTATATCATCCAAACTGAACTTTCCAGTTGCATTCTGTGTTTCAGACATCAAGAAAAAAGCAATTTTGTTTGGACCGTCTATTTAACAGTAAGTGGTTGTTTTACTGAAAATGACAAATACCAAACCTTACATCCGATATTACGAGCACATTCAAACGAAATTTTCCGGGTCCCAGTTTGTTTCCTTCATGAATCTATTCGTGATTAAAGCAACAGCATCTACCTACTCATACATGTACAAGAAGTTGTCAAACCCATCCAATTATAACGCTGCAAATTATTACACAACGGTTTACTATTTACCTGTATTGATGCCACTTCTGCGTAGATCACTGTTTTCTGTGGTCAATACCTACCCTGGCGCTCCCCCCAGGAAAGCCCCAATAGCGAGTACTGGAGCCGGCCCGGGAATTACAGGTTCATAAAAATGCGCGGGATTCAATAATTAAATCATTAATTATCTGTTGTTATTCATAAAGCATAACGTTTCTTCAAGTTCCGAAACAAAATCAACAAAATCCGAAAGAGCCATCATTCTTCAAATGAAATAATATCACAGAACACCGGGAGCCATGCGTGATTATAATCAGGTGCTCCCTAGCAATGATATCTGGGCCGGATTTATACCGTTTGATTCACGATCATGTTGACGAAGCTTGTCCATCCAAACGAACGGCTAATTGTACAATGCTCCGTATTGTTGTACAATGTCTCAAACAATTCTTTAGTTCGAGATCAATTTAAAAACGAAAATTTGTTTAACCCCTCCTCAAAGTTTGATGGCTTCCGTTTCAAGGTAGTTATGTAAAATCCGAAAACGGAATGAAAAAATGTTTGTCCGTCCGCCTCTATCCAGGTAAATCCCGAATCTATACAGGTAAATAATAAACCGTTGTGTAATAATTTGCAGCGTTTGTTATTCCATTTTCGAATTCTAAATACCTTGAAAAGGAAACCATAAAATTTTGTTGGCGGATGGTAGGGAGGAGCTATAACGATTGTGAGATGGGGAGTTGTTCATTCATGTATATAGGCCCTGGTTATGTTAAAATACTGGAAAACCTAGCTGAATTTAAATTAATCATTTAATTTTGTTGAATGCGATTTGCGTTGAAATGCAATAATTTTTTCCAGCGGCCCGCAAATCCCTAAACAACGGTTTATCATTTTTTATAGAACACTCTTCTCTTATAGATCACAGCTCTTTGTATAGAACCCGGAACCGAGATTCGAACCTCTCATTTCAAGTGTAGGAGCCCGACGCCTAGACCACTCCGCTACGGCGGGCTCCTGGCCGAGAGACTAGCGATGTGCGCTCTCAACCCAGCTTGATGCCTGCATACACGCCGCTCTTTAGGGCAAGTTTTATATCAAATTTTATGGCGACATCGTATAATGCTCCCGATGGCCTCAAAAATTCAGGAAAAAAATCAAACTATTTAAAAATGCGGGAAAACCCACACCTCAAAATAAAATTTTCCGAGATAGGGATACTCTGGGCGTTCAAACTCCTATTTTTCAGCCTTAGAGGTGAGTGTCATTAACGCCGAGCTTCGAGGACCAACGAGAGCCCGAACGGGACTCATACAAATTTCGTGAATTTTGGTTCATGGGAACTAAGGAAAAAGCCGCGGACAGCGTACGGTGGACGGACGGAAATATTTTTACTCGATATTCGTATTATGCGTCCCTTGAAAATTAAAATATGAAATTTTGAGGAGGAGGGGGGGGGGGGTAAAATAGTTTTCCCATGGTCGATTCCAAAGGTTCATTATTGAAAATAATAAACCAAAAGGTTGGCTACCCCTCATGTAAATGAACATTCAAGGATGTTTCTGGCGTGATCTTCTTACATGAACTGATGGGGAACCGATGCTTTGTGTAGAAGTTTTTATTAGTTACTTACCATAACTCAGAACCATGAGTTTGCGCGAAACATGCTGAATTTAAATTGTTTCCTCAAGAGGTAGTTGGGTATGATGATCATATATAATATGATCTAAGCCAGAAATCACTGATTCGACTCGGCCGCTCGTAGGGACAATAACATGATCACGAGAATCAAGTCACTAGACGGTTCGTTACTTAGTAAGCTGCGTGAAATTTCGCTCAACAGCCCGCGGATACGATCAATCCATTGTACCTAATATCACACGCCAGACCCACATCCACTACTGATCTCTGAAGTGAAAGTGAGAACTATATTCAGGATGCTATTCAGTCAGATGTGCCCCACTGTTCAATATGCGGTTGTGCTTTGTGGATTTTAGTCATTACCACCCTATTTTTAAAAATAAACGCACTTGTGGGTACTAAATTCCCCCGGCTGCCATTCAACTGTTATTCACTTATATAATCGAACACCACTGACACTACTCCATTGACACTACTGTACGAACGGCAATGTCCACTATCCCAACAATATTCGACTTAAATATCAACATTCTGATATTTAAGTTTATTTATTGTAGTGACTAGGAGCGGTTACGGTGCTCGACCTGACGAGCTGCTTACGTAAGATAGAGCATAGAGAGGCAACAACATCAGAATGAAACAGAAGTCAGGGTACTCCTCAATGGGTGGGCATTACGCGGTTCCTAAAATGGATTCCTCAGCGAGTGTTGGCAATTTTTCTGTCCCAAAATTGTAAATCCAATCGGTATGGATGAAGCTCGTGATGACAAACATTTCAATTCCTTGATTAACAATATACCTAAGCTAAACGGCAGAACTTCTGTTGGGAGAATCGAAGGCGTACTTGGCATTTGAAAACTGTTATCGTAATCGTTTACTCTTCTATATTCCCTTTTTACCGAGCTAGTAGAGCATAATTTCGTTTTACATTCTATGATTTTAGTTGAATTTATGCTTTAAAACTGACTGGTAGAAATAAGGAGGTAGTAGTAAATTTTTAGAAGAACTAACTTAGAAGACAAGGAGGCATTCGACTGATTCCTCACCCCACGCCACGAGCTTGCTCATAGTGGGAAAGGATTATTTTGTACATGCAGATGTTCAGAATTCAATGAATTTATTGGTTAACCATTTTATTTGCAATAATTTTATACTGTACTGAATTTAAAAAAAAATACACTTGCTTATTCTTCAATGTCATAACATACCTCTCCTTCCTTTAGGTCATCTTTGAAATAGCTCTATTGAATATATACCTCTTGCGAATATCCATCGACACCGCTATTCCTCCCGAATTTGATGATCCGAAATTCAAGCTCCTTCAGAAAGGTGAGGGCATATATGAGCAGAAATGTTGAGTGTATGTGACGATTACAAAATAGTCTAAATGGTCTATAAATAAATATAAATTCCATTTATACCTAAACTACGTCTATGCATACTTAAACTATTATAATTCCAAAATGAAGTCACATTATGGGACTAGATATCCTAACATGTACATGCAACTCGTAAAATGAATACATAAATTCCATTAAATTCCGAATGAAATTTTTGTCTGTGCTTATGTTCATGCGCAAACGAGTTTTGTAGAAACATCCGTCCAATAAATTAAGGTCTACTGAAATGATGGACATATGTTGCAGTCATGGAGCACGAATGATATCACGAGTATTATAATTATATTATTTTGCGCTGTACAGAAATATACATCCACATTTTTGGACTTTTTTCAGAGAAAAAAAACAAACTGTGGCTATCGAAATAAATATATTATAATAGGTAGTTGGTTTCTGTCTTTGGTTACCATACTCAAAATTTTTGATAAGTTTATGTATACTATTTTTCCCGGCTTTCAAGAAACCTTTTGAATTTGACCTATAATCATTTTAGAAAAAATATTTTTGACCACTGAAACAGCATTTTTCTGTATCGAGTGATGTTACCAATTCTGGTGATTTATGGTAATAATATATAATAGTTTGGGTAAATATAGTTAGCGATACCCATGGTTCTGTTTGCAATCGATTCAAAATAACTGTATTAGGTAGGCATGCGTAATATAACCTCGCACTATCAAGTGGGCCCTCTTGTAAAGGATGCTTTACTCAAAATTCGAGTAAGTATGGTTAATAAGTTCGAGTAAGTATGGTAAGTATGAGTACGTATGATTAATAATGGTAGGCCAAGGACGAGACGTTGTCGAACAGCTATTTCGCAGTTTTTATAAAATTAAGTACACAGTACCATAACCTGATTCCCATAAATAGGTACCTAACCTAGTAATTAAAGTATCTTGTTTTTCTTCGTTAGTTCAAGCACCTATTAAGCCAAAATATATTCACAAATCAATCCTTCAATCATTTTTATTTTTGTACTAAAAAGTTGTACCATTCTGTTAGTTTTACCGAAAAAGATTTGTAGCAGAGTTCAGTTAGATTAGCATATTGCCACTATTTAATTATTATTTCTTTGTATTTTGCACACAAACACTGTGAAACGCTGGTCACAGCACCCTCACCCATCTCTGGCTTTCGCCTTAGGGAAGGTAACTTCAGACGCTATCTTGTATCTTTTGTGTTTTTACGAAATAAAGGACTGTTATTTCATTTCAATTAGTAATGCAAATAAATTACAAATGCGAAGTACTGAACCTGAAGTGGACATAATTACGGACTGATCTTGTGGGTTCAAACGATAAACTTTGATTACATTTTGGTGTTACACCGGTGCTAAGATATACCTATGTATGAAAAAACCAATACGAAAACTTGAAAAAAAGAAAAAGATAAAAGTATCAAAGTTCCAAAAAACTTTGAATCTTCAACGTGCCATCAAGTACCAGGAAACATTCCCCTTCAAGTATTGGAGTGGTAGCGAGTGTAAAGGACGCTCAATGTCGACGAAGGAGTATTTCGGAACGCACCACTTGATCCCTGGAGCTATTGGAAACAGCGTTATTAGGTGCTCGCCCTTCCTCCTCACCCTTCATTCAACTTGCTTTTCACTCGAGTTTTTCTCATCCAGGATATAAAAAAAGGAAATTCACCATTGAAATTGAAAAACTCGGAAGTTTCAAAACGGACTTTCTTCTGAGGAGTAGGAAACATCTTTACAGTAGGGTTGAGTTCGGAATTTCGCAGATATATAAATAAATAAGTATATATATACATATATATATATATACACATATAGGTATATATAATATATGTTATATACCTTTTATATACATACCTACAAATACACGTGATATGAAAGATCAACCGATACATGAAGATGTAATCACCACAACAAGGCACATAACTTACCTACTACACATTCTAAGAGTTGGGCGGCATTTTCACGCTGTGTCCGTTATGATGTGTCTTATGCACGAAAAACGACCTCCTGGATAGGTCTTGTGACTAGACATTTTGAGAACATACTAGTTAGACTATCAGAATAAAACTTTAGTCCTTGATGCCACGAGGGCGCCGGAGATGGCGCCGTAAGAGCCAGGAAACAAATAATTTAGGGCCTAAAGACTAGTAAAGTTTGGATATTTTGAGTACCATTGGTACAGTCTCAAAAATGTCAAAATTCTCTTTTTTCCCTTTTTCTAATTTCAAAACATATAATCTAACGTTTTGAGTATTGCACATCATGTTACGCCCACCCACTTTTCGCTCATTTCAAAATGCTATTAAATTAACAAGACATTTACTGAGTCGTAGGCTGAAATCAAAGAAAAATCAAACCAGTAAATCCGAACATTTTTAAAATTTCATTGAACACGACAATTTCGTAAATTTTTGAGCGACTAGATCAAAAACTGAGTCAATAATTGAAAGAAAAAGCATGAAAATCGGATAAAAATAGCGACGCATTTTAGGTGGGCTTTCGAAATAAAAATATTGAAAGTTTTGACAATTGCTTATGAATGGTTTTCCGTATTCGAGATATTGCTATCTGGAACATTATAACTGGCCGGACGAGAGCTACTCATGGAGAGGGTAGATTACATACTACGCTAAGTCCGGGTTGGGACGGGATTAATAGCTGAAACGCTCCTTGAATGTCGTGCTAGATTGCCGTCCAGCATTAACTAATTACACGATGCTTTAAGCTACTAGTAGACGTCTCGCATCACGCGCCAATATAACCGTCCCAACGCACTGGCGGCATATTGTATTGTGACACGTCGGCCCAGGAGGTAATTATGAACACTTACATAAGTACGGCATCCGCTCATTAGGAGAAATATTCCTACGCATAACAGTAATAAAAATCACGACCGATGGAATTGCCAGCCAGCATCAGCGTGAGGGCGCATTTTGAATTTGTTTTAATCCCAATAATTCAACAGCCAAAGTGAAAACCGCGGTCCAAGGTTCAACGATTTATGTGAAGTAGGTAACTTTTTGAAGCACACTAACTCACTCATCACAAATGGTTATTTAGTGGAGAAAGAGGAAAAAACTGAATCTCCTGGAGTTGGTTGGGGTAATCGGTAATGTCGTAGGCAACGATGCCATTTGGACTTGATCACAGGTGTGTCCCGGCTCCCGGGTAGTAAGCAGCTGAAAAAATGAGAGATGGTTATTTTCGATGTAATTTTTATTTCAATATTTTCTCTGTGCATCTGTATCTCAAATTTTACAGAAAACTACAAAACAGGTTGCCTTGCTCGAGAAACCATATTACTCGTCGGGGGCTTTGAATGATTTTGCAACTGTCGTAGTTATAAAAATTAGATGTAATTCTATAATTATTATCTGTGAGAACGCTGAAAATTATTACACCACGGTTTATTATGTATCTGTATTCCGTGGTTATACCTACCCTCGTGCTCCCCCCAGGAAAGCCCTAAATCGAGTACTGCAGCCGGCCCGGGAATGGCAGTTTCATAAAATGACGGGATTCAATAATTCAATAATTAATTATTATTGGTTGTTATTCATGAAGCATAACGTTTGTTCAAGCTGCAAAAGTAGCTATCAACAAAATCCAAAACAGCCATCATTCTTCAAATGAAATAATCACAGAACAACCAACTCGACTTCATACAGCCATCCGTGATTATCAGTGCTAAGCCATCAGTGCTATGGTTTGAATATTACTTTCATCATTAAAAACATTTGGTCGTAAGCACATCAATAAATTTATCGCTGAACATGATAGGTACCTACCAACTTATTTTTTATTTGAGGAAATGTTGAAAACTGTTAACATGCTGACTTCAACCTGTAACTTTTTCCGTGATCACAGAATCAATAACCAATAATTTATTGTCCCTTGAAGTCAACCAGGTATACGTAATTACATTTACGTAATTTTTCGCAGTCAGCTACGTAATATAGTTCATTCCACTTTCCCTTATTTTTTTAAATGTTCAAACTGTTTCCAGTACTTCCTCAAATGATTTACTCATCGTTTTCTCATCATCTTTTCGGGACATCGGGGGGATGACCCAGGGGTTTCTTTCGTTTGGATTTTAGTTTAGAAATTGACAGATTATACCAGTCTAACTACGTACAGCCTAGTTAATGCCAGTATAGTATAAAAGTATAAAACGTGCGGAAAGTCCGCCTCTATACATGCCAGTGTTCATAAATGGTTGATGAATAATGAACTGATATTCGCTCATCAGGAGTTTAATGATCCAAGTTTAAAGAGGATTACCCATTCATGGGAGACCGTGTTAAATGGAGAAAGTTATACACCGTATCATTATAATGTGTGGCCATTTGTGTTTCTTAATGAGCCTACTCACTCTCACGGGGTATTCCAACCCCGAAGGGATTTCACATAATATATCGTCGCCCAGGACCACGTTGAAGCAACTGCAAAAATACATTATGCTGATGAGACGATGTTATTCGGAGCAACGGCTGAAGGACAGGCAGGAAAACCGACAAGACGACAACAACGCCACTACTCTACTACACAGTGGCACTGGGCGGAACTAACGTTCTATCGTTATTCATGTCCTCTTTCCAACATACTCATACTTGATGCATAAAGAGCAAGGCGAAAGAGGAAACATTCCATGGTTGGTACATCAAATTCATCATGTTCATTTGTTACTGCTTATTTTTTCATATTTAGAGGGGGAGGGGGAAAAAACATTGCAATGTGTCCCAAACTGTTATAGCAAGTTATATATTCCGTTTCACAGAAACCTGAATGCAATAATATAATTCAACGAAAATGTATACAGGTATGTTCGTGTGTGCTCGTCATAGCAAACGAAACAATGAGTTCGAAGATTAACAAATGAAAAATCACTAAACAATGATTGAACACGACAACACCGGAAGTGGTATAGATGATGGATAGAAGAGTATACCTAGTTAAGAATGATGAAGACGACTCCATAAGAAAAAAAATTCTTCCTTAAAAAAAAAGTGAGTCAAATTTTTGGTATCAAAATAATAGTTAAAAATTGGTAAACACGGCTGAAATCACGGAAGGTACCGACGGTTTATTATTCCCATTGGTCCCATATAGGTAATGGATCCCTGGAACACTGAAGGCCGTCAAACTCGTGATTCCATTGAATAGAAACTCCAACTCTTTTTTTTTCTTTTTCTTTTAAACCAGACCGTCCGAATTTCAAGGTACCCATCCGCCAACTAGCTAATGATTTTTGTTTCACAAAGACTGATCATCTAGTAAGTAGGTATAGTAGCATTTTGTTATAGTGCCTAGCATGATTTTACCCAGTTAGATCCAGGCCTGTATGTCTCTTTGTTGTTATCCTAGTTACCATCCTTTCACGTAACACATTTTATAGTTACCTCCTACCTCACTTCTAAGGTTATAAAGTGGTAGTTTGAAAATTTGCAACGAGATATGTATTTATAACAATTCAAGGGTGAGGGAACTCGATACGACGTTCGATTTTTACTATTCCGAAGAAACGTTATATTCTCTACCTTCGCCCGGATAATAGGAAGAAAACGGTGATTTAACGAAATACTCTTCGTTAACACGATAAAATGGGTTTTCAAACTTGAAAATCTAGTAGTTCTACTTATTTCTGTATGCCGCTGACAATAAGTTATGATCCACTAGACCAATCTTCAAGAATTCCACTCCATTAGGTAATCACAATCGAGTAGATTCTAGAATTCAACCTAGAACATTAACATTAAAGAGGCCTAGTTGGGGGCTGCTATGCTGAGGATGAAAGATCACTATAGCCCACGCATATTACACACATTTTATATAAGTACATTAGATACAAAAATGTTACACATTTGATACAAATGTTACAGTATCCGACGGTCTGCTCAACGAATTTTCCTAGCTGAGCAAGCGTATAAATTAATATATTCCAGTAGCGAACTTTCCGCATTGGAGGAAAGTATAATTTTCCAGAGATGAGCAGAAAGGAAGGACGGAACAGACAAGCGAAAACGGCTCGGGCCCGTGGAAGTGGCGTGAAAATTGAGCGATAGCGTGGAAAAGTCATGGAGATGCGGGAAATGATGGGGGCCGTGGGGTTAAAGTAAACAATGGTCATAATAAGGGTTGTGGAAAAGTAGACCTGTGGTACCCTCGGACCGACTTCCACCACCACAGTGAAAGGTGAGAGCGACTGAAACGGTTTTGTTTTAGGGCAATAGACTTTCGCCTCCCACCAGTTTTTTGCTTCATTTTCCCAACTCCATCCCGTATGAAACATCCCGTATTTTTCTACTCCCTTCTTCGTCGACCGAAAATGGTGAAGATTTAATATCACAAAGCGCAGTTTAATACCACGTTATTTCAAGCTTTTCCCGTCCACTTTGCCCGTTCACAGAAAAACCTATTTTCTGCTTGGCTCTCATACCGAAAACAATTATACAAAGGAATTTGGTTCCTGCTTAATCTGCCTCCCAAATGCAAGACGAAATACCGACATCCGCTGAAGTAGGGATGGGCGTAACTGCTACTTCCACGTAACGTTACATTTCGTTCATTCCAAAAAAAGTAGCTGTTATTTTAATCTGCTGCAAACAGCAACTTGGAAAGATTAGCAGAAAAAAATCCACTACCCCCCCCCCCCCACCCGTTAATTTTTGATGGCTATGCTAAACGATCGTTATTTTTGATGTTGAAACAGTACACTTCCGTTGTTTCACATTTTAACCCGTAGTTTTTGTTATAATACACCACTGTTTCACTTGTCGATGGAATTATACCTACTTACCTTTATTCACCATAGTGATTATTTTCACCTATCAGTCTTCTGATTATCTGCATTTTACCCTACTTTTTCTCCATTTCCTACTTAGTATCGTAGTAACGTAGTAGTAACGTAGTAGTAGTAGTAGTAGTAGTAGTAGGTAACGTACCTGCGTTAAACAAGGAGGGACAACTTGTGAGATGCTACCCATTATGAAAATAAACGTTTAATAAGTACTACCTACTTATTTATTCTGACTCGAATAACGCTAATGCTGGTTCTCTCTCACTCTCTCTCACTCACTCTCTCTCTCTCTCTCTCTCTCTCTCTCTCTCTCTCTCTCTCTCTCTCTCTCTCTCTCTCTCTCTCTCTCTCTCTCTCTCTCTCTCTCTCTCTCTTCCTCTCTCTCTCTCTCTCTCTCTCCCTCTCTCTCTCTCCAAATAGGTAAGTAAATGTTAACGAAATATCTTAGTTTGAAATGCAAGTTCAATTAAGGAGTAACGGATCTAACGCGCGTCGTAAGTCGAAATGAAGCGTAACCAAAACTTCGGAATAACAAAAATGTAACAGAATTGCGGAAAACAAACGGAGTACAGAAAATAGCAGATAAAGTCAGTGACGCCTAGACTGAACAAATAAAATGATGGTAGATCGGTGGATCTTGGCTAAAAAAAGAAGAAAAAAAAAACACTGGATTCTGTATTCGTACCATTAAAATCTGTAGATCTACAGAAAAAATTGTTGACCTAGCAACCTTGGTAACAGACTGGAGGTAGCGTTTTACTTCGATGTTACTCACGGCTCGGCGTTACTGTCAGTCATCTCTAAGGGGTTCAAAATAGGGGTTGAAATTTTCAGAACGCCGTAGCTCGAAAACTTTCGATTGAAGGGTATGGTTTTTTTCACGTTATTAAATTTTTCTTCAGCTAAACAATTTTTTGAGACCACCCGGAGCACTGTACGTCCAGCCGTTCGTGTGCACCAAAAAGCTTCGTCAACACGATCGTGAATCAAACGGTATAAATCCGGCCGGGATATCATCACTAAGGAGCACCTGATTTATAATCAAGGTTGGCTGTATGAAGTCGAGTTGGTTGTTGTGCGATATTATTTCATTTGATAAGTGATGGACTATTGAATTTTGTTGGTAGGTACTTGTGAAACTTGAACCAACTTTGAGGTATTATTGATGGGTAAATTATTACACATCGGTAAATTATTACACAACGGCAAATTATTACACAACGGTAAATTATTACAGAACGGTAAATTATTACACAGTGGTTCATCTACCAAGAATGGGCTGGATTTTGTTGGTAGGTACTTGTGAAACTTGAACAAACTTTGAAGTATTATTGATGGGTAAATTATTACACAACGGTAAATTATTACACAACGGTAAATAATTACATAACGGTAAATTACACAACGGTAAATTATTACACAACGGTTCATCTACCAAGAAGGGGCTGGATTTTGTTGATCGGTAGTTTTGCAACTTGACCAACCGTTGAAGTATTATTGATGGGCAAGTTATTATACAACGGTTCATTATACTTGATCAGTGGGTAGGTACTGACCACAGAAAACAGTGATCTACGCAGAAGGGGCATCTATTTCACTCCACATCAACAATTTTCCTTCAAAACTTCATTATTTGCGTTTCTTTTCGCCATTTTAGTTACTGTTTGTCATCGAAAGAATTATTTTAGCAACATTTAACTCGTGATTTAGGTAGGTACCTAGTAACGAGTACGGGGTTAGGTACTAACCTACTGAGGGTCTGCGATCTACATAATATGTATAGACTAGTACATATTATATAGACGGGTTATCTACACAGAGAGCTGTGATCTGTAACAGGAGGGTATTCTGTACAAAATTATAAACCGTTGTGCAAGGATTTGCAGCGTTTTCTTACGTCAGTTCTTCCAAAACTTTTCTTGTTGTAATACCATGGCGTGGGAATTTTTCTATTCCGCAGTCCAAACCCAGAATCCATCATTCCGTTCGGTCGGATGTATAGGTACCAATCATGATAAACACGAAATCCGTTCCACCTTCTCACAAAACCCATCTGTAGGTAGCGCTGGATTCACGAAGTAGAAGGAATCCTTCCAGTGAAGCGAGAGGAAAGTTTGAATGCAGGTTCGATAGCTCGTGTTTCTCTTGGCAGCCGGTGGGATTGATCGAAGATGAAGATTTCCAGTGGGAAAAGAGAACGTTTGCATTCATCCTGTTGATGATCACGGGTGGGGAGAGGGTAATCGCATTGCAACTGAACTATCCGACAATGGAGCGTTTACCATCCGTGAAATGAGCAAGAAAATTCATCGATTTGGATGATGAGTAAGCAACCATACATGAGATCCCCTTTTCTATTCTTTACCTATTGTTGAGCACAATGATTCGATTGTCCAGTTAGAATCCTCTTTTTATCCCGTCTGAAAGGAGATTTTTCCCTCGAAGATAGTATATATATGACTGGGAATGTGGTTTTTCATTGGAACAAGAACCAGCCCAACGCTGACTAAACGGTAAACGCAAAATATCCTGATGCTCAACTGAATGTTTTCAATGGGCAATTTTCTTCGTGGGTTACAATTTTTTTTCTTTATTTTTGCCAAATTCTGTTTAAAACGGAAATTAACACTTACTGACCACATGAGTCTAGATCTAGGAAAGTCTAGGCAGAAAACGAGTGTGAAATTTGAGTTTCCGAGTTCCCGCCAGAAATGAAGTATCAGCTAAATCGCCGAGAAGTTCAATTCAAATTCCGCTTAGGCCCTCCTGCATCATTTTAAACAACGCACAGAACCGCAATAGATGTATGGATGGAACCACAGATTCATTTAAAAAACATGTCCTCAACATCAAACCATGAAAGGTCAGAGCAAGGGTTCTTGAACGTTGTCAGGAAGGTTTGGCACTTTCAATGTTGGGTTGTTGGCAGCATTAAGAACCATCGCCTCCGAAGCACCACTCCCTCCTCCTTGGGGGAACAGCCAATCAGATGTCAATAGACCACATGATCATTTCTTGCCGCATTTTTACTTCAAATCACCCTCTTTTGAAGATACCGCTTTTGAAAATAAGCTTCAAACTACCATTTTTCCAAGGTTTCTGCATTGTTTTTCCCAACAGAACTTTTTGACGAAAATTCACCACTGTTACGCATAAGTACCTACCACGTAATTGATGGTTCACCAACGCATCCTACTGCATCAGTAAGACTCAATGTGACAAAATTTGTTTGGATAAATTTTCAAACTTCCCTTGGTTTATTATTTTCAATAATGAACCTTTGGAATTAAGCATGGCAAAAAAAAACTTCAACGCCCCCTCAAAATACGACGGTTTCCGTTTCAAGGTATGTCGAATCCAAAAATGGAATTAAAAAAAAAATTCTGTTCGTCCGCCGTACTCCGCACTTTTCTTAGTTACCATGAACTAAAATTGATGAAATTTGGTTTGTAGGTCCCGTTTCGGATCTAGTTGGTCCGCGAAGCTCGGTGTTACTGTCAGTAATCTCTGAGGGATGAAAAATAGAGGTAGACATTTTCAGAACGCCATAGCTCGAAAACTTTCAATAGAAGGGTATGGTTTTTTCTTACATTTTTAAATTTATCCCAAACTGAAGAAATTTTTGAGGCCACCTGGAGCATTGTACGACCAGCCGTTCGTATGCACCGAAAAACTTCATCAACATGATCGTGAACGAAACGGTATAAATCCGGCACAAGTATCACTGCTAGGGAACACCTTATTATAATCACGGATATCGGTATGAAACGGTGATTCCCAGGCCGGCTCTAGTTCTCGATTTAGGGCTTTCCTGTGGGGAGCTCGAGAGTAGTACTGACTACCGAAAAAGTGATCCATGTAGAAGACGTATCTATACAGGTAAATAATAAACCGCTGTGCAATAATTTGCAGCGTTATTATGCTGAATGTCTTAACACTTTTTTTCTCCCACTTTTCTTTCCCCTTCCACGCAATTTAAATGCCCATATTATACGAAAAAACGTAACGGCTATAGGTATATAGGTGGGAGACGGTCACATATCATGTTCATTAACATTTTTTGGGTAAATACGATATTTCGCTCCACATCTGCGATTGTTTCCCTGAACAAATAACGAAAATTTCATTAAGAAAATTCCAAAATTATACTGAGGAACAGAAGTTCCATTACATTGGAAATTCCTAGGGGTTGAAAAATGCATTTGTTTTACGTTATGAAAATATTTATGAATAAATAAGCTGAGGAAGGTACACTATTTGTGATTGACTATTAATTAATAATATAATGTTAATTATTATTAATAATTAATAAATAATAATAATAATAATAACAATAATAATAGAGTTTTTGGGGGAGGCTATTATACCCGACCACTGAGCCCTCCACATGCACTTGCGGGTGGGAATAGGCCCTTGGGCCCCCCACTCGCGTCACCCCGTGGCACTTTTTACCTCCCACGAGTGATGACCACCCAAATAATAATGAGATGATGAGTTCCTTGTCCGGGTGTACTTCGAGATAACTGATGGTGGAGCTGAGGCTGGCGGACATCAGCAAGAACTGCATGAAAGAGTTGTCTGCCAGTACCCTCAGTACTCGCATCTCACCAGGCAAGTTGTGTCGGGGCAGCTGCATGCGGTGATGACAAAGTGGAGACTCAGTAGCCGAACAGTAGACAGGATTCGGCAGGAAGCGATGGAGGCACCTGAGTCTCCGGACGAGGCAGAGCAGGCCGCTGTGGCAGAGGGCGGTGATGAGGGCAGTGATGGGAGCGAATAGCCTGAGGGTCCATCGGCAGAATCGCCAGCCGACCCCACTCCTGTTGCGGTTGTGGGAGTGGATGAGGCCTACCCACCGGAATGGGAGCTTGCCTTTGGTCAGGCTCATGCTGAGTTCCGGGAGATGGCTCTTGAACTTCGTCCAGTCCTTCCTTGTTGGAGGACTAGTGGCGAGACAGCCCGGATCCTTGGCTGTGTGGATGCCTTGATTGTGGAACGGCTAAGTGATGGTGTGGGCCTGTGGGAAATCTCTGATCTCCTTTTCTGTAGGGCAGTCACTGCGGCACGCCTCCACGGACAGCAGGTCCCTCCTGTTGGCCGACTGCCGGTCAGGGAGGGTGTGGTTCCATGGAGCCGCCATGGCTTTGCAGGTTAGATGCAAAAATTAAGGACCTGCGAGATAATATTGCGCGGCTTAGCCAGCATGTTGCGGGTTGCCGAGGTGGGAGGCTTGACTGAATGATCTTGGCGGTCACCCGTCGATATGCTGGGGTGGGTACAACCACCCCTGCGGAGCTCATAGATCACTTGAAGATCACGTTAGTCGTCTTGTGGAAGCGAGCTCCGTTCTACCATAAGAACTGTCGGCGCTCCCGCGACAACCGGCTGTTTGCTTGTAGGGAAAAGGGTTTCTACCATTCCCTTCATCAGGAGGATACGGTCGTCACTGATCGGCCCAGACCTGGAGGGCTGAGGGACTACTGGGCTAGAATCTGGTCCGCCCCAGTGTCCTATGACGAGCAGGCAGACTGGATTCGTGTGGAGAGTGATACTATGAGGAACTGCACATCCATGGTCCCCATCAAAATCACTGCTGGGGGCGTGTCACAGGCCATTGCCGAGCTTGCCAGCTGGAGGGCACCTGGACCAAGTAAGCTGCAAAACATCTGGCTAAAAAAGTTCAAGTCTGCCCATGCTGCTCTTGCAGGGGCTTTCTCGGAGGCCATAAGGCGTCCATCTGAGTTCCCTGCGGAGTTCTGTATGGGCCTGACACAGCTTATCTCGAAGGGGGGCCCTACCACAGACCCGGCCGGGGTTTTGGCTGATCACCTGTCTATCGGTGGAATACCAGCTCCTTACAGCTGTACTTTGCAGAAAGCTCAATGATCACCTTGAGCTCCACGGCATCCTGGCCGATGAGCAGAAAGGATGTGATGGGGGCTCAATGGGCTGTACGGAGCATCTTACCATTGACTGGGTGGTTATGGGACTGGCGAGGCAAAGGCACTTGGACCTCTACACGTCCTACATCGACTATGCCAAGGCGTTCGACGGTGTGCCTCACTCATGGATCTTGAGGGTGCTGGAAATGTACAAAGTTGACAAGCATCTTGTCAGCCTGCTCCGTTGCCTCATGAGCGAGTGGCGTACTCGGCTCCAGCTTCGTACTTCTTCTGGGTTAATGTATGCGGGGGAGATCAGGGTGATGCGTGGCATATTTCAGGGGGACTCTTTGAGCGCCCTGCTGTTCTGTGTTGCGCTGAACCCCCTTTCCCGTAGCCTCCAGAGGAGTCAAGTGGGCTGGAAGCTGAAGTACTTCCAAGGTGGATGAGACCGTCTCACAATAGTTAGCCACTTGCTCTATATGGATGATCTGAAGCTGTTTGCCTCTACCAGGCGTCAGTTGGATTGGTAAATAAATATTTATCCCTTGCTAACGATATAAGGACGATGTGGGAGCAGGAGGTGGTACGGATCGTTCCCGTGGTCTTGTCTGCCACCGGGGTGATACCCAAGAAACTCCATGAAAGTTTGAGGATTCTTGGTTTGCCCGGTGGACTTTACGAGGACATGCAGAAGGCTGTGCTGATTGCTTCGTGTAGCCTGGTGAGGGAGTTTTTGGGGGAGGCTATAATAATAATAATAATAGGTAATAATAAACCCAAGACAATAAACAAACTCAAGAAACACAATAAACTCAAGAAACTCCACGATCACCCAAATAATAATAAATAATGGTATAATTGATAATGTGATCAACGAGTGATTTGATAAAATATGAATTCGTGTACTAACTACGGACTTATAAAGGTTCTCTTAGGATTGTAGAATCAAAAATTAAATTTAAACAAACAAACGCTTATTAATGAGACAGAAAGCTTTATAGAGACATACATCGGTGATTGGTAAAATTTTCCCTTATTTAACTCAATGAAACCGACAAAAACACATGCGTTATTTATCCCCGCTCAATGTAATTATGTATTTACCCTTGATGGTCTACCGTTGATATATACCATTCGTGATTATTGCTGGTCAGCCGATGGGACAAAGGCTCTCGCAGGGTTCTGGACTAGTTGATTCCACCCCGTCAAATATTTGCAATACAATACCCCATGAATATTTATGAAGCTTTCCCAGGGCCCCGTCGGGGTTTAGACACCCTCCTCTCGCCACCTTACTACTACATTGTCACACCGGCATACCGGCGGGCCTCTTTGCATCCTCTGGATGTATCTCATTAGCACAATATTGGTGACGTTGTTAGTGCGAGCACCCCTTTGAGCAACATGGAGACAATCCCACGGAACTCCTCTCTTATGACGGTAATTTCACGACTTCATTTATGCCTGAGGGAATTGCTTAAGGGAGGCTAAACTTGGAGAGCTCTAGTTTGCAACAAAACGGAAGTACTGCCTACCTACACTTTCCGCCTTATCTCCTTCTGGGAAGGTTGAACAATATCCCTCTCAAAATGGTCCAATTACCTAAAAACTACCCGAACTTGGGAAATCCTCCTTTATTGCCCGTAGTTGTATGGAACGAGGATTTAGAGTCCACTCCTATTTGTGATAGGATTGAGCAATCAAATCGCGCATTGTGACTGTTCCGAAGTTTGAAACCAACTTGAATAATATCAAAGAATAAAAATGGAGTTATTGAAAGGGTGTCCATTTCGACTAATACACGAAAAATACACTGCTTTACCGGTTTCGATGATCGAACTACCTTCATAACAAACAATAACGAGTCGTCGCTAGTGATTTAGTTCGTGTTGAATAATATAATAAACCCTTGTGGAGCCCGCTTACTTAGCCCCTCATTGAAGTTGACAACCAGTTATTACCTACTAAATGTCAGCAACGCAAGGAAAGCTCTTTCTCCTTGGAAAAATCGAATCCCCTCGGTGCTCATCACACTGTCAGCGCCACACGCCAAGCAGCAGTCACCCTGACTATAGCTCGTCCATTTCATATTGCAGTCTTTATCAGCAATGATTTCTGCTATCAATGCTGGAGGTATTACCGTTAGCATGGACATTAAGGCATGGATATGCTTTCCTCTTTGCTGCGAGAAGTGGTAAAGGTCGAATAATCAATTTTCTCTCTCCCTTGCCTTGAAAACCAACTCGGATCAGAGTTGTCGGTTCCAAAAAGAAATTTTATAGAAGGAAGGTAACACCCAAGTAACGTGATACTACTGTAGCTTCTTGAGGATATCCGATATTAAAATCGCACATGGAGAGGAAAATATTCATCCATTCGAAAAAGAGGCTTCGCAAAGTGGACCAAGGAACCTCAGTTCTATTTAGGAAGGGCAAAGCCTTAATTTCAAGTAATATCGGACTTAGTTATGCGGGTGTACTGTCGCTCAACAACGTTTATGAAATTTGGTTTTTTGTTGTTGTAAATTTGGTTGTCGTGTTCATTTTGAGATTTTGATTTGTCAAATGATTTAGGAAGTAGAAGTTGGAAATTAAGATGAATATTTAGGCCAACTGGTATCAAATATAATAAATTACCATGGGAAAATGGTACCAAATATAGATGTTTGGATAGTATCAGAGTCGATGAATATATACTAAAACGACACGATATCATCAAACCCATCAACCATTACGAGACAGATATATCCCTCAAATTTCACACAGTATTGATGCGAGACGCATGGAAGAACCCTGAAAGCGTTTTCTCAAAATGTCCTTGTGGAAATGAGCAGTGTTGGAAGAAGTTTTAGGTAACTTGATGCCACATGTGTTGAGGCCAAACTGCGAGCCGTCTGCTGCGCCAAACCCGAACTCCGAGCGGATGACGCTCCAAGTAAAATAATCAGCAGAGGAAAGAGTTTCTAAGAACAGCCTGTTGTTTTACTGATAAACCTAATCAGAAGATAATGTATCTTCTGATTTCATCTGACAATATAATATACGCCTCAAGTAGGTTTGCATTCAAATCACTACAGTACTCAATGAGAACAAAAAACGCCCTTAATCAGTGTTTCTTCTTCGAATTATACGATGAGTGTCGTCATTCACCATTAAGCTGATCCTTGGTTGGAGAGTGAAAGTGTTTTCAATCGAGCTCGATAAAACCAGCACGTACAACGAGATCGTATCACCGAACCAGACCTGCAGGTGATAAATTGAAATAAGCCCCCCTCCCCCACCGCACATAATATGTTAACTCACATCTTGCATAACCTTGTAAATATAGAGTCCGAGCTCTTATGAGGGTTTCCGTTGAAGCATTATTATACAATACGTAATATTATTATGTTGTGTATGTTGTATAATATCGTTTCATCCAAGCAAACGAGACTTTGACGGAAAAGAAACCCTGACGTAGCTCTACGACAGGCATGAGGCTCTCCATTATTATTCAACTTGTCCTATTCCAGTGTAACATATTCCCCGCAAGGAATTCATTTTTAGGGAAAAGACAGACTTAATTCAATGAATAACTATCAATGAGAATTCGCCTGATTACTGTAAGCTGGTTATTCAGTAGATTAACCGTCAGAAGAATTTTTGTTACCTTCATTTTGTCTTCACCGTGAGCTAAAACAGACATTTGACAGGCAATTGATTAGATGCATTTTTGGTAGGTAGGTACCAACTCTTACTAGATGCGAGAGAGTTGATATCATAATCATTACCACACTTTTCCGTCAGTTACTTGGAACATGAGCGTGAATCGCTAGACAGTATGTAACAATATAATATTATTAGGTAGGTACATATCAGAATAGTTATTAATTTATTTGCATAACAAAATAATTATTCATAACGGTGTTCCCAGCTTAACATACCGGTTTGTCCAACCCATCTTAGTGCAAGTGTTTTCGGATGAGAGTCAAAGTGAATGTCGTAATTCTCTCCTATTCTCAAGTTCTCAAAGTCGCTAATCTGATTACTTACACATAACCGACGGATTCAATTTCCCAACGACAAGCCCAGGGCGATTTGAGAGGGATTTTAGTTGTGAGAAAGAGTGGGGAAGGGATATATGGAGTTATGTGGGGGGGGGGGGGGGGTCGAGAATATTACACGCCTAAGGCCCCCACCCATCGCGTATGAGGTGGGTGCCGCACCCGAGAAATCCTATTAAAACGCCAAAAAATAGGTGAAATTCCACTGGAGACCCCACCAAGGGCTTAGCAACTATCTGACGCCCGTTTTCTCGCGACCACAATAATCCAAACAACGAGGGTCCCAACCAGCATGGAGGATACTCGGAAACTTGACCGCCCTATTTTGAGCGGCAGATACTATCTAGGGGTAAAATACACCTTACTAGCCGCCGACTTATGATTCCACTATGCTAGAGAAAACAACTAAATGACAACAACAGGAATAATTTCTTCACCTACGACGTAAGCAAACACGTTTGCACTCCACAGTGAGTTTGACCAACAATAAATTTTTCCTTGAATGCAGGAAAAATCCCCAAAAATAATAATTACCTCACAGCTGGGTGACGCCACCATTATAATTTCAGAACGAGATACCTGTAGTCGTTATTGTCCCGGGATTAATGAAATATGTTTTGTAGGTCCCATTTGGGGTCTAACTGGTCCTCGAAGCTCGGCGCTACACTGTCGGTCATCTCTAATGGGTGAAAAATAGGGGTTGCAATTTTCATTACACCGTAGCTCAGTTTATACTTAAATATGCTTCAAGATAAATGACCAGGATGTCTATTTATATTTATATGTTACGGATGAAGCAAGAATGAAAGGTAAACCTAGGTTTACCTTTAATTCTTGGTTCGCCCGTAACAAACATAATAAACCAATGGATTCAATATGAACGGTCACACAACATGTTCATACTATGATGAGACGTGCGAAATTTATGAAAGCATGTGAATATGGGATCAGGCGTGTCTGTGGTTCCCTCTGAGATTTGTTGAACGTATTGCAGTTGTTTTGATGGTTCCAGTTGAATATATTGCAAATACCACCCGAATTTGCTCTAATAATGTCGGGTTCCCTCAGTGAACTCAAGAAATTAAAAAAACAGTGGACCAGGAACATCATTTGGTGCTTTAGAACTATTGTATGTTTGTTTTAAACTATTGTCTGAAGTAGAGCAGCTGAAGGAACGTGGTAATTTAATTTACCTCAAGGACATGCCGTATAATGACAAGAGATGTAAGAAATGAGCTTCCATTTCCACCCTCAGACTTGAATCGACACCTGAAAACATTGCTCAAACTGAATGGTATCAACGCTACGCCAATTACCATACTGGCAACACTATTTCTTCATTCTCACTAAACCAACCCCACAAACAACCCGGTTTTGAAAAATTAATGGGAAATCAAAAGAATTTTTCAAATGCATATCGAGAAACTGGAGCGGAAGCTGGTTGCACTTCGCACTTTTCTTAGTTACCATGAACCGAAATGAATGAAATTTGGGGTCTAGTTGATCCTCGAAGCTCGGCGTTAATGTCAGTCATCTCTTAGGGTTGAAAAGTAGGTGGTGAAATCTCCAGGACGCCGTTACCTCAAATTTCTTTACGTTTTTAAATAGTTCTTGAACTTGGGAGTTTTTGAGACCGCCCGGAGCATCGTACGTCCAGCCGTTCGTTCCCAGTAAGGCCCTGAAGTTTGCACCGACAGGCTTCGTCAATAGGAGGGTGAATCAAAGGTTATACATTCAGCCCAGATAACATTGCTAGGGACGCAGCAACAATCTTGCACCCAATACTGGGGGATTGTTAATAGTTTCCAATGGTTTTCAATGGATATTTCAATTGGAATTGGATTTTAATTCAACCGATCAACCAATAATTTATATTCACATAATTTCCTTGTTGGTCTCTATTTCAGTTGGAATTGGATTTTAATTGGAAATTAAATTCACTTGGAAATGGATTTCAATTGGAATTTGATTCAATTGGAATTGGATTTCAATCAATCAATCAATTTATTGAAATTCAATTGGAATTAAATGGTTTTCAATGGATTGCATGCAATTCAATGCAATAAATCGGCATAAATCATTAGCAGAAGATGGTCCGCAATGATTTTCAATCACTCAATTTATTCACAAACTTCCGCGCGCATTTTTATGAAACTATAATTCCCGGGCCGGCTCCACTACTTGATTTAGGGCTTCCGTGGGGGAACTCGAGGGTAAGTACCGACTGACCACAGAAAACAGTGATCTACGCAGAAGGGGCATCTATGAGAGTAAATTATTAGACAACGGTTACTTACACAACTTTTTATTACACAACGGTTTATTATTTACCTTATGCTTCATGCATAACTACAAATACTTAATGAATCGATTTAGAGCTTTCCTGGGAGGGTAGGTACTGACCACAGAAAACAGTGATCTACGCAGAACGGGCATCGATACAGTCGGCTGTCCAGTACATCCAGTCGAAAATGCCTTTCGGTGCAAACTTCAGGGCCTTACTGCGAACGAACGGCTGGATGTTGTAACAGTTCCAAACGTATGAGCACGCAGAACTGTTACTCAGGAACGGTGCCACCCGTCCCAATGATAGGAAGGAGAACAATCAATCCGTTTCCTGCCTTCAACAAGGTAAGATCACACCTCCCTCATTTTTATTCATATCACTCGATATTTAAACTACGTCATTCTTCTAACAATTCTGCGGTTGCCCGATATGTCATCCCTCGAAATTGTCACCCTTCGAGAAATATATAGGTAAATCCACCCCCTTGGGTAAGTTTAGCTTCCCCTTAATTTTCTCCACTTAAAAAATCTTCTTGGAGCTTTATTCCTTAATTACCCAGTAAAAAGGTATTGAGTCAGGGCAGAATAATTGTTGTCTACTTAATATCTTCCCTTATCCTATAATAGCACCTAATTTAAAAGAAATTATTTTATTAGTGCAATTTAGAAGAGTGACCCAATCCGAGCAGAGTCGAGGTAAAAATAATATTACCCACTCTGTTACAATGTACAATGCTCCGGGCGGTCTCAAAAACTCCCAAGTTCAAGAACTATTTGAAAACGTTTTAAAAAACCCGAGATAACGGCGTCCTGGAGATTTCAACACCTATTTTTCATCCCTTAGAGATGACTGATATTAACGCCGAGCTTTGAGGGCCAACTAGACCCCAAACGGGACCTACAAACCAGATTTAATTAATTTCGGTAGATAGTAACTAAGAAAAGTATAAGAAGTAAAGCGTACGGCGTACGGACAGACATTTTTTTATTAGATTTTCGGATTCTAAGAACCTTGAAACGTAATCCATCAAATTTTGAGGGAGGGATGTAACTGTAATTGCCCGGGCGTACTGGTACTCGATTTAGCACGAGGGTTGGCCACAGAAAAGAGTGATCTACGCAGAAGGGGATCTGTGCAGGAAAATAATAAACCGGTTTGCAATTATTTGCAGCGTTTTTGATGAGGTTCCGTGGTCCGTCAAAAGTAGTTTTCTTATTTAATTGTTCAGGGAGGATCGATTTAGGATTAGAATATAGGTCAGGGTTAAGGTGTTAAGTTGGACGACCGTAACAAGAGGTAATTTCAAGTTGGGTTGTATTTAGAAGTTCTCAAGTTTTTCTAGTCAAGGTAGCAGATCATCAGGGTTCCTCGTCACAGGTAGAAACGTAGAATCGTAACTATGACGATGAAGTATGTTCTCCGAACTTTTACAAATCGGATTCTACTTTCGACAGATCTTTCGTCCATGGAACTGAAACAGGATACGGATCCATATGAACTGGCAAAAAAACACGAGAAGTAGGTTTATCACGTTTTGCTTCCACAATGGGAGGAAATGGAAGTATAACAATTCGCCTACCGAGTTCATAAAAAGGCTGAGAGGAATCGCCCGTGACATTAGTGATCAACATGGCACAGCTTCGCACTGCACTCAGTTTCATAGGTAATTACATTGATCAACCGGTATTATTTTAGGATAATATGTTTCAGTACCATTTTAATGTTGTAGTTAACATCCTAATACTTTATTCATACATCCACTAAAAATAAGACATTTCACGTATAAGGCTGCGAGTGGCTTATGAGCTCCAACGCGATTGATGATATTGATTCGTCTGAAAATATTGTGTGATTAATATTAGTGATACTCCATATTATAGACTCATCAGTTTGGATTTCAGCTTGGTTCGGAAGTCTAGTGGGTATAAAAATAACATAATTACATGTTGAAAAAGATGTAATTTAGATTCTTCTCAAAAGGCCAAAAGCAGACACGAGACGCGTTTTGACACTTCGACGTTTGTCTCATATTATTACAATTCAAAAGATCATCATTTTCAGTTCAAATCAATTCACAGAAAAAAACACGAATCTATTCTACCACAATTTGCCCTCCTTTTCCTGCGACAACCCCACCCGGTCCGATATCACTTCCGGGTCAACCATGAGAGCAGAATCCTTGTGATCACACATTTTTTGGGAGGCACACATTTGTCGTCTTACAAACCGTAATTCACGATTTGCGTTTTCGATCTTCCTGAGTAATAAATAAATTGTGGTTCCGTGGCTGGCTGGCGGTATCTCTCTGGGTACGCAAATCCCCGCAGCGCAAACAACTCGGTAAACTGAACAGCGGCCGTAATGAGCTGATTCGAGTTATCAGACACCGATTGACGCAGAAAAATTTAAGTCAATGATTGGGAACAAGGGCTGAGCTGTAATGAGTTGAACTGCAGAGAATAAGTATGGATATAACACAAATAGACCCACTGTATTTTTCTTTCGTCTGCGCATGCGCAAACGTGGAATCCTTGCAACGCGCCTGGCTACGGTCTCAGGGGTTGTTCGGTTACAATCTTTAAAAAAAAATGTTTACTGTGCCACACAGTCCCCTTAATAATTTCAATCAACTCATATTTTATTTTGAACTGACCTCGATATATATTAGTATTTACCAGGTTTATTTAAATCGGACAATCCAGGTAAATAGGTAGGATAGGTAGATAGGAATACAATTAGGCAGTTTTTCACCACCCCATCTAGCCAGATTGTTTGCAATTTTTCCTCAATGAAGTTGTTCAGAACCGAACTTGTCAGTTGTATACTAGTTTCAACTATGTTTAACGTAAGTATATTTCATTTAGTTGGAACGAAACGAGTGAAAACTCGTTCGAAATCCTGAATATATTTCAATAATTTTTGATGTTCAAAACGGAACATCAAACGGTTTCGTTTGTGGGTGTCATCCAATGAGAAACGTGATGGGAAACGCTGAATACCGTGCTGCATTACCTTTGGATACCTCTCCATTAAAATTACAGTTTTTATGCGAAGGTCTCTAACTTGTTACCTGGGAGCAGGTAAGCGCACTAGTAATCAAAAACGCTGCAAATTATTACACAAAGGTTTATTCCTGTGGTTCAGTGGTCAATACCCTCGAGCTCCCGCCAGGAAAGCCCTAAATCGAGTACTGGAGCCGGCCCCGGAATTAAAGTTTCCTACAAATAAGCGGGATTGAATAATTCAATCATTAATTATTTTGTAGTTATTCATGAAGCATAAGGCACATAATGAACCGTTGTGTAATAATTTAACCGTATAGGTGCCCCTTCTACGCCTAATTTACCTTGGAATAATAATTTACCGTTGTGTAATAATTTGTCCCTCAATACTTCAACGGTTTTTCAAGTTGCAAAAGTACCTACCAACAAACTCCAGACCCTTCTACGTAGATGGTATAATGACCCATTGTGTAATAATTTACCGTTGTGTAATAATTTACCATTGTGTAATAATTTACCCATCAGTAATACTTCAACGTTTGTTCAAGTTTCACTACCTATCAACCAACTCCAAAAGAGCCATAATTTTTCAAATGAAATAATATCACAGAACAACCAACTCGACTTCGAACTCCGTGAACATAATCAGGTGCTCCCTAGCTGATTATCTCGAGCCCATTCCCGATTATTACCGCGTCCCTAGCGATGATATTTGGGCTGAGTGTATACAAGTTCATTCACCCTCCTGTTGAAAAAGCCTGTCTGCGCAAATTTCTGGGCCTTACTGTGAACGAACGGCTGGATGTGCAATGCTTTGGGTGGTCTTACAAAACTCCGAAGTTCGATAACTATTTAAAACCGTAAAAAAATTCTAGATAACGGCGTCCTGGAGATTTCAACCCCTATTTGGAGCCCCTTAGAGATGCCTGACATTAACGCCGAGCTTCTAGGACCAACTAGACCCCAAACGGGACCTATAAACCGAATTTCGTCAATTTTGGTTCATGATAACTAAGAAAAGTGCGAAGTACGGCTTACAGAAATTTTGGTTGATTATTTTCAATAATGAACCTTTGGAATCGAGCATGAAAAAAAAAGTTGTAATCCCCCCTCAAAATTTGATGGTTTACGTTTTAAGGTACGTAGATTCCGAAAATGCAATAAAAAAATTTCTGTCTGACCGCCGTACGCCGTACTTAGCACTTTTCTTAGTTACCATGAACAAAAGTTTACGACATTTGTTTTATAGGTCCCGTTCGGGGTCAAATTTATTGGTCCTCGAAGCTCGGCGTTACTGTCAGTCATCCCTAAGGGGTTCAAAATAGGGGTTGCAATTTTCATGACGCATGAATCTTTTTACGTTCTTAAAAATATTTCTTGAACTTACGAGTTTTCCGAGGCCACCAGGAGCATTGTGCGTCCCGCCGTTCCTTCACAGTAAGGCCCCCAAGTTTGCACCAACGGGCTTGGGGGGGGGGGGGGGGGGGGCGGCTTGGGCCTTGAGGGTGAATGAAATTGTGTACCATCAGCCAAATATCATCACTAGGGAGAACCTGATTATAAACACGGATGGCTGTGTGAAGTCGAGTTGGTTATTCCGTGGAATTATTCAATTTGAAAAATGAAGGCTGTTTTGGATTTTGTTGATAGGTACTTTTGCAACTTGAAGAAACGGTGAAGTATTATTGATAGGTAAATTATTACACAATGGTAAATTAATACATAACGGTTCATTATAGTAGTGCACAAGGGTTTATTATTTGCCTTATGCTTCATGAATAACTACAAATAATTAATGATTGAATTATTGAATCCCGCGAATTCGCAGGAAACTCTAATTCCGGGGCTGGCTCCAGTAACTACTAGATTAAGGGCTTTCCTGAGGGGAGCTCGAGGGTATTGACGCAGAATACAGTGAGCTACGCAGAAGGCATCTATAAAAGTAAATAATAAACCTTTGCGTAATAATTTGCACCGTTTTATTGGAAAATACGTCAGTGCGGTAGGAGGTTTACGACTGTAGGTATCTTCTCAACAGAAGACAAGCTTATCGTAGTTATCCTACTAAGTAAAGAATAACTATTAACTAACTACTTCTGAGTGTTCAAACTTCATCGTAGCGAGATCGCAGTATTTATTCATTATTCCAAAGATGGGTTACGTAGTCCTGGAAGCTCTAACGACACTCCATTTCGGAAACGCAGACTCTATAGAACGAGGTGGCACGTTCATTTGGTTCCTCACGTTGATTTAGTCAGCGAAATGTGCTGACCGTTGTTGCCTTTCTAATCACGTTCGACAACTGGTCGACAAAAGCTTTCTTATTTTACACGTTCAATATGAATGGTTCATCAACCGATGTGGCTTCTAATGCACGAAAATGGGACAAAAATTGAAGAAAAATATAAATAAAATCTCCCAATATTTTCTTTTACTTCCTCAATAACGATGGATAGCAGATTTTTGAAAGACTTAGGAAAATGCCTGATACATATGCCTGCATCCAGTAGTGAACCCAGAAATAAGGCACTTTATTTTCTCCCGATCCTGATTCCCACTTACACATTATGCACAAGAAGGATCTCAACAATTGACCAACAGTTTTTGAGACAAAATAAAAAAGCTGCAAATTATTACACAAAGGTTTATTATTTACCTGTATAGATGCCCCTTCTGCGTAGATCACTGTTTTCTGTGGCCAATACCCTCGAGCTCCCCCCAGGAAAGCCCTAAATCGAGGAGATACTAGAGCCGGCCCCGGAATTAAAGTTTCCTACAAATGCGCGGGATTCCATAATTCAATAATATTACTTATTTTGTAGTATGAAACATGCGGCAAATAATAAACCGTTGTGTAATAATTTACCTGTATAGGTGCCCCTTCTACGTAGGTAGTATAATGAAGTGTTGTGCAATAATTTACTTTTGAGTAATAATTTACGCGTAATAATTTGTCCATCAATAATACTTCAACGGTTGTTCAAGTTGGAAAAGTACCTACCAACAAACTCCAGCCCCTTCTACGTAGATCGTATTATGAACCGTTGTTTAATATTTACCACTGTGTAATAATTTACCATTGTGTAATAACTTACCCATCAATGGTAAATTTGCCTTTTTAGGTACTGTTTGTCATCGGCTGAATTATTTTAGCAACATTTAACTCGTGATTTAGGTAGGTACTTAGTATATCAATTCATCGAGGGTCTGCGACGGAGGGTCTGCGATCTGCATAATATGTACGGAGAGCTGTGATCTGTAACAGAAGGGTATTCTGTACAAAATAAAACCGTTGTGCAGGGATTTGCAGCGTTTTTTATTGCATTTTCGGATTCTATATATCTTGAAACGGAAACCATCAAATTTTGAGGGGGGTTTAAATAAATTTTTTTCATGCTCGATTCCAAAGGTTCATTACTGAAAAAAATAGAACAAAAGGTCCAACAATTATTAGATCACAAAGGGTTCTCTGTGTGAGGTCGAAGAGCAACCCCTAGGTAACAGGAGTGGCAAAATCCCTGCATAATTCTGGCATAACTGGACTAATTGTAAGATATTTTCTGGATTGCAATATGGTCTTGAGAGTTACCATACAAAATATACTGCGAGGTATCGTAGAAATTTATGGACTATTCCATAGATAGGCCTGTATCAACATAATTGTATACCTACCTCTCGGTTGGCTGCTCGTTCGGGAACATCATACTTGTTAAGAAAAGCGTCATACAATTTTATAATGCTGGAGGATCTCAACAGGAGGTATTTACTGTACAGAGTGTAGAGAAAGGTACTTAAAAAAAATATATATATACAAATAAGTAAAGTTACAAGTTATAAGTATAGTTAGTCTGGATTCGGTAATTCAGAACAACGATGGGTTCACGTAAGTACATAATTTCTCCTAGAATATTGAGATAAACGTAACCCTTTGGTATATTCAGCTATCGCCGATTCCAATACAAGAGCATCCTTCTACATTTTAAATGTGTTTCGTCGTATTTTGACAATTTCTATTGATGGGCATACCAATTAATATATCAATGCTTTGTTTCAGCAGTGATTGTTGCTGTCGGACCCTCGGCAGGACAAATTATGATGGTTTCGCCTATGGTGGCGGGAATGAGACATCATGCTCATCAAAGCCCCCACGTGAGAGTAGTTCGTCCTTTGTTCCAACCAGCCACTATTATTTCTAGGCCCGCGTTCACAATAGCACCAGCTCAAATGCAATCCGAACTGAAAGAACCTATAGACGAACAGAGATTGCAGGAGAGAATCAAAGAGCTGGAAATGATAAAGCAGGATATTGCACAACAGCAGGTCGAGCTGGACGAAAAAATAGGCGTACTGGAAGAACGAGCTCTAAGTGTGCAGAAAGAAATAGAAGATGACCATGAAGTGCTGCGGAAGCTGGTTGAATATCAGAGAATTCATTCTGCTGAACAATTACGGTTGGAACAGCTGATTCAACGTCAACGGATGATACAGAATCAGCAGAGAATGGAACTAGAAAGATTGGCACGACAGAGAGCAGCGATCGAGGAGTGGAACAAATCTCAAAAAGAGCCTCCGAAACAAGGAGCTGAGCTGGCCATAACAGAAGAGCCAGTTACGAGCCGTTCGGACGAAAAGCATAACGTCGAGTCTGAAACGACTTCAAGCAAGCCTGATGATGACCAAGCCAGCGAGGTGCAAATACAAAAACCTATGCAAAGATTTCAAGCGATAAGCAAACATAAACAAAATTATGCAATGTCCGAGAATCCCGGGATCACAACGGGCTTATTGAAGAATACAGAAGGCCTTCAAGTCTTGAAGCAAACTGGGGCTATGGAGCCACGTAATACGAGAGAAGATTCTAAACTGCAGTTCGAACGGAAAACAGCCGGATATGATGGGGTGGAAAATAAGAAAATATGATCACAACGTTGGTAGGTATTTCCAAAGATAAATTTATGCCTCTCACTGAAATCATATCATGATCCCTATATACATTTCGATAAGGTAGTTGGTAGGTACGTACTTGAATTATTGTCACAGTTACCTATTACATTACACAGTTCAGTGAGTTACGCCATTAAAATTATTTTTCGATTTAAAATGTGTAAAAGGCAAAGCAATATAATTTCTCGTTCATTAACTCATGATGCGTATTCACCTTTAATACTCATACTTCTTAAATATTCCCAATTTCTTTCAATTTTTTCAAGTTGTTGAACATTTTGTAGAAATATGTATAATTTGGTATTTACTTAGACAGTATCAACTTTAGAGTGAATTCATTCAGGTCGTACATATGAATTTATAGAATAAGTATGAAAGTAATCTACAGAAGTAAGAAAAATAATACACAATAATGTAAATTTATAGAATACAATCCTGAACGAGGACGATGGATATTATAGGAATGTTACAAGGTAAATAATTTCGCCAAGGATGCTCTCAGTCCTTAATGTGATACAGCTTAATTTGTACCTTTGTTACTGTTTGGTTGGTTAGATATTTTAAATGCCCAACAACTCACGTACCAGCGTAAGAGAAAGTTTATCGATTGCCTGGACTCGAATCGTGATCGTATACAGACCTAACTACTCCTAAATATCAATTGGCTATTCTTTGAACTCCTGTCTGTATGTTTTATACGTGATTATATGTGCACATTATTTATGTATTGTATCAATCTTCAACTATTCAATATTTAAAAAAATGAAATTAACAGACGAGAACGGATTTTGTAAAAATGGAAATAGTAGATACCGATCTATAACCAAATGTGTCTATAATTTATTAAATCCCCTACATTACAATTTCAAATTAATCAAGATTATGTTCTGTCAGGTGACAAGCCACATGAATCCCACAGCTACAGTTACGATAATATATTCAACGACCCCTCAATTGGTGGTCAATTCCCTCGAGCTCCCCCCAGGAAAGCCCTAAATCGAGTACTCGAGCCGGCCCCGGAATAAAAGTTTCCTCCAAATGCGTGGGATTCAATAATTTATTCAATCATTAATTATTTGTAGTTTCATGAATCATGAGGCAAATAATAAACTGTTGTGTAATAATTTACCTGTATAGGTGCCCCTTCTACTTAGAAAGTGTAATGAACCGTTGTGTAATAATTTGCCCATTAATAATACTTCAACGGTTGTTCAAGTTGCAAAAGTACCTATCAACAAAATCCCTCCTACGTAGATGGTATGATGAACCGTTGTGTAATAATCTACCGTTGTGTAGTAATTTACCACTGTGTAATAATTTACCCATCAACAATACTTCAACGTTTGTTCAAGTTGCAAAAGTACCTATCGACAAAATCCAAAAGATCCCTCATTTTTCTAATGAAATAATATCACAGAACCACTTGACTTCATACAGCCATCCTTGATTATAATCAGGTGCTCCTTGCCATGAGATCTGGGCCAGATTTATACCGTTTGATTCACGGTCGTACGGACGAAGCTTGTTGGTTCGAACGAACGGCTGGTCGTAGAATGCTCCCAGTGGTCTCAAAAAATTTTTAATTTCAAGATCCATTTAAAAACGTTAAAAAACCATACCCTTCTATTGAAAGTTTTCGAGCTACGGCGTTGTGAAAATTACAAACTTTATTTTTAACCCCTCAGAGATGACTGACAGTAACGCCGAGCTTCGAGGACCAACTAGATCCCGAACCGTACCTATAAACAAAATTTCATCAATTTTGGTTCATGGTAACCAAGAAAAGTGCAAGGTACGGTTTCCGGCGGACAGTCGGAAATTTTTTTATTGCACTTTCGGATTCTACATAACCTGAAACCTAAACCATCAACATTTGTGGGGGGGGGGGGATTTTTATTTTTTTCATGCTCGATTCCAAAGGTTCATAATTGAAAATGATAAACCAAAATTCGTCCGTCGAGGTAACTAATTAAATAACTTTGAAGAAGAATTTATTTCAATACGAAGAGCATTTGAGTACCTTGATGAATTTCATGGAGTTGAATAATCAACGCGTATATTATATTTTTCGTTGAATATAGGAATTATGTAAACTCCTCGAAATAAGAAGATGAGAAAAAAATAATACCGTTGAATGTCGCTAGCAATCACACTGCTATCATGAGTGACATTTGCATTATAGAGAAAACGTGACAAAAGATCCAGTGCCGAACTACTACGTCCGATATGTCCCTGACAGACTCACAACTATAAATGAGAACGTTCCCCAACCTTCTGGTTTAGTATAAAATGAAAGTTCTCACTGTCCTCGTTATTATTGGTAAGTCTTGGTTTATTATTTTCAGTGCTGAACCATTGGAATCGAGCATGAAAAAAAACTCGGCGCTCCGCGCCTCGCCAGGGGGCAAGCCCCCTGGACCCCCGGTTACCTCTATTTACATACTTCGGACGAAATTATAGAAACACAGAATGTGTTTTAGCTCACGCGTTTCACATAAACCCGTCTTCAATCTTCGGTTGAAGATTGGTTAACTTCCTCCCACTAATGTTTCGTCGTAACTGGTGGTGCCTTATACACAGCTTCTTATATACACACTCACGAGTGCACTTCATAAAAATTTTATTAAACATAAACTAGTCCGAGCTTCATCTCCAAGACTCCTACATCTCCAAGAGATAATTCGTTTATCGGTTGTCTGGTCTTAAAATTATGGTTTTACTTATATAAAGCTTGCAATCGTGTTCACAATATAAATTATTGAGAATGATCCCCTATGAGTAAACAATTATTTAAACAATCACGCTCATACCGCAGCTTGTCGGCCACGCACTCCGCAGTGGTTAACGTAATATGGTTAGGTAAATCGAGAGCTATCCAACGAGTGGTGAACGATTTTTGTACGATGATAACTGGCGAAGTTAAAGTTCCGTAGCAACCAATCGGTTGTACGTGAAAATCATTAGAAATGTTGTCGTCCCAGATTTCGTTAGCTTTTTTGGCTAGTTAGTCCATGGCTAAAACACATTCTGTGTTAAAAACTTTCTTTTTATTAATTTAATTGAGAAAAATAATTGTATTAAGTTAAAAAGTGATCCAACTTCCAATTATCAACTTCATGTTAGGAAAATTGTTCAAAGTACCGAGGAGCTTCTTTTTGTACATACAAACCAAGCTTATTAGAAATGAATCCTAAACCTCCACTACTAAGTTGTCTCCCCAAAGTTCATAAAAATAATGCTCCAACGCGTCCAGTCGTTTCATATATAGGTGCTCCGGCTTATAAATTGGCTAAACATTTAAATTCCGTTTTTAGAAGTCAAGTAAATTTCCAACCACAATTTAAAGTTAAAAATTCGACTGATTTAATAGAGAAAATTAGGAACATCCCTGTACCTCAAAAATTTCTCTCTGTGCGCCGTACTTCGCACTTTCCTTAGTTACCATGAACCGAAATTAATGAAATTTGGTTGGTAGGTCCCGTTCGGGCTCTAGTTGGTCCGCAAAGCTCGGCGTTACTGTCAGTCATCTCTAAGGGGTGAAAAATATGGGTTGACATTCTCAGAACGCCGTACCTCAAGAACTTTCAATAGAAGGATGGTTTTTTTTACGTTTTTAAATTGACCCTAAACTAAATAATTTTTTGAGACCACCCGGAGCATTGTACGACCAGCCGTTCGTTTGCACGGAAAAGCTCCGTCAACATGATCGTGAATCAAATGGTATAAATCCGGCCCAGATATTACTGCTAGGGAGCACCTGATTATAATCACGGATGACTGTATGAAGTCGAGTTAGTTGTTCTGTGATATTATTTCATTTGAAAAACGATTTTTGGATTTTGTTGGTAGGTACTTTTGCAACTTGAACAAACGTTAAAGTATTATTGGGTAAATTATTACACAACATTATTGTTTATTACATTGTCACAAAGCAATAAAAGTTTTATTTCTAAAATGCTCCTATGTTTTGTATAACAAATTGCGCGGGCAATGCTCAATTCACACTAGTAATGAACATCAATACGTCGCATTTCTCCAAGTGCAAAAGGGGTTTTCAGTCCACTCATAGTGAAAAGGGAGTCAAGTGCAACCTTATCTGATGAATGTTCGAATAACGGCAGTACTATTTAGAATAAGAATATGATAGTGCTGCAGTAGTTTCTTTATATACTGATTAATTCCACTTTATATACGCATTAGTTCCACAGAAAAAATAAATTGTTCATATGAATTCCGATTTTGGGGGGATCAGGCACACTTTGAAAATCAATTTCCCAAAAATCAGCACTTTGCGTGTAACTCCCTTTACCCTGCAGACACAGTACTACTATATTTATTTCGAAAATCAATAATCAATCATTTAAGCTAGACACCCCCTCCTTTCGGTATGATTTTTGCAATTCAGATGATAGCACATTTGATATTGGCTCACTCTCGGTATAAAACACTTGGTTAACTGAAATCGGAACATTAGTTAGGAGGTAGGTATTTAATAAGAACTAAACCGTTTTTAATCATCTCCCTTTGCCACACCCCCAGCCTCCCGATCCACAATTCAGAAACTTGCAAATTTCAAGTTGTACCATACTCGAGATATCTTTCGTTTAATTTGGATCATTCTTATAGCAGAGATGCGAAAATACAAAGAGAGAAAAGAGCATAATAATAGGATTCATAATCAAATTATACAAACTGATGATAATTATATAATAATATATATGTAGGTACCTAATCGTGATTATTATATCTTCTTCGACAAAACATCATAAAATTATGTAAAACTGATGAGACATAATAATATAAATACATAATCGTGATTATTATAATATATCTTCCTTTGACATAACACTTTGTACATTATAATCCACTGGTTGAGAAAAAACCTTTTTGACCTCAACTCCGAATAACTGTTGTCATATCTCATTGGAACGGATTTGTTTGTCACCGTTCAATTCGGCTGAAGAAAATCGTTCAGAAAAAATAATTGGTACTCGTGTAATCTAAAGTTGCCAATTTTCTTACAGGTTTGGTCAGTCTCGTTTTTTGCCAACGAAGCAGCAATGGACTGAATCCTTACTACAAACCGCCCTATGATAGGAAGGTCATAGCGGAAATGAAAAAGGCTTTGAAGGAAGGCACATTTGACGAAATGCTGAACAATTTAGAAATCTCACAAAAGCATCATGGGGACAAAAATAAACCAATCTTCAATCGTTTCCGTTTCAGCTAGCATCGAAAATTGAAATCACGGGAAACATTATAACTATGTAATTAATCATGATAAATACTATGTAATAACTATGTAATTAATCATGGGTGATAGAACTATGTAAATCCCACCCCCCCATCTTTCCACTCCTCACTGACACGGAGTGTTTCATAAATGACTTCAACCTTTTGATTTATTGGTTTCAACAATAAATCTTAGGAATCAAGCATGAAAAAATCCTCCCTCCCCCCCCCCCCCCCCCACAATCAACATTTGATGGTTTCCGTTTCAAGGAAAGTACGTAGAATCCGCAAATGAAAGAAAAAAGTTATGTCCGTCCGCCGCACTTCTTTTTGGTTTACTACTTTCAATAATGAACCTTTGAAATGACCATAAAAAGAAATGAAAAATGTCCCCTTCGAGATGACTGACCGTGACAGGCCAAATAGACCCATAGTGGGACCTAAAAACAAAATTTCATTAATTTTGGTTCATGGTACCTATGGAGAGTGCGAAGTACGGCATACGGATAGAAATTTTTAATGGGCGCATGAGAAACAATTTTTTAACCCCCTCAGAATTTGATGGTTCCCGTTTCAAGGCACGCATAATCCGAAAATTTAATTATAAACTTCTCCACCGCACCACCGTACTTCGCACTTGTCATAGTTACCACAAAGATGGATGTGTACCATGCGGCAGTCCGTTCAGTCTTGTGCTACGCAGCGCCATGCTGGGGATCTCAGGAGTATGAGCAGGCGGAGGGGGTTCAGCGGATGTTTATTAGGAAACTGTTCTATTTGCCTAGGTTTGCTCCAGGCTACATACTGCATCTGGAAACTGGATTGGACACGGTCTCGGCCTTCACTCTCAAGGCCCTTTTCGGGTACCTGCAGAGGGTGGCTCATCTTCCGGATATGCGTCTCCCGAGGATCGTTGCGAAGGAGGTTATAGGGAGGAGAGTCTCGTGGGCCCAACACTTGGATCGTCTCTCTGTTGAGCTTCAAGTACAAAACGAATTGGCTTCATTGAGGGGAGACTTGGTTAAGGCGCAGGCTGATAACCTCCTAGGGAAGTTCAATGAACATAAGCGCAAGCAGTTCTGGCAGAGAACCCTAGATTCTGGAGGATTCACGCTCTACAGAGAACTGGATCCCTTAGTGAAGGCGTCTAGCTTGATCGAGGATCCGAAAATAGATCTTGTGTCGAGTAGATGGCTGTTCAAGCTTAGAGGTGAGCTGCTGCATCTCAACGGGAAACCGTATGCTTCCAACCGATGCGAGGAGTGTTCCTTGTGCAACACGCACCAGAGAGAGGACGTGTTTCATTTTCTTTGCATCTGCCCAGTGCTGGCTGAATTTAGAAGGACAGCATTCGGAGAGCCACTGCTTGGGCGTGATAGGGCATTGGTTCTGCTGAATGGCGAGGGGTGGGGAGACCTGGTTATTTTTTGCAAATTGGCGTGGCGGTATAGGGCAATGTTAGTGAATGAGTTTAATTTTTGATTTTGTACAGTCTATAATTCTCTGCCAGTTCCAGTTCATTTTCTAATTCTTTTATGTAATTCCATTTCCATTTAATAATTATTATACGAGGCCGACACTACCGACAGACGGTTTAATACCATGTTGTATTGTTTATTTTATAGGAATAAGAGTAATCATATGTGATTTATTTAATAAACGTTTTTCTTCTTCTTCTTCTTCTTCATAGTTACCATGAACCGAAATTAATGAAGTTTGGTTTGTAGGTCCCGTTTGGTGTCTAGTTGGTCCTCGATGCTCGGCGTTCCTGTCAGTCATCTCTAAAGCCCCAATTACACCTGCCGAGTGCTGGGCCGAGACAGTGCATTCGGCCGAGTAAATCACAGTGTGATCGGCCCAGACAGTATAGGTACTGGGCCTAGTAACGGGCGAGTGATTTTGGGCGAGTAGAATAGAACCACGATGTACGCATACTTGAGGTAGCCAGAATTTTCTATTCTACTCCAATCCATGAAACATTTACTTGGCCAAGTCCCAACTTCCATTCAGTCACTAACTATTGACGAAAATTTTGGAAAGGTGACAAAACTTATAATCAATTCTATTTGTTCTCATCCAGAAACTGCAACATCATGCACTGCTCATTATTTGATAGCAAACTATGCTCATTTAAGGTATTGTGTACGGAAAAATGATCCAAACAAGGTCTATCTATGTGTACAGAAGATAAAAATATATCGTAGAGAAATAATTCGCAACGTTGTTTAATGAATAGAGACATGAGAAAGTTCAAAAACACCCAAGGATGGAACACATATGAATAATCCGACGAAAAAAGTTTGTAATGAACTTTTCCTACGCCACGAAGATACACAGTGTTTTAGTAACAAGTAAAAGTGGCCCCAGTGAAATATTTCGGCACAAGATGGACGGTACTTGCCGACCTAACTCCAAGAAGATTAAACTTCTTCAAATGGATGTCAATACCGGAACGAGAAAGAATTTTCTTCGCGCCAAACTATTTACAGTCCATTCAATTCGCGGAGTTCGCTCCTGATGAATACTTGAGAAATTAACGGGGAATCTGGCAAATAATTTCTAATTACCTAATAACTTGGTTTCCTGAACTCTCCGTGCTGGGAACACGAACGCTTGTAACTACAACATTGTGCAGAATCTAGCATTTCTTTGAAGAAAAAAAAAAAAATATAAAAAATAAAAAACTGCCGCAAATTATTGCAAAACGGTTTATTATTTACCTATAGATGCCCCTTTTGCGTAGATCGCTGTTTTCTGTGGTCAATACTTACCCTCGTGCTCCACCCAGGAATGTCATAAATCGGATTCGGGAACTGCCGGGGAATGACAGTGGCATCAATATTGGGTAGATTCAATAATTCTATCACTGGCTGTTTGTTATTCATGAAGCACAACGTTTGTTCAAGTTACAGAAGTACATATCAACAAAATCCAAAATAACCATCATTTCTCAAATGAAATAATATCGCAGAACAACCAACTCGACTTCATACAGCCGTCCGTGATTATAATCAGGTGCTCCCTAGCAATGATATCTGGGCTGGAAGCACACCGTTTCATTCATGATGATCATTCATGGCTGGACGTGCAATGCTCCAGATCAATCTTAACACGTAAAAAAAACCACACCCTTCTACTGAGTTTTCGAGCTACGGCGTTCGGTAAATTTCAACCCCTATTTTTCACACCTTAGAGATGACTGACAGTAACGCCGAGCTTCGCGGACCAAGTAGACCCCAAATGGAATTTCATTAATTTTCGGTCATGGGAACTAAGGAAAGTGAGAAGTACAGCGTGCGGAAATAAATAAATGTTTTTATCACGTTTATCAATGGTGAAGGGGTGGTGGGTGGGGGAAGGGGTGTTCGATTCCGAAGGTTCATTACTGAAAATAATAAACCAAAATTATAACCCAACGGCTTTCATATTGTGTCTGAAAGCTACATAATTGATGAATAGGTAATGGGTAGTAATATTATCGTCTACCCGAAACAAGCACTCATATTGAATTTTCTTAAATATGTCCCTAAACGTGGGAAAAAGTGGAAAGTACGATGAAAAATTACTTCAGGTACTGTGGAAAACCCGCTGCAAATTAATAGACAACGGTTCATCATTTTCCGTGTAGCTACCCTTCCGCGCAGATCAGTGTTTACAGTGGTCAATACCTACCCTCGCACTTCCCTCAGGAAAGCCCAATAAAATGTTGTGGGGGGGGGGGGGGGGGGGGTTATAGTTTATTTTCCAGTGGTCGATTCCGGAGGTTCATTATTGAAAATAATAAACCAAAATAATACACCTATAAGCACAGTGAAAGTGCCTACATCATTCTTGATGTGGTGGTAAATAAGTGTGACGTCATACAGTGGTGCCACCCAATCAGCTGGGCTTCCCATCATTACGTCACCAGGTTTTTGCAGTTGTTGCTGCTTTCGCCCTGAATGTGTGGTAACAACAACAACACCTGTCGTTAATCCCATCGCCCATCGCAAATTTCTTGAACTGTTAGTCCTAAAACCTTAAGTGATGGATAGAATGATTATTCGTGCAAAGAACTTGACCATTACAGCTGTAGCACTTCATTAACGAAGCACTGGGAGGCTAGAGCTTGTAATTTAGCGGACCCACATAATTTAGAGTCGTATGGTGGTGACACCAAACGGGTTAGGGATGGTAGCAATAGATTCAGAGCTAACATGACCAATTTGCTACCAGTAGGTCGCTGGCCACCAATCAACGCCTCATATTCAGAGCGGTTTTGAGATTATGCACGGGATTTTCGGGAGCAAGTATCAGAGGGTAGTGAGCCTCCCTAATATTGCTATTGACCACCTTTATGACACTGATGCAGGTGGTAGATTAACTGTTTGTTTAATGAAGAGGTTGTTGATGTAGTGGCTCGCCGCTCAAAATAATGTTCTCTCATGCAGAATACTTGTTCACGTACAGCTCTGTTCACCATAGGTAATCGGTAATCATTCAAGCTAACAAGGGTGCTTGAACTAATATTATAAAACTACAACTTTCACCTTGTAGGACAATGATTTACTACCTGAATTAACCGTGCGTTGCACAGAATAGTGTTAGGTGGAGGCATAATAATATGTATTCGTTGTGAAAAATGGAAATCCGTCTCACCTCTCAAAGCTGATCACGATACTTACGCCATGTACTCGGAAGCCAGAAATCCAGATGAAGGGCATGGCAGATGATTTAGAAAGAACTCCAGTCAGATTTAGACTCTGAATTCTGGTTATAATTCCACATCTCGGTAGGTAGAGGAGTATCATAATATATACCGCATATTATTCTGTTAAATTCATAATCACCCTCTTATTCTAAAAAATATGTTTTATCGTCCACAACCATAAGAGATAGTGTATGCAGATTCTTGGTCACCCACTCCTTTTTCTGCAAGTTATCGTCCTCTTTCACTGCGATTTATGGTATGTGAGGGGGGGGGGGGGGGGGCTCTCGAGCATAAATATAATAGGTCTTGACGGGGAGTGTGGGAGACTTGAGCTCTCTTCGTGTTACTCGTCCAGCGAGGGACCCGTTAGCGATCGCACGAAGAATGTGCTGATAAGTCTTCTATTCACGTTGGCCTCTTCACAACGGAATCGCTGGATGGAAGACGGGGACCGTATTATGTAGCAGCATGTGTCAACAATTTTTTCCTCCTATCTTTGGTTTTTGCAGTTCGAGTAAACTGGAAGCTGCTGAATTTCAAATATAGGATGTTATAGGGTGTACGAAAAAGTTCGAATCCACGTACGAAAAAGATCGAATTCCCAAGTGTACCACAACGTGTGGACTTCTTGTACAATATATTAGACTGAACAGGATTTTCCAAGGGACCGAGATATTGGTTCAAATCATCGAGATTTGAATTACTGAGAATCAACTGCAGATTTTAGTTGAAATTAAAGAGTAACAGAGTAAGTTTTTTCACGTCTGACTAATACTGTTCTTGAAATAAGGGAAAAGTAGTGAGACATCGTCTTCTACGAATTCTAGAACCTCATTCATTCGAAACCCAAAAGAAGATATAGATTAGTCTCCAACTTTTATTGGAAACAACACTACAAAAATTATTTCAAGGTAGCAGAAGGAATATTCATTGGTTGGTTTTCAACGTTTACGTAGCGTTGGAGAATGCCAAGGCTTCAGCTACTACAACGCAAGTCCACCTCACAATAAAAAATGACAGGTTAGTTTGTTGAAAAATAGTAGATTGATCACTGGGTGAACACGATTTATCAAAGGGACCAAAACGAAAAGGTCGAGGGCTCAAAAGTTGTGCTGCCGCTCGACTTCAGCGTCTAGATTGATAATCGTGTTCTCTCTGTCCTCAATCATTATTAATGACCTCTCTTTCATTCAGTTCACCGATGGTTTGTCACATTAATTAGTTCGAGATCCATGGAAACTCATGAGCTTGCCTGTCAATAATTTTCACTAAACGTGATGTCTCGTAAGTATCTATACCACCTCCTGAATAACAGGGAGGAACATTAGTATAATTATAATATTAGCATTAGCCGAAATGCACAAAGCATAGGTTTCACGTTTGGGTTTGTAGAAATGTACGTTTTAATTATTTCCTACCTGCATCCCCTCTAGTAGAATTTTATAGTGTTTTCACGGAGTGATGAAATAAATACGAGCGTTAAATACTGCGTTAGTCAGTTACTTACTTATTAATAATTTATTAGAATTTATAGACTCACCGTGGACGACCAATGTAGACTCGAGAGATGCTGACTGCGGAATGGCGTCATCAGTTGTGACTTCACAAGTCACTTTACCAGACAGCCCGAGGCCGAGACCGTCTAGAACGACTTGTGTTCCATTCGAGAGACCGACCTGGGGATGGACAAATAAATAATTCGTTATACAGATGAAACATAAAATAGGAGAATTGAGGCCTAGTTAATATTACCTACATATGAATACGGGGGGATGTGACGTAGTTGGTCAAAAGTTGTCCACTAACCAGATTTACAATTCAAAAATGCACAACTTGAACAAGGAGAGAAAGGTTGCAAGAAGGAGGCACCAATCCGAAAATTTGTTTCAGATGTACCCACTCTATGAGCAAGTGGGATATCGCGAAGAAATCGTGGAAAACCATTTCAAAGAAAAACGGAGTTATTGAAAAAACAGTATATTATACCGGAAAACAATGTTATACCGGTTTCGGTGATCAAACCGTCGTCAGTAACAATCAAACAATAACTGAAGGCACTTTAGAGAGGTGACCCTATAAATAGTCAAAAAGTGAAATGCGGTCGATTGGGCTTGGTTGTGAAGAAGAATTGTGACGGGGACAAAGGAAGGGGGGTCGATTCTGATTGGTTGTGAAGAAGAATTTCCACCCATTTCACCTCATGTTCCTTTCACTTTTTGGCATTCTCTTCCTGGGCCAATCAGAATCGACCCCCCTTCCTTTGTTCCCTTCACCGTTCTTCTTCACAACCAATACGAGTCAACCACATATCACTTTTTGACTATTTATAGGGTCACCTCTCTAATGTGCCTTTAGTTATAGTTTGTTACTGACGATGGTTTGATCAACGAAACCGGTATAACAGTGTTTTTCACGTTTTTTCGTGTATTAGTGGAAATAGACTATTTTTTCAATAACTCCGTTTTTCTTAGCAAGTGGGAACAGGGCTTATGTAAGTACTTATCGTAAGAACGTAAATTTCTTTGATATTTATAAAGTAAAGTAAACAGCCATTCCAGGCTGGAGCTTTTTGTCCGACTGCCCTGCCAGCGTCGCGGACGTGATCAGCTGTCCTCCAATGAGAGGTTCAGAATTCGATTTGAACATCTGGCTCTTTATTTGGCTACTCATTGCCTCGCCCCCTTGAGTGGAGAGAGGTTCGCCCAACAGCTGCATGGGTCATACTTGGACGTGTCACTGCGGTCACCCATCCAAGTACTAACCACACTGGAGGTATCTTAACTTCGGTGATCTCACGGAAACCGGTTTATTCCACCTGATAAGGCCGTTGGCTGATATTTATAAGATGGCCAGGTTTTTCCAGTGCGAGATACCGAAACACAAACTGCGGGTTGGTGGACTTTCCGGTTTTTGTGGAACCCGTAGGGATATATTTATTCGGAGGAACGCACTGGATATATCTCCTTCTAGACAGACTTACAGTGCTTTTCTCCACTGTTGGTATGAGCAACGCATTACATTATGGAGGGGGCCCCAAATACTCCAACTACCAACAGACAGACTTGGAAATGGGTGTACGAATTAACAAACTGTTGTCAACAACCATCCGCCATGCTTGCCTACGGTGGTTTTTTAATCACCTTCCCTATAATGTAAAGAAATTCGTTCTGGGAGTTGGTGGTGGAGTATTGACGGTTCTGACTCCGATTTTGAAGCAAACCGACATGTAAGCATCCCTCATTCAATCTGGATTGAAATGTGATTATAATAAACTATAATTCCACATACCTATTCCCACTAGACATTCTCAGGCGACTCTAGAAAATCACTCGTTTGCATAAACTTGAAGTTTCTGATTTACCGGTGAACGTGTAACTATTACTAGGATGTCTTCCGGAGTTCACATAGCAAAAATGAATTTTATCAATCGGACAAAAACCATCCCGTTACCCTTTGAACAGTTTTTAAAAATGTTCCAACTCCGCCGCCGCCATTGCTTTTTTCTCGAGCACCCTAGCCTTGGTGTATTTGGTTCAGCTAATGGAAACCGAGTTCGCTCATTCCAAGGGCTGTGCCTATATTTCCACCACGGCTTCCACTATTCCACGGCGGCTTTTATTTGGAGCTCGGATGCGATAGCTTAAGCCCCTCTTCCCCTATGCGTCTGAATAAATCAAAGAAATGATGCATGGGGTCACGCTTTCTAATGCAAGACTGTTACGTTTTCCAACTGTCAACACGCACACAGCGACTGACGAGGAATTCCTGTTTTCATTCAGCTGTCCATTCGTCCTCAGTTTCCATCGGAACGTGGCAAGTGAGCTCATACATTTCAAAGGCAGTCGACTAGGTACCTCGTTATTTCTGTGCTCCACCTAAATTCGCCAACATTTTATCTACACCTCCACCTTCACGCATGGCATTTCATTCAATTACTTATTTAATATGAAAGATTAAGGGTCTACAGTAATGGAGGATGCAAGCGATAATATTATTAAGTAGATACCCCCTGAACTCAGTTCAATTATTCATTTCAATTTCACTTCCTTCACTGCTGAAAGGACGTTTGTTCATGCAAGAACCGGAAAAAATGTATGTCATCCAAAATGGAAACCAAAATATTGATTCCGTTCGAGATACCGTTAAACTTACGGTATATCTCAATTCACGATATTTACGACTTAACTACCGAATGCTTAAACCTCTCCCTGAGAAAATTTTCTTTCCCAGCCGGGAGTGGAACCCGGGCCACCTGAGTCGAGCAGCTTCAGGCACCAACGCCTTAGACAACTCGGCAACCTGTGACGGCCCAAAACGGAAAACGAAAATTTTTACTTGCATCTAGCGTTTCTGACATCAAGGAACAAAATTCGATTCAAGCCTATCTGAGTAAGAAATTCCTTGTTAACACAATATCTAAACGGAAGAAAAACCCAACAGCCCCTATTTAGAGGGTATAGCTCCCAGGTGACTCCTTAATACATGTATTTGAAACACCCAACATTAAATATGGGCATGCGCAAAAATTAAATCGCAGAGACTTTCGTAACTGACTTTTTCGTAACAGATTTCGAGGAAATCTTTGGAAAATGTTTGAAATTTCCTGAAATCGGAGCGGCGGCATCAGGAGCGTGCATGCGATCTTCATATTCGTCTGGGATTAAAAAATGTGGCTAATGCTTCCAGTTCGCCTCGGGAGCACATAAATAATAGGTACAAGTTTTGATGAAACTTGCACCCGGTCAGGAGCGATAGCCGCCAATCTAATGATGGGATCATTATTGTACAGCCTGAGGACATGAGTTCAATCGATTAAGACAAGTAATGTCATATCAATCCTAGTCCCCGCAGGATATGCCTCAAAGGCCATGTTAGTGTTATGCCTGTTAGAATTCCATTTATTTAGTTACTCAGGTAATGGAATGTTTTCAAGGTAGGTTGGTCAGTTTCAACGCGATTGGACTGATAGGAGAGACTGCGCATCACAAACATCGGGAACACTGCGATTCTATTCAACCAATAATTTCTATGAAATTTCGGGATATTATATATTTATTACTTGACACGTAAGTTGTGTCGCTGACATCCCCCCTGAATTCAATTGTCTTTGGAATGATAATAAGGTACGGTCAACGAAACTCGTTCTACACTCATCAGTCATCTTCATCTTATCGGTCCTACGTGTATCATTATGTCAAATTTCTATAAAGTGTCCAAATGGTTCCCTGTTAAATTCAAAGTGGGTTCAATAGTCGGCAGACGAGCGAAAATGAAAATCTCGTAACAACCGGATCTTCAGTTCGAAATTTGACCACTATAATGAAAAATCAGTGGTTATGGATAAATAAAGGTTCTTAGATTGTCCTCCATTAATTCCTCTGTGATCAGAACAATGTAGGCTCTGTGTACGAGCAATCTTGAACCTTTCATGTCCTCATTAGCTCTGTTAGTCTAATTTTGTGGAATTCATACAGATTACGGATCATACAAATAAACATCAGCAGCTAGGCCCCTAACATTTCTTTATGCGATGGGAGCATTGGTAGGTACCTAGCTACTCAAACAATGATTTCTAATTTTCTAATTCCGTTGGTATTTATTCGTATATGGATCTCGGTGTCCAGAATTATTTGTGGAGGGAAAAACCCCACCTTACTATAATATGAATATAACTATTCGAAAAAGTTATATTACCACCCATCCTCCTAATCAATTTGTTTTTTTTTCTTTTTTAAATTGATTTAAAATTTATTTCGTGTTTCCGTAAATTGAATGGCCTTAATGGTAGTAACATATACAGAAATGAACGAATTTATATTCCCCCAACAAATCAAACGCCCTCCAAAATAGATAACTTGATCATCAAAAAACTATGCGTCATCGAGGTAGGTGCAATTATATGACTCAATTAATGTTGACGCTAATTAATACGGACCAATCTGTAAATGGTGAGTAAATCATTCAAGGAAAACTCTATTAATGAGGGAAAAATTAGGTTACCATTTTATCAAGTTTTACTTTTCTCTTTGCCAAGCTATCTTCCTTTTAATACTTCAATGACTGTGCAATTCAACACGGTCTCAAGTGCCGCTAAATCCTCCTCAGAGTGCTAGCAACTGAAAAAGAGGACTAAGCTAAAATCCTTCTCTAATTTGAAGTTTCTTTGAGCGGATAGCTTTTTCCACCTTCTATGGTGACGAAAGTCAATGCGAATTTTCTCTAAAGAGTACTCCCACCCTCACCCATCATATTTTCTTGCTTTTCCGGATCAACTAACTTGAATTGAAATTTGAATTAAGCCTTAGGCCTCTAGTTCCAAGATCTTTTGATCGTAAACGTTGGAAGGTTTTGGAAGCTCTAATGAAAATACCAACCTGCAATGCACAGAAAATGAATTATCCCCCAGAGTACTGCCTATTTCGAAAGTTAAACAGCATTTACCTACCTCAAATTAAATTGAGCACGGTATTATACTGAAAAAGTCATGTCAATTCGAGTTAAGTATGTCAATTCGGTGTTATACTGAAAAAGTCATGTCAGCTTCCTCACTTGAATCACATGAACGTACAGAATAGTTGGGTAGGTTCATTCAGTGGACACATGGAGTATCCATGCATGGGTTAACGACTAAACGACGCAGGTGACATGGACTCAAAGAATTAGTTGGGTAGTTTCAGCTTTCTACGACTATTTTTCGCGTACTTAGAAGGGTTACACGGAAACAGTCAACATTTCATGTTCGCGCATGTGCAGAAGAAAGTTACAGTACGATTTCAATGGAATTCATACGGAACTATCAAAGTATTATCCCTGATTGACCCTCCAAATCTGAACTCATTTCAACGATACTTAAGGTAGTTATGGGCGTTTCAAGTATTTCACGTTTGCGTATGCGGAGACGAAAGTTGAAGTAGGTACTTTTTCATTGATTCTGGTATGGGACCATCTGTGACCCAATGCGCAACTAACATAATTTCAGCCCATTTCGGCCATTATTTCGGGTAGTTATGGGTGTTACAAGGAACTGACCACAGACGGACAGACAGACAGACACGGAACCTAAAATGTTTCTTGATGTCTGAAACGCAAAATGGTAGTGGAAATTTTCATTTTGGAGGACATAAATTTGTTTTTACTCAATCACGAATCCAAGTCCACTGCCTTCGGTAGTGAGGAAGCAGAATTCGTGGCTTCCATTATTTTGTGTCACCATGCCGGAACACCGTGTCGGTCAGAACAGTAAGTGGACCAGTGATACAGGGGAATGTATAACAAGCACACGTAGTGAATACCTTCAAATAAGACATTTTGGTTTTCCTAATGATGGCAGTACATATTTCCTACATCCTTGTCTACTTGTGTACCTACCTAAATGTACCTACCTATAACGAATTTATTTCAAAATGGTAGGGTGAATAATTTTTGTTATATTGTAGAAGCGAGGGACTTTAAATAAGCAACGATCCACTATGTGGTGATAAAATGTTAAGCTCTGATAAACAACTGAACTAGGAGTGAGAGGCCTGATGGCACGCAAGTGAGGGCGGTAATAGACATTACAGGAATGGGCAGTTTGCCGGCTCAAGAGGCAACACGACGGTCGGGCACGGACGTTATAAAAACGATGACTCACCTCGAAGTAGCCATAATGCTGGTTTGGTTATAAAATACACACACAAAAAAGCCACCAGATTTTATCACGCAACGACATCCCCAGTTTAAGTGCTCAAATGTCACTTCTATTTCCATCAGTTGGTTTTTATTCACTCGACGTCATACAGCCATCCGTGATCATAATCAGGTGATCCCTAGCAATGATATCTGGGTCGGATTCATACAGTCTGATTCATCATCATGTTGACGAAGCTTTTCGGTGCAAACGAACGGGTGGTCGTACAATGCTCCGAATGGTCTCAAAAAATTCTATAGTTCAAGATCAATTTAAAAATGTAAAAAAACCATACCCTTCTATTGAAAGTTTTCGAGCTTCGGCGTTCTGAAAACTTCAAACCTTATTATTCATCCTTTGGTGATGGTGACAGTAACGCCGAGCTTTGAGGACCAACTAAACCTCAAACGGGACCTACAAACCAAATTAATTTAATTAATTTCGGTTCATGGGAACTAAGAAAAGTGCGAAGTACGGCGGACGGACAGAAATTTTTTTATTCCATTTTCGGATTTTGTGTACCCTGACATAGAAACCATCAAATTTGAGGGGGGGGGGGGCGGTAAAATTTGTTTTCATGCTCGATTCCAAAGGTTTATCATTGAAAATAATAAACCAAGAATAACTTTCCGTCCGCCGTACTTCGCACTTTTCTTAGTTACCGTGAACCAAAATTAATTAAATTTGGTTTGTAGGTCCCATTTTGGGTCTAGTTGGTCCGCAAAGCTCGGAGTTACTGTTAGTCATCTCTAAGGGCTGAATATTAGGGGGAGAAATTTTCAGAACGCGTAGTTCGAAAACTTTCAGTCGAGGGTATGGTTTTTTTAACGTTTTTAAATTGAACTACAGCATTTTTTGAGACCATCCGGACCCGGGTACGACCAGCCTTCGTTTGCACTGAAAAGCTTCGTCAACATGATTGTGAATGAAACGGCATGAATCCGCCCTCGATAATCATTGCTAGGGACCACCTGACTGTAATAATGAATTGCTGTATGATGTCGAGTTAGTTGTTCTGTGATATTATTCCATTTGAAAAATGATGGACCTTTTGGATTTTGTTGATAGGTGCCTACTTTTGGAACTTGAACAAACGTTATGCTCCATGAATAACAACAAATAATTTATTAATGATCGAATTATTGAATCCCGTCCATTTTTATGAAATGTAATTACCGGGCTGGCTCCAATGCTCAATTTAGGGCTTTCCTGGGAGGAGCATGAGGGTAGGTACTAAACAAACTAAATCACTCGCGAAGAAAACGTGGAAACCCATTTCAAAGAAAAACGGCGTTATTGAAAAAATAGTCTATTTCCACTAATACATGAAAAACGAAAAAAAAAACACTGTTATACCGGTTTCGGTGATCAAACCATCGTCAGTAACACACAATAACTTATTTAGAGTTATTGTGTGTTACTGACGATGGTTTGATCACCGAAACCGGTATAACAGTCTTTTTGTGTTTTTCATGTATAGTGGAAATAGACTATTTTTTCAATAACTCCGTTTTTCTTTGAAGGTACTGAACACAAAAATCCGTGATCTACGCAGAAGGGACATCTATAATACAGGTAGATAATAAACCGTTGTGTGATTATTTGCAGCGTTTTTTACAGCGAACCTTCGTTACATCAATTCTCACTCTTCTCACTCTTCTACCTGTACCTCACAAGCTCATGTCACTGGAGCTTAATCCCTGTTTTTACACCCATACCACCCTTGGGTATATTCCAATCGGGCTGCAAAATTTCTGGACACAACTAGGGCCCAAATGGAGCTTGTGTGCAAAGCTTTGGGAGGCCCAAATGGAGCGAATTTTTTAGGCCGAAAATGAAGTATATATGGATGATACGGCGGACGGAAAATTTGGGGCATTTTGGGAAGCCCAAATGGAGCATGTGTGCGAAAGAACTAGTTTTTTAGACCGAAAATGAAGCCGGTATGCCTGATACGGCGAAAGGCGGACGGACATTGCATGTTCCGCATCTACGCACCTTGAAACGTAATAGAAAAAATTTTGAGGGGGTGTTATAAAAATCTGTTGCTGAGCGAATACATAGGTGTGTTATTAACAGAATAATAAACCGAAATCGGCAACTTGAACTGAACTTGAAATGAGAACAGTTCCGATCTCAGAATGCTCGGAATTCAGTGCAGAATCCGAAAATATGACCACGACTCAAAATGTAATACCACTGGCCAGAGGTCCCTTTTCCCTTCCGTTTCATCCGTTAACGTCCCCCCCCCCCCCCCCCATTCCGACATCATTCAGAACGTACGGTTATGATAGGTGATCAAATGGCATAATTGACAATGACCGAGAAGCGACCGCGCACGAAGGTGTGACAGTGACTCCTGAGCTTTGGGCTGAGGGCAACGCTCGACAAATCCAGGTCAAGCCAAACATCAGCATTTTCCCCAAGCTCTACTCCTGCCCACAATAAACGTACCTACAGTGAACCATATAACCTGAGGTGTTATCAAGTGAAGCAATCTGATAAAAATAACTGTCAGCTAGTACTTCATAAATTCACTGCGGCGATTAGATGGTATAGGTACGTTAAAAAAAATGTTGCATGTACCATTTAAATTGGACCTTTTAGTTCTATTTATTTCAATGAAACGTTTTCTCATTCAATTTGGACCTTTTCACTCTGGAAAAACAGCTTAAACAACAACACCAGCAAAATGGTAAAAAAGGTTTAATTCTAAAGCGTAAAGATTAAACTTCAGGTAAGGTTTCATTGAATGGGAAAGTACAATACCAATGTGAAAAGGTTTAGAATGGTTGCGAACAGGTTTAATTCAGAACTAAAATGCTATAACCTATTCACTGATGTTCGAGAAAGAGAGTAGGGGCTGTTCAAATACATAACTCTATAATTCAATTTGTTCCTTATATTACACTCAAAACATCTAGCAATGAGGTCAGATAAGTGATACAGCAAAAATTGACAATCAAATTAATATGGAGGTAAATTTTTAGTAGCCAACGCTTATAATACAAATCAACGAATGAAAAGTTAGTTAAGGATAGTAAGGACAGTAAAATAGTAAAAGGATAGTAAAAGATAAGGATGCTGAGATTATTCACGACGGCTAAGAGGAGCCTACAGTCCAAGAGCATTTGTTAGAACCTTTGTCTACTGATAATGATATAATTACAAATGAAACGGAACATTAGTTAATAGGAGACACTGCTTAAGAATTCGGGCGAAAAAAGTATTAAAAGATAAGAGCAGTGGCAACGGTTTGAATAAGAGGTTCCACGATTAAGACCAAACCTTAATGAAGAAATCCTAACGCATTTAATTAGGTGGACTGGAGTGAAACCGCGTACCTACAACTCATTTTATTATGATATCACGGCTTAGTCCCAAAGATTTTAAAGTGGGTAGGCAAGGCATTCCAGCTGAACTTGTTGAATATAAAGCACGCGGTTGAATATAATTTCATAACGATGTCAGTGTGGCTTATTCGGTTAGAAGTTCCAGCATAATGTAATGGTTTAGACGTTTAGAATTGTTACAGAGACCCATTTTGGTTTGTTATTTTCAATAATGAACCTTTCGAAAAACAAATTCGTAGTTACCAAGAACCAAAATTAAAGAAATTCGGTTTTTAGGTCCCATATGGGGTCTTGTTGGTCCGCAAAACTGGGTGTTACTGTCAGTGATCTTCAAGCGATGAAAAATATGTTTGTGTTGAAAGTGCCGAAACGCCGGAAGTCGAAAAGTTCAATCGAAGGGACATGGTACGTACTTCCATTACGTTCTGAATTGATTCCTAACCAGCTGAGACCACCCGGCGCATTGTACGTCCAGCCGTCCGTTCAAGGTTTAACCGCTAAAGTTAGAACCAAAACGCTGCGAATTATTACTCAACGCTTTATTATTTACCTGAACTGATGCCCCTTCTGCGAAGATCACTGTTTTCTCTGGTCAATACCTACCCTCGTGCCCCCACCCCCCACAAATCCCCCCCCCCCCCCCAAGGAAAGACCTAAATCGCGTTCTGGAACCGGCTCAGGAATTACAATTTCATAAAAATGAGAAGAATACAATAAGATAGGTAATAGTTAACTATTTGTGGTTATTCATGAAGCATAATTATGGTAAAGTTATAAACCGTGCACTGGAGTACTAGAGCCGGCCCGGGAATTACAGTTTGATAAAAAATGCGCGGGATTCAATAATTCAATCATTAATTTTATTTGTTATTGTTCATGAAGCATAAGGCATAAATAATAAACCGTTGTGTAATACACCTCTGTGAAATAATTTACCTGTATAGATGCCCCGTCCGCGTAGATCACCGTTTTCTGTGATCCATACCTGCCCTCGAGCTCCCCCCAGGGAAGCCCTCAAACGAATTAGCTAGCCCGGGAATTACATTTCATAAAAATGCGGGGGATTCAATAATTCAATCATTAATTATTTGTTTATATTCATGGAGCACAACGTTTGTTCAAGCTGCATAAGTACCTATCAACAAAATTCAAAAGAACCATCATTTTTGGTTTAATATTTTCAATAATGAACCTTTGGAATCGAGCATGGAAAAACATTTCAAAATTTGATGATTTCTGTTTCAAGGTATGCAGAATCCAAAAATTCAAATAAAAAACACAGCACATTACTGCACAAAGGGTTAATATTTACCTGTATAGATGCCCCTCTGCGTAGATCACGCGTGGATTTTCTGTGGCCAATACCCTCGAGCTCCCCGCAGGAAAGCCCTAAATAAAGTACTGGAGCCGGCCCGGGGATTACAGTTTCATAAAAGTGCACAGAGTTCGATAGTTCAATAATTAGTTATTTTTTGTTATTCATGAAGCTTGACTTTTTTTAACTAGACAAAGCAACATCCAAAAGAGCCATCATTCTTCAAATGAAATAACATCACAGAACAACCCACTCGCCTTCACACAGTCATCCGTGATTGTAATCACTAGGATGATAATATATCTGAGCCGGATTTATACAGTTTGATTCACGATCATGTTGACGAAGCTTTTCGATGCAAACGAACGGCTGGTCGTGCAATGGTGGTCTAAAAAAATTATTTAGTTCAAGATCAATTTCAAAAACGCAAAAAAACCATACTCTTCTACTGAAAGTATTCGAGCTAGGGCGTTCTCAAAATTTCAACTCCCACTTTTCACCCATTAGAGATGACTGTCAGTAACGCCGAGCTTCGAGGACCAACTAGACCCAACGGGACCTAATAACCAAAAAAATTTCAATAATCTTGGTTCACGAATACTAAAAAAAGTGCTAAGTGTGGCGTGCGGCGTCGGGCGGATTTTTTAAATTTCATTTTCGGATTCTTCATACCTTGAAACGCAAGCCATCACATTTTGATGGGTTAAAATTTTCTTTCCCAAAATTTCTGTCCGTCCGCCGTACGCCGTATTTCGCAATTTTCTTAGTTACCATGAACCGAAATTAATGGAATTTGGCTTGCAGGTCCCGTTTGGGGTCTAGTTGGTCCTCGATGCTCGGCGTTCCTGTCAGTCATCTCTAACGGGTGAAAAATAGGGGTTGACATTTTCAGAACGCCGTAGCTAGAAGACTTACGTTTTTAAAATGATCTTGAACTAAAGAAATTTTTGAGACCATTCAGAGCATCGTACGACCAGCCGTTCGTTTGCTCCGAAAAGCTTCGTCAACATGATCGTGAATCAAATGGTATAAATCCGGCCCAGATATCATTGCTAGGGATCACCTGATTATGATCACGGATGGCTGTATGAAGTCGAGTTGGTTGTTCTGTGATATTATTTCATTTGAAAACAGATGGCTATTTTGGATTTTGTTGATAGGTACTACTTTCGCAACTTGATCAAACGTTGAAGTATTTGGGTAAATTATTACACAACGGTAAATTATTAAGCAACTGTTTACTATACCATATACGCATAAGGGGCATCTATACAGTTAAATGTTTAAACAACGGTTCATTATTTACCTTACGCTTAATGAATAACTACGAGTAATTGAATAATTAATGAATGATTGAATCCCGCGCATTTGCAAGCATGTTTAATTCTCGGCCCGGCTCCGGTACTCCATTCGGGGCATTCCATCGATGGGTGGTGGTGGGGGGGGGGGGGGGGGGGGAGAGAGAGCTCGAGGTTATTGATCACAGAAAACAGTGATCTAAGCAGAAGAAACTTCTATACAGGGAAATAATAAACCTGTACACGTGTAATAATTTGCAGCGTGTTCAAATGGAATAATATCCAGACCAGCTCAACTTCATACAGCCATTCGTGATTTAATCAGGTGCTCCCTAGCAATGATATCTGGGCCGGATTTATACCGTTTGATTCACGATCTCGTTGACGAAGTTTTTCGGTGCGCACGAACATTTGGTCGTACCATGCTCCGGGTGGTCTAATAAATTTTTTTATTTCGAGGTCAATTTAAAAACGAAAAACAACTATACTCTTCTATTGGAAGTTTTCGAACTACGGCGTTCTTAAAATTTCAACCCCTATTTTGAACCCCTTAGAGATGACTGACAGTAACTTCGAGCTCCGAGGACCAACTAGTCCCCGAACGGAACCCATAACCCGAATTTCATCAATTTTGTTTCATGGTAACTAAGAAAAGTGGCCAGTACGACGTACGGCGGACAGACAGAAATTTTTTTTATTGCATTTTCGATTCTACATATTATCTTGAAACGTAAACGTTTCAAGGGGGTTTAGAATTTTTTTTCATGCTCGATTCCAATGGTTCATTATTGAAAATAATAAACCAAAATGCACAACATGAGTAAGGTAATATAAAATTCGGTGGATAGTTGGAGTGTAGCTTCCAGAAGGTTCCCTGTGAATTACTTGGATTATTGGTGGCATCTACCCGATTTAGGGCTTTCCTGGGGGAAGCACAAGGGTAGATACTGACCACAGAAAACAGTGATCTACGCAGAGGGGAACATAATTAAACGTTGTGTATTAATTTGCATCTATACCTATTCTGTATTTTCTTGGTTGTAACGAATGCTAATCGTGCAGAGGAGAAAGATCTTGCCTTATCAGCACATAATGTAATTATACTGGGTTGAAGAATAATTGCAATAATTCATCTAGATCGGAATACACCATTTCAAAATAGTACCCTTACATTTCATTTCATATACTCCTCCTCATCCACTACTCAATCACTCGTAGGTATTTAAGTATATCAAACGGATCAGCTCTCAAACAGAACGGGGCTACTACTCTCGAGGCATCTTCCACCTCAACAACTTTTAGCTCTACTTCGAAGGGAATGAGCTTGCTTATATTTGAAGTACATTTTCATGACTAATGTAAGAAAGTTCTGCATCCAACCTAAGTTAAATTTTCATTCGAAAGTAGTACTGTTAATCCAGGCTTTCCTGATACACGAAATGTTCGTTCCGGCGCCTCCCCTAATGGTGGATGGAATTCCCAATGAAGGTTTAGGAAATTCGAAGGTAAGTAGCCGGATTTAGTGTGGAACTTTTAAGTATCTAACCTACTCACCTGAAAGCTTGAATCAAATTCCGTGATGGTCGGAAGAATTTATGAAGCATTATTTCGCAGTGTTAATAACTGTTATGTGATACTAAAGGTTGAGGACAACTATTATAAGAACAGAGGCACCCCCATCTTCATAAAATACGAGTTAATTATTTTATATTGGCCAAATTCTCAACAAACCAGTCTTAGGAAATGAATAATGAAGTATAGAACAATTATTGTACTCGTGATAATCATATCCGGAAAGAGAACATCAAAACATTCACGTTTCGTTATATCAAACTGTACAAGGCACTCCCCTGGACTATGCCTGGCACTCCCCAGAACATAATTGAAGAGGAGGTTAGAAGAAGATTACTGGATTCACCACTCTGTTCTATTGATGAGTATTATCAACAACAACACCGGACGAAAATAACTGTGGTGTAATAAATCATATCACTGAAATTCTTTGACTGATCCCAACCTAAATGGGTGGTATACAATCATAATTTACTATTCAAGGCAAAAACAAATAAATGAAAACGCCGAATAAATAATCGGTAACAGTGAAGAAGGCCACCAAAAGTTTTCGCTGTAGTTTGAAAAATAATATTTCTTTTGTTTTATTATATTTTTTGAAGTACCTTCGAAATACATCCTGAATAAAAACAATTATCCCCCCCCCCCCCCCTCAAAATTGATAATTTGCGTTTCAAAGTAGGATGTAGAATACAAACGCTGTAAATTATTACCACTGGTTTATTATTTTCCGTTATCAACCCCTTCTGCGTAGATCACTGAATTCCTATTAGCGCCAAAAATGCCACCGGAGTCAAGGTATAAATATGCATGTTTCCACCACCCCATCCCTTGTAACGCCTCACTTCGTTCCCAGGCCATCAGGCCATTTTGGTTTATTATTTCCAATATTGAACCTTTGATCGAGCACGAAATTTTTTTACCCCCCCCCCCCCCCCCCCCCACCAAAATTGGAAGGTTTGCGTTTCAAGGTTCGTAAAATCCCAAATATAATGAAAACAATTTCTGTCCGACCGCGCCGTACACGGCACTATTCCTAGTTACTGTGAACCAAAATGGGAATTTAAAAAAATCCCAAAGGTATGTATAAACATTATCATTTATTACTTGATTTTTCTCCAGCCCTTCTGCTATTACTAGTTTTAAGGCGCAGATCCATCACCACCCAAACCCACTCAATTTTACTTCTCTTCGAGGCGCTCAATGCCCGGTGATCAATCCCCTACCTACTCTTTTTTTTCTTTTCTACCTTAAACGCATAATAACATTAATCTCGGGGGGGGGGGGGGGGGGGGGATGAAAACGACATTTTCCCAGTTTCCGCGAATCAAAATTAATAAAATTTGGTTTGCAGGTCCCATCTGAGGCTTATGTTGGTCCTCAGAAGGGGTTTATTTTTTACCTATACATATAAAAATAATAAACCGCCGTGTAATAATTTGCAGCCTTTTCACGTTGGTTTTCGACGTTCTTTATTCGAGTGGTGTTTGTTTTTTCTCGTATCCCTCAAACTTAGCACCAGTAGTATTAGACCCACCTAAATTTGCCCAACTTTTTCAAGTTTCTCATCAGACGTGATCACCATGAATATGAAATGCAGGAACTACCTTGCCAATTCGGGTGCTCTCACTCGCATTGGAAACGAAATCACGTTTCATGTTGGGAAGTAGTGTTCCCAACCAACCGTTCCTACTTTTGGTTTATTATTCTGTGAATAATACACCTATATATTCGGTCAGCAAAATGTTTTAAAACACCCCATCAAAATTTTTTCTTTTCCGTTTCAAGGTGCGTAGATTCCAACACGCTGCAAAGTCCTTGTCACATGGGTTATTATTCTATTGGACATACATACAGAAATGTTGGCTGTACATTCATTGTTTCTTTCATGTGACATAACTGAAATAGCTATTTCTGATGGTTTTCACCAATTTTGGCCCCCAAAACACAAATTAGGTAGGTCCTTTATTATTATTATTATTTTTTTTTAAATTATCTTTGATCATTGTTAGTGCCATTTAATCGTCTTGATCCACGTGCTGACACTTTTTCTAGTGTTATTATACAAATTGATGGTGATTTCAGACGATTTTCCAGGTTTTTGCCTCATAAAAAATCAATTTTGGCAGCTGAACCTTTGGTAGAACCTCTATTTTCCAATGTTTGATCAAAATCGACTTCATATTCGGTCTCCTCGTCCCCAAAAACATGGAAAAAGATACATCAAAAGATCATGTTACTAACATGTTACTAAAACACAAAAAGTACCTATTTTTATCCATATTTTCACTCATAACACCCCTGGGTATATTCCGATCTGGCTGCAAAGTTTCGGCACACAACTAGGGCCCAAATGGAGCATGTGTGCGAAAGAACGAATTTTTTAGACCGAAAATGAAGCCGGTACACGTGATACGGCGGACGGCGGACGGACATTGCATTTTTGGAATCTACGCACCTTGAAACGGAAAAGGAAAAATTGTGAGGGGGTGTTATAAAAATTTTTTGCTGACCGAATACATAGGTGTATTATTCAGAGAATAATAAACCAAAATGCAATGTCCGTCCACCGTCGCCGTACGCCGTCCGCCGTATCACGTGTACCGGCTTCATTTTCGGTCTAAAAAAGTCGTTCTTTCGCACACATGCTCCATTTGGGCCCTAGTTGTGTCCCGAAACTTTGCAGCCCGATCGGAATATACCCAGGGTTATTATGAATGAAAATGTGGATAAAATCTGGTACTTTTGTATGTTAGTAACATGAGCTTTTGAGGTATCTTTTTCCATGTTTTTGGGGACGAGAAGACCGAATACGAAGTCGATTTTGACCAAAGTGTGGAAAATTGAGGTTCTACCAAAGGTTCAGCTGCCAAAATTGATTTTTTATTAGGCAAAAACCTGGAAAATCGTCTGAAATCATCATCAATTTGTATAATATTACTAGAAAAAGTGTCAACACGTGGATCAAGACGATTAATAGGCACTACCAGTGATCAAAGATAATTTGAAAAAAAAAAAGGAGCGTAGCTAGGTACCTAATTTGTGTTTTGGGGGCCAAAATTGGTGGAAACCATCAGAAATAGCAATTTTAATTGCGCTGTGTGTGTTGCAGCGTTTTTACTTTCCTCGTTCAATATAGTATAGTTTAATATAGTCAGCCAGTAAATAATCAAATAAAATGGCTGAAATTCACCCAGGATAATAATTATGGGTCCTCTTCCAACTGGATATAACATTTATCCGTTCAGGTCATTGCGTTTGTGTTCCGTTCGTGGCCGGTCTCTAATCACTCATTCGAGTAAGTTGTGATGGGTGTAGCTTTTAAAACAGTGATCACGAAGTCAAGGGTCAAGACGTAAGAGAACTTTAAGGGAAGAAAAATATTTTCATGGTCCATTCCAGAGTTCTGAATTGAAAATAATGAATTAAAAGACAATAATACAAGCTAATAAAATAAACATTACCGTGAACTTGGGGAAATACATATGAAAATCATAGTCATAAAATATAATAAATGACTGCTGAATAAATCATTCACAAACATCATCACGCAAATAGAGTAATAAGAAGGAGAGGAAATTGCCTTGTCATGTGACCATTCATAATTACATCCATCAATGGTTAATAATAATTATTCATTGCGTTAGAGCCAGTCAGACCAGTTTTCGAGTTGTAGAGCTGGTTAATAATCAAAAGCCTACAGCCTGTCCCAAACGTGAATTCCCCTTTCATCTCATTTGCGTACATCGGACCTCAAAGTTTCACTTGAATACAAAACAAAATTAAGCACCGAAAATTCATGAGGGACCAGACCACACCGTCATGAAAATCTCATGAGAGAAGAAAATGAAGGGGGGGAAAACCCTGCCGGATGGGTATGTGAACGAATTGTGGACATTTCTCTTTTAAAATGGAAAATAAAAACGGGGTTTAACTAGATGCCTTATTTTGCCTCGACTTAGGAGCACATACATTTCAATTTTGCAAATCATGAGCGCGGGAAATTAAAAATGAAAGGAGAAGCAACCAACTTTTCGAGATGTAAAGTCAAGGGGATGGCGGAGTCAATTCATATTCCTTGGTCTTTTCATTCCCAGCTATTCCGTCTTTCTTCTTGGGTTCAAACCACTTCCATCTACATGAGCCATCTTTGTACTCGTGAGTTTGTGGGACAGTGCTTTATTTTGACTTTATGATGGAAGTTCTTAGTTAGTGGTAAATCTGAGCACAGACTTGCGAGTTTCGCATTATACCTATACGTATATGTAGGATTGAACCTGCGTCAAAGGACTTGAGTTTCTTCGAATCTTGAGTTTCCATGGAGTACATGTATAAATATTCTGTAACGTAATACAGAATATTTATATTCTGTAACCTACATAAATATTCTGTAACGTAACTTCTATAACTTTATAGAATATTACGTGCTGTAATAAATTATCTTGTTCTGTAATTTATACGTAGAGTATAATTATAACCTTGAGTTTCCATGGATCTTTTAATGTACCTATATAAATATTCTGTATCTTCATAAGTATTCTGTACAGTAACTCGGAGTTTGTACTGTACCTATATAACTATTCTGCACTGTATACTGTACGTGTACAGTATACAGCACAGAGTACTGTACTGTAACGTACAGAATATTTATATAGGTTATAGGATATTAGGTATATTTCTATTTTATAGACTGATGGTGGGTGAGATAGTCCGAAATGTTTCCAAAATAAAGAAGTTAAATCAGTAGAGTATACCTACTATACCTACTTACGAAACGAAACGTAAAGGAAATAACGGGAGCTGCCCAAAAAAAAAGTAAGCGAGGAACATGCCTGTGCTCAGTGCGACAAGAAAAGGTTTCATGGACATGAATTGCGGACATATAGGACATTTTGAGCTGATTCCAATTCGAATAAATACTTGCAAAAACTATGTATTTCCTCTCTTAATAATAATCCTTCCATATGGATGAGGATTTTTCTGGGATAGTGACCACCGACTCATGTGAACTGTACCAACCCTTATTTTCTTAGTACATGCCCTTTCCTCCGAGTCCGATGGGCCACGGTAGTAACAACAAGGAGTTACGTGACTACCAGACCACTGAACGGCCCTTTTTTGGGCGATACGTAACAGCAAGCTGAAAGCAATTTCATCGAGTGGCCGTCAGATTCGAAGTCTTCTGTGAAGCGGTGATTGAAAGCAAGCGCGAGTAACTGAGTCCATTAGATAATAACACGGCCCCTTCAGAATTTTAAATTTAGACCCATTCACTCCGACATGAAGAGCTACTAAAAGAAAGTGAGGTTATTCCTCATGTGTTATTCATAAAATCAACGCACTGGCTGGAACAAAAACGTTTTCGCTTGACTGGAACCCGGACAAAGATGCGGAAAATAGAGAATGGAAGAAAGAGGTGGAATGACCCAGCGGGCAAATCGAGGATGAAATTCGGAAGAAAGAATCTAGCGACACCTATTTCTCTATGATTGTTTTAATAATTCAGAATTGGTTTTAAAAATTGCTGCGAATCCCTGCACAACGGTTTATTATTTTGTACAGAATACACTTCTTTTATAGATCACAGCTCTCTGTATAGATAACCCGCCTATATAATATGTACTAGTCTATTCATATCATGTAGATCGCAGACCCTCCGTAGGTTAGTACCTAACCCCGTACTCGTTACTAGGTACCTACCTAAATCACGAGTTAAATGTTGCTAAAATAATTCTTTCGATGACAAACAGTAACTAAAATGGCGAAAAGAAACGCAAATAATGAATTGTTGAAGGAAAATTGTTGATGTGGAGTGAAATAGATGCCCCTTCTGCGTAGATCACTGTTTTCTGTGGTCAGTACCTACCCTCTGGTCAAGTATAATGAACCGTTGTGTAATAACTTGCCCATCAATAATACTTCAACGGTTGGTCAACAAAATCCAGCCCCTTCTTGGTAGATGAACCGTTGTGTAATAATTTCTCGTTATGTAATAACTTACCGTTGTGTAATAATTTTCCGTGTGTAACAATTTGCCGTTTGTAATAATTTACCCATCAATAATACTTCAAAGTTTGTTCAAGTTTCACAAGTACCTACCAACAAAATCCAGTAGTCCATCACTTATCAAATGAAATAATATCGCACAACAACTAACTCGACTTCATAGGTACAGCCGTCCTTGATTATAATCAGGTGCTCCTTAGTGATGATATCCCGGCCGGATTTATACCGTTTGATTCACGATCGTGTTGACGAAGCTTTTTGGTGCACACGAACGGCTGGACGTACAGTGCTCCGGGTGGTCTCAAAAAATTGTTTAGCTCAAGATAAATATGATATCGTTAAAAAAATCATACTCTTCAATCGAAAGTTTTCGAGCTACGGCGTTCTGAAAATTTCAACCCCTATTTTGAACCCCTTAGAGATGACTGACAGTAACGCCGAGCTTCGAGGACCAACTAGACCCCGAACGGAACCTATAACTCGAATTTCATCAATTTTTATTCATGGTAACTAAGAAAAGTGCCCCTTACGGCGTACGGCGGACAGGCAGAAATATTTTTATTGCATTTTCGGATTCTACGTACCTTGAAACGTATCCATCAAATTTTGAGGGAGTGTTAGACTTTTTTTTCATGCTCGATTCCAATGGTTCATTATTGAAAATAATAAACCAAAACGACTTCACTAAATTTGATTTCTTGTTTATTATTTTCAATAATGAACCTTTGGAATCAAGCATGAAAAAAAAAAAATTAAAACCTCTGAAAATTTTATGTATTACGGCGTACCAAGGTACGTAGAATTCGAAAATGGAATAAATAACAAGAAGTTGCGAATTATTACACAACGGTTTATTCATTACCTTTACAGGTGCCCTTTCTGCGTAGATCACAGTTTTCTGCGTTAATACCTACCCTTGTGTTTCACCCGAAAGCCCTAAATCGAGTACTGGAGTCGGCCGGGCAATTACAGTTTCATGCATTAATATCTGGGTATTCAAGAATTCCATCTCTGCCTAATGATTATTTGTTGTTATTCATGAAGCATGACCTTTGTTAAAGTTGAAAAAGTACTTACCTATCAACAAAATCCAAAACAACTATTATAATTATTATATCATGGTTTATATCAAAAACATTAGGCGTATAATTAGTGCTCCATTGACCCATATAATTAACCTCAGCATACTAAATGGTTGTTTTCCAGATTCACTAAAATCGCAGTAGTTCGACCTTTTTACAAAAAAGGATGTAGGTCTTCGCCCTCAAATTATCGACCAATCTCATTGCTCTCAAACTTGGCCAAAATCTTTGAGAAGATAAACAAATGGCAACTTGTGAATTACCTTGAAACTAACAATTTACTATCACCTGCACAGTATGGTTTTTGACCGAATCGGAGTACTCAAGACGCTCTTGCTGAAGTAGGTAGTTAACGAAATTTCAAATGCACTAAATGATGGGGATAAGGTGCTTAGTGTTTTCATTGATCTAACGAAAGCATTCGACTCCATTGAGACAAGCAGGTTGATAAATAAACTAGATAGGTTTGGATTAGATGGAGTAGCAGTTCAGTGGTTCTCGTCATATCTTTCCAAAAGAAGTCAGTGTGTTGAATTTAATGAAGTACGCAGTAATTCCTTGCTATTAGATTTGGTTTACCCCAAGGATCTGTTATATGACCTATAATATTATTACTGTACGTAAATGACCTCTTCAATTTACAAACATGTGGCAAGTTCGTCGCCTTTGCTGATGACGTAGCAGTAATACTGACAAATAAATCATGACAGGACGTCCACAAGGATGCAAGTAAAACTCTTTACTCAAATACACCAATGGTTCTGCATTAATAGCCTAACAATGAACATTTCTAAGCCCGACTACGTCACTTTCTCTATAACCTCCGCAGGTCAACCTGATTCCGCCAATTTAAAAATCCACGAAGCATCATGTTTAAATTATGAAACATGTAATTGTACTAAGCTTGAGCAAGTCAATAGCATATCTAGGACTCCAACTAGACGAGCACCTAGCAGTGAGAATAAGGAAATTGTTTTTCTTTTTCTGTATACTACGAAAATGGCTCTCCAAAAGTGACTTAAAGATGGTGTATTATGCATATGAGTAGTATCCAAATGTACATCCTGGGCCACTGCCTTAGATCTCTGATAAAAAGTTTTAACATAAAAGATCAGAACACATATTTTCACTTGAATCCTTGATGTTTTTTATTTACACTTGAATCCTTGATGTTTTTTATTTTCACTTGAATCTCTGATAAAACTTTTTTATCACAAAAACATCAGAACCAGTGACTTTTTCATTTTTAGCGACTTGAATCTCTGATAAAATTTTTTTTAACACAAAACATCAGAACCAGTGACTTTTTCTTTTGGGGGGGGTTAGTTAAAAGAATCTCTTTTATAATAAAATTAAAATGTCAACAATTGAAATTTACAAAAAAGCAGCCAAAAAACCCATCTACTCATCATTCAGAAATCTGGATAAGGGAGCTTATGATCTCTTAGCAAATTTTATACAAGATACGGAATATGGTGAAACTGTTGTTGTTACTATTAATACTGAAAATGGTGAATTAAATTTATGTTTACCCAAGAAAATATCTAGTCGACTTCTTGAGCATGTTAGAAACAATCCAGAAAGACACCCCAACAAACTTATTTATAATGGTATTGATAAAAAGACAAAGGCTTTTATGATTGACTTTGAGTAAAAAATATTATAATTGATTACATACATAACCCTGAACCACACTTTTATATAAAGAGAATCTTTATATAAATAATCACCACAAAATTTATAAAAATCATTTTTCTATCCTGAAAACCAAGTGAAAAATAAAAGATCATAAATTTGACTGGAGTGGCCCAGGATGTACATTTGGATACTACTACCATTTTTTCTATCCTGAAAAAAATCAGTAGCATAAGAATTTTTAATGAGCTGTGTTCATTAAAAATAAAATCTCCTTCATACCCCAAGCATTCTGAACTTTATCAATAGATATCTTGAAACAGATTCTCAAACTGCTTCTTCAGTTTGGCTTTATCCTCATTATAAACCAATTTTCTAAGTTGATGTTCAGTAGCATTTTTAGGAACCTTAATATTTTTTTCATTAAGGCATGTCTTTACTTGCTTCTTTGTAAGGAGTGGTGGTTTACCATCGACACCAAATAAAATTTCTCTGTACAGACATTTACAATATCTATACTCCTTCAATCTCTGTAAAACATCCTCTAGTGAGTAAAGGTTTTTATCATAAAATTGAAATTCAGATGTCTTTACCAACTCCCAGAAACCTCCATGTTTTTCACATAAATTTATTGCTTCGTCGCTTAAACCCATATCTCTTTATTTATTATAGAAAATATTTTTTTTTTTAGACCTGGTAAATTACCGGGTCTAAAAGTTTTCAACAGTACGAAAATAATTTAAAACCCAATATATTTAAAGGTGGGGGCGAATCGACGCCACCTTTTTAAATTAAAAAACTCTAAGGATTTCTAGAGCCTCATGCTATCTAGCTTGTTGCGTGTGAACTAAAGGAAATGATAAATAATGCGAGATTAATATTCCGTACACTATCTCAAAGGAGGCCAGCTAGTTGACCTTGCATTCCCATTTCAGATAGTTCGCTTTCAATTCCTATATCCATATTCACAATCAGTTTCTCCTCAACTGTTCAACATGGCACAACCTCCTGAATATTTAAAGTTAGCTTATTGTGATGATTATGATTTCTGTGAAGAAATTTTAAAAGTGGAACAATATCACCAGGAATGTTTGAGTTTCGTGCAGAAAGTGAAAAATTGTGTTAGTGCAAGTGAAGCCAGAGAACTAATCACGAAAAACAATGTGAGTCTACCAGGTAGTAGAAAATGTGATTTTCAAAAGCTTTTGAAAATCCCAAAAGTGTCTAATATATCAAGAACTCCAGATCAAATGCATCAGTACCTACACAAATTTGTTGTATTTGACCATGAAATGGAAAAGGTGAAACTTCCTAATCAAAATAACATTATGGAAGTAGAGAATTACCTTATTAAATCTGGTGATTTGATAAAGAAGCAAACATCAAGACTTTTTTATACTACTGCTGTTTATGGATACTACTTGGAAGTGTATTTTCAACATATGAAGATCACAGGAGAGGATTGGAATCTCTGTTTGAAAGAAAAGCTACATGTGTCCTTGAGTTATAGTAAGAAGTTGAGAAGAGTTGGAGTGATTGTGAAAGACCATCAAAAACTTAAAATGTTGAGTATTTCATTTTTGGGCTCAACTACAGTGATAGTGAATGTTAACCTTGAGGGGGCTCACGCGTGAGCTCCTAGAAGGTCATTCCAGAGAACATTCTGAGCTGAAATATTCTGGACTCAACTACAGTAATATTAAGATCAGCCTGTAACCTTGAGAGGGCTCACGCGTGAGCCTCTTGAAGGATGTCTGAGGAAATATTACCAGTTGGAGTTGAAGCAAAATAATGTGTCTGATATATTTTTTATTGAGAATGTTCCCAATAAAAAAATTGTTATTTATATTGTTTATCCTTTTTTTCCCCCCTTTTCTTATCAAGGTAAGTTTTAGATTTCCTCTTTTATAATATTTTTAAGTGGCATATAGTTGAGAGTGACTTCTGAAACCAAAATTACGTAAGCAAAAGTGTTTTCTGGCACATTCTTTTCAAAATCTGCTCGTAAAATTATATTACTTTTTTGTCCAGATATGGACTGTGGTTGTCTAGTCATATTCACACTGAATATTGGATAGTTCTCTTTGAAGGACTGAGGCTCATGATATGGAAGGGATGAGTCTTGGCATACTATTCTTTTGAAATCTGTGTACATGGTGTAAGCTAAACTAAAATCCCCTGAACTCCAATCTAAATTCAAATGTTCTTCAGGATAACTTTTTCCTGCTACTTCAAAACTAATATTTTTAACATTCAAATGATCAAATTTGGAATTATTTTTCTTTTGATCATTTTTTCTGGCAGTTTGGAAGGCAACAAATCCCCAGATCGGATTCTGTACATTTCTGTAAATATTTGTAATGTTGAAGTTTAGAGTTTTTCCAGTAACTTTTTGTTCGATACATTGTAATTTTTTAAAGTGAAACAAATAAGGAGAAGTACAGAGTTCAGCAATTAATTTAGCTTTGGATTCACTTTCATATTCAATTATTGGGACTCTTAGGCAGAAAGTTTTAATTTCTACTTTTCCCTCCACACCTTCAGGAGAGGTACTGTAACGGAAGAGTACATTATCATCAGAATTTCTAATGAATGTAATTTCAAATCCTCCCTTATAAATTGGTGCAATATCGCTGAAGAATCCAAGGCCTAAATCAGCCAAGTTACCATTCGCGTTGAAATTTCCACCACCATTCACTTTAGAATTGAAACCAGAATTCATTAATTTACCATTATAGTTTGATGGTCCTGAGAAAGAAGCTATACCCATCACCGTACTAGCAATACCTGGTTCTTCAATTTCATCAATAACCGTATTGTGCTTTTTTACTTCAATTTTGGAAAAAAGGTGTGCAACAAAATTGTCTACCATCATTATTGTATCACTGATTCCATATGTTTTTGTTGCATCTTTAGGAATGTATTTTCCAGCAATGTAATATTGAATATTGCTGCTAAGAAACTCGTCATCTAGAAGCAATTTGAAAACCGTTCTCTTATTCTCAGAGTTAAATTCCAAATTAGATTCAGGATTAAAGTTTCGATATTGAAGCCTTGTGATTTCAGAATCGTATTTTGAGTAGATTGATTTAATTTGATTCATTTTTATTATAGAATACATTCTTTTAACTAACCCCCAAAAGAAAAAGTCACTGGTTCTGATATATTTTAGGTAGTTTCAGTTTATTGTCTCCTTTGATCTCGTATTAAATTTTTAAAGCCGCGGCTCACATGTGAGCTGCGGCTTTTGATATCAGTTAAAACTTTTTATCAGAGATCTAAGTCAGTAGCACATGATTAGTATTCCGATAATACTAACACCTTTTAAATCGTCGTTCTCGGATGATTAACTATGAAGTCGAATACAAGTCAATTTGATTTTTAACAGTAAATACATCGGACCCGTCTGCCAGACGGGTCCGATGAAAAGACGAATACAAGTCGAGAACATTTAAAAATTTCTTTTAAAACTCTTAAAAAAGTTTTTTTATAGAATCGAAATTCTATAAAAAATATCAAGATAGCGGAATAGAAAATATTAAAATCCAGTTCTGAAAACTTCCCCATGTTTCAAAAGTGATAGTTTGATAGGATCCACACTTTTAATTTCTTTCTTATTTTTATTATATTCATTTAGAATAGTACTTTTCATATTTATATAATTTTTTATTTCTTGTTCAATATCATTGAACTCATCATCAGATATTTTACCGTCTTTAATTGCTTTTCTGAACTTTTCTTCAATCGAATCTAATTTAGCTTTTGCCAAAAGCTCAATTTCTTTATGTTTATTAATTTTTTTATTGAAAAATCCGCTTGAAGTCCTTAATATTATCGATAAGGTTGTCAATCCTACAGAAATTGGATCACTGAATGGAATTATTATTGGTAATGCTATAGAAGTATTAACCAGGCCGAGTTCTGAGAGGGCGAATAAAAATTCAGTACCGTAAAGAGTGCTGGATATTTTTCCATATTTTTTTTTCAAACCATTTCTCATTTTCACTTCATCTTCTAAAAATTTGTATTGATTGATAATTCGATTGATTCTATAATTGTTCTCATTAAACTCGGGAAAAATTATTTTTGGATATAATCTAGGATGAGTTATTGGAGTAAATTCTTCAGGGGCTGAAGGTGTTTCATTATTATTTGTGTACATCATTTTATTATAGAAAAAATTTTTTTTATAGAATCGAAATTCTATAAAAATATCAAGACTATAAAATTTAATAAAAGAAATTAAGATTTTCCTTCAATGTTCTCATGCTATTTACAAAATCGTGTCCTTCTGATAGCTTTTTCAAAATTAATAAACATAAATGTCCACAGATAGGCGGATCATATTGGTTTTGGATTTGCTCCTCATTATAAAATAAATTTTCTGAACCTAAATATTGAACAAGTTCTCTTGGTGGTGGTGCATTTCCATACGAGTCAAAATAATATTTTAAATTGTTATTTTTATGAAATGCAGTCCAGTGGCTTCCAGCCTCATCAGAATTTTCTAGATTTATAATTCCACATTCCGTGTGGTTCACTTTCTCTGGTAAATCATCCTTCATGAAAACTCCTCTGAAGTTTTTAATTTTCATTTCTTTCGATAATCTTTCAATATCAAAATTGGTAAGAGGCTGGAAGCTATTTAGTTTTTTGATTTGGTAGGTTTCTTTTTAGGTTTCTTTTTAGGTTTTGAAATAGTTTTTTTCTTCTTCATTCCAGAGCCAATACTTAGACTTTTTGCATTTTTAGCTAGTTTTTCCATCTCGAGATTATGACGTTTTATTTCGGCTTCCTCAGCGGCTTTATGTTTCGAGTCTATTACTGAATTTGCTACTGCAGCTCCACCACCTAATAATGCCCCAAGAGCACCAATTCCTGCAAAAAGTAAGGGTAAAAACCCACCTGAATGATTTATTTGCAACTGATCATAATTCATTTCCAATTCCAACCCTTTTTTGTTTTTGATACATTTATCTAGCTTTTTTTTCTGAGTTTCATTTAACAGGATTTTATGATTTCCATTTCCACTAATATCTGCAAAAGCCAGTCGTACTTTTACTGGAACACGTTTTTTATAAGCAGATCTTATTTTTTTCATTTGTATTTCTGACAAATTTATTTGATGTGTAATCATTTTATTATAGGAAAAAAAGTTTTTTTTATAAGATGTGAATCTTATAAAAAATTAATATACACCCATCCCAAAGTGTCTTTTGGCTTTCATACCAGTTTTTACTATAGCAGCTCCCAATATTTCACTGATATTTGTTGAACTTATCATAATTTTATCAGCTTCTACTTCCAATTTTTTATCAGCAAGATGCCTATCACTAGTTTTCTCATGATCTCTGTAAAAAATGTCATGTTGTTTACAGGCTTTATCAAGACTATTTATACCTTCATCACCTCTATTTAATCTCTTATCCAATTTAGTAAATGGTCCACAATATTGATAACCACCTGGGAGATGCATTTCTGGAATAACAGGTCCAAGTTTATTAAGAATAGTATTGAAAATACCAGAACCATTTTTTATCATATTTTTGGGTAAATTATTAATAATTTTAATCAAGTATTCAGTTCCTTTGGGTTTATCAATATCTTTCTCCAGTTGATCTTTAATGAAATTTATAATTCCCAATTTTTCATTGTGAAAATTATTATTTCCTGCCTGCTCTTGCGCATACAAATAGTATAGTCTTTGTGTAAGTTGATTCAAATTATCTATATATTTAAATTCTACAGGATTTTCAGTATATTTAATCAACCCAGTGCCAATCTTTTTCTTTTTACTATACTCCCAGATAGGTTTTATGATTTCTTTCCATTTTTTACTAACACTTGATTTTGGTTGTTTAGATTCGGGATTATTATTTTGAAACATGCTATTTGTTTGAATGAGGATTTTTGTATAAGCTTTAAAGTCTTCATTAGTGTATTCATCTTTGGATGGAATATCAGAAGCTATGGGTTTTGTTAAGAGCTTCCATAAGCCTTCAGTACCGGAATATTTCATTTTTTCTATTTCAATATCATTTCCATTTACTCGTATCTGTTTATTTCCAATAAAGATATGATTTTTTAAAGGGTATATTCCAAATTGTCTATCAGGATGAAGAATATATAATTCTGCAATTGGTCCAATACCTAAAGGACCTACAGAAGAGTTTGGTAATTTAACACTTTTTTGTAAAATTGTTTCCATTTCATAATCCCTATCTGCATTGTCACTTGAAAAGCTTTGATTTAAAGTATCTTCATTATCATTATCAATACTTTTAACCTCGTCATCAACATCTTTAAAAGTAACTTTTTTAGGTGAACTGATAGCCAAGGGGTTAATTGTTTTTATTACAGGAATGAGTTCTAATTTTTTACCAAGATCTTCATCAGTCTGTTTCACTGCTTTTTCTACCTTATCTAATCGTGAAGTTATAGGTTCATAAGCCTTTTCTCTTGTTTCCTTATCAGATGCTTGGTTAACCCTTTCTTGTTTTGCTAATTTCTGTAAATTTTTCTTGAGTTTAATCGATTTATCAGCTTCAGCCACAGTCATGGGCTTACGTTTTCGTTTTGTGAAAATTATTTGTTCATCTTCAGAGGGTTGATCAATCTTTTTGATTTCTCTAAGTTTGACTTCTTTTTCCTTCATCACTTCATTTTGCGCTTCTTTGAATTTCTGTCTAAGCGCTTGTTCTAAAGTAATTTTTGTTGTCATGTTTTTATTATAGGAAAAAATTTTTTTAAAATCGGTTAAACGTTAAAACGCTCAAACGCTTAAACGTTTAAACGCTCAAACGCTTAAACGCTTAAACGCTTTAGGAACGCTATTTTTGCGTTTTTAAGCGTTTTCCAATGTGATTTTTGAAGCGTTTCCCAATGCGATTTTTGAAGCGTTTCCCAATGTGATTTTTTGAAGTTATCCGTGTAGCGTTTTTATAGGGAATCCCTATAAAATTAGGGGCGGTAATTCGCCTCCCCTAATTAAGACAAACTTAAAATCTATATTTTTTATCTAAAATATTTCACCAAATTTCTTTCGGTAACGCCCGTTACTGCGTTTCTTTGTTAGGTCAATCGTTAGAAAACCAAAGTCCTCATCCCAACAAGAATAGCATAATTCTTTGAATTGGCCATAAGTGAAATCACTTCCCACATATTCATCATAAATATCTCGCATGTATCTTGGTCCTTGTCTAAATACACATAAAAAATTAATATTGTTTCTAATGAGTTGTTTATCAACTTTTGACCATGATTGTGTCAAGTAAACGCACGAGATTTTCTTAGGACGTCCTCTAACGTAATAATCTTTAATAACTTGTTGCTGTTGAACATTAACACAATCATCAAAAACTACCAAACTGTTCGACTGACAATCATCTAGGGGTAAAAGTTCTTCACAATTACTGAAAAACTGTGCTATTTCCACACCATCTTTTACAGAAATTATTTCATAAGCGCTTCTCAAAAACTCATATGCATTCTGATCCATAGATTTTGAAAAAATATATAGATAATGAAAGGGGATTCCCCATGATTTTGTGATGAGATTATAGAGAAGTGTTGTTTTCCCACAACCAGAAGTTCCTACTATTAATGCTCTTAAAGGTAATGGTAAAATTCCTTTTCTAGCCTCTTTTTTATCAAACGGAATTGGTTCAATCTCGTATTTACTCATCTTTATTATACGAAAAAAAAACTTTATCTAATAATAAAAGCATGACTCTAATAAAGATTTCTGATAAACATCGAGATCTAAAAATAACTTTTGCTCAAAAAATTGTTCTAAATCCCAATAAAAATTATAAACTTGGAATAGTAAAGTTATTATTTACTTCACCTTCTCTTTCATTTCAAGTAAAAGATGTATTGATATCATTAAAATTGCTTATTACAGATGTATGGTATCATCATGAGTATGTGTTAGATGGCACATTTACTGTTGAGACGTTTAGAAGAGAATTATATTTAAAAATAAAAAGTTATATATCTGAACTCATGGAGGGTTTTGAAAAGAATAAAACATTATATAAATCACAAATTGACACATTAAAAAAAACAAAACCTGAAAGTTTGGTTTTTAAAGTAGACTACACTACAAATCGTAATAGATTTTTTCTTAAATCTCCTGTTTTAATTGAATTTTTACGTTTTGGAAATTTCTGTGAACTATTTGATTTTAAACAATGTAAAACACCTGGGGATTATTTTGAAGTTAATAAGGACTACTATTCTGAAGACAACCCAAAGTTAATCAAACCTATTTCGTTAATTGAATGGCATTGTAATATTATTGATTATAGTTTTGCTAATCATGATGAGCATTCCCATCTTCATAGCGAACATGAATTACTACATGTATCTTTGATAGAGAAACAGATTCTCCCCAATACTATTTATATGGAAACAAATAAAAAGATTCTTTACAGCCCTATACGAGAAGGAATGAGAGATATTAAAGAGATTAAACTATCATGTAGAAATGAAAATGGAGATGAGCTGCAATTTGAAAATGTTACAGTTTATTTGAATTTGATTGAAGAGTGAGTGAGGAGCTTCTTTTTTATGAGATATTTCTCATAAAAAACCTTTTTTCCTATAATAAAATGGATAATGATTTAACTGATCCTATTTATTGCCATAAATGTAAGAAGAAAACTAATAATGTTGATGCTGAAAGAGTGCAAACTATCAACGGGAGATGGAGAGTGGCTGCTAAATGCTCAAAATGTAAAACCAAAAAGAGTAAATTTATCACTTCACCTGAGAAAGAAAATTCTGAAGAACCTGTAGTAGAAGATCTGAATGATGATGAAAAATTATCTCTTGCTAAAGAATTACACAAGCCAATAAGAAATAAATTTCAAAAAAGGACAATATTTACTAAAGGTATTGATGATTTGTGGGCTGCTGATTTGATAATCATGAAAAATTATGAAAAAGAGAATGATGGATACGGCTATATGCTTAATGTTATCGATACATTTTCAAAATTTGCATGGGCCTTACCCTTGAAGAAAAAGGATGGAAAAAATGTTGTTAAAGCTTTTGAGAAAATAATAGAAAAAGCAAAATCTCAAAATCATAATGCCCCCAATTTGCTTCATACGGATAAAGGATTGGAGTTTGAAAATAAACTTTTCAAAGATTTTCTGAAAAATCACCAAATAAAAATGTATCATACACAGAATGAAGAAAAATCTGCCATTATTGAAAGATTTAATCGTACATTGAATGGTAAAATGAAAATTCTTTTTGAAGTTGAGAATGATAAAAAATGGGTTGATTTTCTACAGGATTTAATTAATGAATACAATTATAAAGATTTTCATAGATCTATTGGTATGAAACCATCAGAAGTCACAAAATTAAATCAAAATGACGTTACAGTACGATTATTTGGAAACAAAAAAAATTTACAGAAAGTTAAATTCAGTGTTGGTGATAGGGTTCGCATCAAAAGATTTAAAAAAACTTTTGTAAATAAATATGAAGCAAATTGGACCAGAGAAATTTTTGTGGTTTCTGATATTCTCTCTACTAATCCAATAACATACAAAATCAAAGATTTAAATGATGAAGATATTGAAGGATCTTTCTATGCTCAAGAACTACAAAAAACAGAATTCTAGAATTATGAATAAAATGATTTATATAAAAGATTTCTTTTATATAAATAAAATGTTATGTGATAATATTTCGACTATCGTTGATAGAATATTCGTAATATTCAACCGATCCCATTAAACCCTATTTAAGAATTTGGGTTTAATGGGTCCCATGTATTTAAAAATTTTTTAAATACATGAAGAAGCTAAGAAAAATAGTTTACATGTTTAGAAAAGTCACTGGCTAAAAAAATGAGGGGTAAGTTAAAAGGATCTCTCCAATAATAGACAAAAGAAAAAGGTGGCGTCGATTCGACGCCACCTTTAAGAATTCAAAAAAATGAGGGGTTAGTTAAAAGAATCTCTTTTCTAATAAAAATGAATGATTCGAAAAATTATATATCCTATAATAAAATGGATAATACGAGAAGAAATTGTGAAAAGTGCAATGTTAGCACTACTTATAAAAATTGGGCTAGACATCTAAAGTCTAAGCGTCATGGAAAAAACGACCCGGACCGGACAATGACTATCAGAAAACCTAGAAAAGCGAAACCTGTATTTGTAAATCCGAGGAAATTACACAAAGTATTTAATTTTAGTGAAAAAGTATTTGAAAAAAACATAGAACCGAAAACGGAAATTGCTAAAAAGGAAATGGCATTTAAATCTAGATTAGTGACTTACGACATTAAAAATACGAAAGGATTTAAAGATGCTTCCAAATTTCTGAACAGTATTAAAAGAACCGTAACAGGTTTAATCAAATGGAAACTTAGAGAAATGAAACTAAAAGTTAATGTAGTTTTAATCGCAGAATTTAAAAAAGGAACTAATAAAAATAACATGGAGTATCAGGAACTCAATTTCAAAACTAAAAACGTAATAATATTGCAGTCAGCAGAAGTTGCAAACTGTTACGATGAAATGAAACAGAAAATTCTAAATGAAATGGAAACATTCGAAATTAAAGGATCTAATTGGCAACTTCATAAGATCAAGCATTTGGAACTGAACGTTAACAAGTACGTTCCTTTGAAAGGATCGTCTTACATTGAACTCCCAGCTTTTCTGCAAAATAGGAAAGCAATTATAAATGTGAAAAATGACGATAATAAATGTTTCCTTTGGTCTGTTCTTTCAGCTTTACATCCAGCTGACGAACATTCGTATAGAATAGGAAAGTACATTAGTTGGGAACATGAGTTTGACGAAGCGTTGAAAGATATCAGTTTTCCTATGAAACTTACAGACGTAAAAAAGTTTGAGAAAAGAACTGGGATTTCCATAAATGTTTACTGTCTGAATGAAAAAAATACTATAGTTCCCTTGGAAATAACGAAAGAGGAAAAGGAAAAACACGTTGACTTGTTGTACTTGAAAAACGAGAAAACTGAACATTATTGTTGGATCAAGGACTTATGGAAACTGGTTGGTCATAGTCAACTAACAAAACACCACAAACGAAGGTACTTGTGTAAAATGTGCTTGAATACCTTTGGAACTCAAGATAAACTAAACGACCATAAAAAATATTGTGGTGTTCATAAAGCTGTTAAAGTAGAACTACCAAAACCTTACGATAATATTTTACAATTTGAAAATTATAGCCACTCTTTAAAAGTACCTTTTACAATTTATGCAGATTTTGAATGTATGTTACAAAAGATTGATACCTGCAAACCAAATCCTGATGAATGTTATACAAATGACATTCAAAAACATGAACCGTACAGTTTTGTTTACTTCATGAAAAATGCTGAAGACGAAAGTAGGAAAAACTATGTAGGTGATTATAAACTTGTACAATATTCTGGACAGGATGTGGTAAAAGTATTTTACGAAAAAATAAAAAAAGATGCCTTAATGGTGGCGAGAAAATACTATGACGTTAATATTCCCATGAAAGATTTAACCGAAGAACAACAAAGAGAATACGATAGTGCTGAGAGTTGCCACATTTGTGAAAGAAAATTTAATGAACTCCCACCTATAATTGAAAATAGACATGATGTACTGAGAAAAACAATTAAACACTTTATCGATAAAAAAGATGACAATCAAGCAGATATATATATTGAAGAATTAGAAGTTTCGAAGGAAAATATACCTGATAATTGTATAAAAGTACGGGATCACTCACATTTGACTGGAATGTACAGAGGAGCAGCTCATTCGATTTGTAATTTAGAATATAAAAATCCTAAGTTTATTCCAGTATTTTTCCACAATCTTTCTGGCTACGATGCACATCTATTTATTAAAGAATTTGAAAAAGATAATTACGATATTAAACTTTTACCGCAAAGTGAAGAGAAGTACATTTCCTTTTCTAAAATGATAGCTTATGAAACTGATGAACTCGATAAAAATGGTCACAAAAAGAAAAAGACTATAGAATTGAGATTCATAGATTCTTTTAAATTTCTTTCTGCTTCTTTAGATTCTTTAGCTAAAACTTTAACTAAAAATCAATTTAAGGAAATAAAAAAGTATTTCCCAAAAGAACATCTCGAACTAATTACTAGAAAATTAGCTTATCCATATGAGTATATGGACTCTGTTGAAAAATATCGAGAAACTAACCTTCCACCTATAGAGAAATTCTACAGTAAACTCACTGGAGAAAATGTTAAAGAAAATGATTATAAAAATGCTCTAGAAATTTGGTCTACATTCAAAATTAAAAATTTGGGAGAATTTACAGAACTTTACAATAAAATTGATGTTCTTTTGTTAGCAGATATCATGGAAAACTTTAGAAATATAGCTTTAGAAAAATATAAATTAGACCCCGCTTGGTATTATACAACACCAGGTTTCGCTTGGGACTGTATGTTGAGAATGACCAAACAAAAGATAGAATTGTTAACAGATTATGATAAGATTTTACTCGTAGAAAAAGGAATAAGAGGCGGAATTTCTCAATGTTCAAAACGATACGCGAAAGCTAATAATAAATATATGGGAGACCAATTCATCAAAGAAAAAGAAACTGTTTTCATTGAATACTTGGATGCAAATAATCTTTACGGTTGGGCGATGAGTAAATTTTTACCTTATGGAAATTTTGAATGGAAAATGGATCTAGATAATTTCGATATACAATCCATTTCTGATGATTCGCCCAAGGGTTATATTTTAGAAGTTGATTTAAAATATCCTCAAGAACTCCACGATTTACACTCTGATTTTCCTTTAGCTCCTGAAAATAACTATGGTGATGAAAAACTATCAAAACTTTTATGCACGTTGTATGATAAGAAAAAATACGTTATCCATTACATTACGTTAAAACAGTATTTACAACTAGGAATGAAATTAGAAAAAATTCATAAGGTTTTAGAATTTGGCCAAAGTGCTTGGTTAAAAAGCTATATTGATTACAATACAAATCTTAGAGCAAAAGCCAAAACAAAATTCGAAGAAAAATTTTTTAAAGATATGAATAATAGTGTATATGGGAGGACAATGATGAATGTACGTAAACATGTGGATATTAGGCTTTGTTCTGATGGTTTTAAATTGGAAAAACTAATTTCAAAACCAAACTTTAAAGGTAGAACTATTTTTTCCGAAAACTTAGCGGCTGTACACATGGAAAAAGTAAATATCACATTTAAACAGCCAATTTTCATCGGAATGAGTATTCTAGACATTTCAAAAACTTGTATGTACGACTTTTATTACAACACAATTAAAAAACAATATAAAAGTGATGTAAATTTATTATACGGAGATACAGATAGTTTAATAATGGAAATAAAAACGGATGATTTTTATAATGATATGAAAAATATGTTGGATCATTTTGATACTTCTGACTATCCAAAAAATAATGTTTACAACGTTCCACAAGTTAATAAAAAAGTGTTGGGGAAATTTAAAGATGAGTTACAAGGTAAGATTATGGATGAGTTTATTGGACTTCGCCCAAAGTGCTACGCTTTAAAAATATTCGAAACTAATGATGTGAAGAAAAAATCTAAAGGAGTAAAGAAAAATGTCGTTAATAAGGGTTTAAGTATAGAGGATTATAAAAGATGCTTATTCTTTAAAGAACCAAACTATCAGAAACAGATATTATTCAAATCGAAAAAACACGATGTGACCACAGTACAACAGAATAAGAAAGCTCTTTCCGCTCATGATGATAAAAGATTTATAATGAAAAATGGCATAGATACTTTGGCTTGGGGTCACTATGAAATAAACATAAGTAGAGACAATTTTAAAACTCACCTTGAAGAAATAATAAAAGAAAATAATAAAAAAGAAATGGAATTATAGGTAGGATTAAAGTAAATACTAAATTATAATTTTTATAAGGGATCCCTTATAAAAACCTAATGGGACCTCCTCTTACAAATATTCTGTGCACAAAGTTTAGCATAATTTGATTATCCTCTTCGATGCATTCAAAACAAATATTACCATTTCGTACTCTAACCCTAGAATTTCTGAAAGGAGTAAAATTTAGAATGTTTTCAGTTAGTTTATTTTTTCCGGTAAAAAAGTTACGTTTCACAGTTGGTAAATCCAAAAACTTATGATACTTCCTCACGAAATAATCAGTCAGTTCTCCAGATTCAGATACTTCCCACCACTCACTCTTGGAAAGACAATTTCCATCTTCTAGTTCTCTTAACGATTTAAAGTGTTCCATTTTTATTTTATTGGAGAGATCCTTTTAACTTACCCCTCATCTGAATTGAATACTTAAAGGTGGGTCCGTAGATTAAAAAAAAATATTTTCTATAATAAATAAAGAGATATGGGTTTAAGCGACGAAGCAATAAATTTATGTGAAAAACATGGAGGTTTCTGGGAGTTGGTAAAGACATCTGAATTTCAATTTTATGATAAAAACCTTTACTCACTAGAGGATGTTTTACAGAGATTGAAGGAGTATAGATATTGTAAATGTCTGTACAGAGAAATTTTATTTGGTGTCGATGGTAAACCACCACTCCTTACAAAGAAGCAAGTAAAGACATGCCTTAATGAAAAAAATATTAAGGTTCCTAAAAATGCTACTGAACATCAACTTAGAAAATTGGTTTATAATGAGGATAAAGCCAAACTGAAGAAGCAGTTTGAGAATCTGTTTCAAGATATCTATTGATAAAGTTCAGAATGCTTGGGGTATGAAGGAGATTTTATTTTTAATGAACACAGCTCATTAAAAATTCTTATGCTACTGATTTTTTTCAGGATAGAAAAAATGGTAGTAGTATCCAAATGTACATCCTGGGCCACTCCAGTCAAATTTATGATCTTTTATTTTTCACTTGGTTTTCAGGATAGAAAAATGATTTTTATAAATTTTGTGGTGATTATTTATATAAAGATTCTCTTTATATAAAAGTGTGGTTCAGGGTTATGTATGTAATCAATTATAATATTTTTTACTCAAAGTCAATCATAAAAGCCTTTGTCTTTTTATCAATACCATTATAAATAAGTTTGTTGGGGTGTCTTTCTGGATTGTTTCTAACATGCTCAAGAAGTCGACTAGATATTTTCTTGGGTAAACATAAATTTAATTCACCATTTTCAGTATTAATAGTAACAACAACAGTTTCACCATATTCCGTATCTTGTATAAAATTTGCTAAGAGATCATAAGCTCCCTTATCCAGATTTCTGAATGATGAGTAGATGGGTTTTTTGGCTGCTTTTTTGTAAATTTCAATTGTTGACATTTTAATTTTATTATAAAAGAGATTCTTTTAACTAACCCCCCCCAAAAGAAAAAGTCACTGGTTCTGATGTTTTGTGTTAAAAAAATTTTTATCAGAGATTCAAGTCGCTAAAAATGAAAAAGTCACTGGTTCTGATGTTTTTGTGATAAAAAAGTTTTATCAGAGATTCAAGTGAAAATAAAAAACATCAAGGATTCAAGTGTAAATAAAAAACATCAAGGATTCAAGTGAAAATATGTGTTCTGATCTTTTATGTTAAAACTTTTTATCAGAGATCTAAGGCAGTGGCCCAGGATGTACATTTGGATACTACTCATATGTGTACAGTATCCTAATATATGGTATAGAATTCTGGGGCGGAGCATATGCCCAAACCTTCCGCTCGCTCAATGTTGTGTGCAACTCCCTCCTTCGGATCATCACTCGGTCGCATTCCCGAACGCGAATCAATGATCTTTTTAAAAATTTGATATTATTCCACCAACATTGATATTTGTTTATCGCTCCCTGCTTCGTGAACACAAGATTAAAAAATGTCTACTCCACCGCATTGTCCTGCGAGTCATCCGAGCAACATGCGAGGGTAGCTAAATTCGCCCTTCCACTGATTTTTTCGCATGACAATTTCCATGGCTGCCTCCCACAATATACGCCTCACTTCCGACTACCTTAAAATCAGATCAGTCGACTAAATCCTTCAAAAAAAGAATAGGCGCATACCTGTAGCAAATGCACAAATCTGACCTGCACACGGACTTCTTGAATAGGTTTGGTCTGTAATTGTAACTGTATTATGTATTTAGGTAATTACTATCTTGAAATATGGATGGCATAGGTGCTATATATATATATATATATATATTTGTTTATAACTTCGGACACAAAAAGAGGACACAGAGAAAGAAACTTACACTACGTCTGAACGTTTCGCACTCAGCGTCGTCGGCAGACTATATATATATATATATATATATATATATATATATATCGTTAATTTGTTTTCACTCAAGTTGGATATTGCATGTAAATCTATTGTCCAGCTAAAATTACACGCTCAATCCAAACTAATAAACTAGTTCAGTGACAACCAGCCCCTGGACGGGTCGTCAAGACCTTAGGGGCCTATTCATGAACTTGGTTTTCTCATGTTTCTGTACTTATATTCTTCATTATGTACTAAATATTTTTTTGAATAAAGAATTGAATTGAATTATTATCCGAAACAACCAACTCGATTATTTCATTCTGCCATCCGTGATTGTAATCAGGTGTCCCCTGAAACTGACATTGCTGGGCTGGATGTACACCGTGTCATTCACAATCATGTAGTCGAATCTTTCGGTAAAAATGTAGGGATTTACTGTGAACGAATGGCTGGACGTACGTGGGGGGCTCCGGGTGTTCTTAAAAAATCCTCAAAAGCGAAATCAGTTTGAAAACGCCATAAATACAATCTGCTGAATGTTGGAGATAGGACGCGGCATTCTGAAAACTGCAGCCTCTATTTTTCACCCCTTAGAGATGACTGACAGTAACGCCGAGCTTCCTGGACAAACCAGCCACCAAACGGGACCTACAAACCAAATTTTCAATAATTTCGGTTCATGGTAGCTAAGAAAGAAACGGAGCAAGGGCGGACAGAAATTTTCGTAGTCCATTTCAGATTTCTGCGTACTTGAAACGCGGAAACCATAAACAATTTTGAGGGGGGTTGACGTTTTCCCCCCTCCCTTGCTCAGTTCTGAAGGAACCAATAACTTCTGTCCGTCAGCCGTACAAACATGGTACTTTCCTTAGATAACGTGAACCTAAATTAATGAAATTTGGTTTGTATGTACCATTTGAGGTCGAGTCTGTCCGCGAAGCTCAGCGTTAATGTCAGCCACACATGGGGTGACAAACAGGGGTTCAACTTTTCAAAACACGGTAGTTCGAAATCGTTCAGTAGAAGGGTAGGTAGTGTTTGTTTATGTTTTTAAACTGATTTCAAAATTGTGGAGTTTTCGAGATCACCTGGAGCACTGTACGTCCAGCCTTCGTTCACAGTAAGACCCTAAGTTTGCATCGACCTTCGTCAACATGATTGTGAATCGCAGGGTCTCATTGCTAGGAAACAGCTGGCACAATCACGCATGTGTATATAAAATAGATTTGGTTGTTCTGTGGTATTATTTCATTCGAAGAAAGATGGCTATTTTTGTTGATAGGTACTTTGTAACTTGAATAATTTTGGTTTGGTGTCTGTCCTCGCCACACCGCTTGAAATTCCAAGTGATCACGCTTTCTGGGCCAGATGTTCCCCTGTGAATTACAGAACGATCGGATCATTGGTATGGCCATTGCGCATGCGGAAACGCGAATCCGATGTTGTCAATTTGAACCTTGGCGCGATTTGCAATATACGGTGGGTAGTTAGGGGGGCTTCTAGATGGTGTCCTATGAATTACAGAACGATTAATCATGAGTACGGACACTACACATCCGCTAACGCAAATCCGAATTTCTCAATTCCTCACGAATAAATGGCCCGATTATACTGAAACAGAAAATAGTGGTACCACGCTGCAGGAGAATATATACCTATTAAGGAAAACAATAAACCGTTGTGTAATAATTCGCAGCGTTTTCGAAGCTCGATTCCTTTCTTTGAGGCTTAATTGACCAGAAATTCAGTTCACATAGCTACCTGCTTTGTTCACTGGCCTTAGTTCGAGTCGTATTTGTTGTTCCTAAAATGTAAAACATTGATAAGGAGGTATTGATCTCTCCTCTGGTGTTCAACAAATCAGTTCGAGTTGAATTTCCTGATTAACAAGAAGAAGCTCCGTCAGGATTTGTGAATTTCACTGACAAGATTATGAATATCCTTGTGCCGTATAATTACGGGATGCTTGATCCGATAAGGTTTAAAAAGTCGGTTTTCTGAGATCGTCACTAAAACAAAAATAACAGTGACAAAGAGAGTGGAAAGTGGATGGTGGAAGAGAGGGGCGGAATAGCAAAGGGAGGAAATTGAATCAACTGACAGTGGAACTTGATGGAAAACCATTCCAAGTGTCAATTGCCCTAAATCCCACGAGCGGTCAGGGGACGAGGTTCACGCGATCTAAAGCAAATCATTCTCAGGCAACCTCCCGTTCTCACCCGCAGCTTTGAATCACCTTTTGATCAATAGTTGACAGATTCGTTACATGCTTCATCTCATTTCGTATGAGCCTACACCGAGCAGAGTCGATTCAATCGACTTCAGAGAAAAAAACCGCTGCAAATCCCTACACAACGGTTTATTATTCTGTATCGATCACCCTTCTGTTACAGATCACACAGCTCTCTGTTCAGAACACCCATCTGTTACATATCTCAGCTCTCTGTATAGATAACCCTTCTGTATAGATCATAGCGCTCCGTAGTTTGGTACATATAGTTAGTACAAATTAGTATCATGCGTTGAATCTTCAAGCAGTAGCTAAAATGCCAAAAAGACACAAATTTAGTTCTGAAGGGAAATATTTGATGTGAAGTGAAAAATATTTGGTCCCGGAACCGGGATTCGAACCTCTGATTTCAAGTGTAAGAGCCCGACGCCTAGGCCACTTCACTGCGGCGGCCACAAGGCCGAGAGACCAGTGATGTGCGCTCTCAACCCACCTTGATGCCTGCATGCACGCTGGTCTTTAGGGCAAATTTTATATCAAATTTTATGGCGACATCATAGAATGTTCCAGGTGGTCTCCAAAATTCAGAAAAAATCGAACTTTTTAAAAATGCGAGAAAACCCACACCTCAAAACAAAATTTTTCGAGATAGGAATACTGTGGATATTTCAACCCCTATTTTTCACCCCTTCGAGTTGAGTGACAGTAGCGCGGAGCTTCGAAGACCAACTAAAGCCCAAACGGGACCCATATACCAAATTTTGTGAATTGTAGTTCTTGGGAATTAAGGAAAACGCCGCGGACCGCTTACGGCGGACGGACAGAAATTTTTGTATCCGATGATTGTATTCTACGTCCCTTGAAACGTAAATCATGATATTTTGAGGGGGGTTCATGGTTGACGCCAAAGTTTTATTCTTGAAAATAATTAAACCAGAACAACTCGACTGTCAATAAAAAACTCGTTGGCTCGCTTCTGTTAAGAGATCTCTTGCACATCATAGAATTAGGTATATTATATAGGTACCTATGTATGGTTCATGACATTTTGAATGTGCATCCGCTGGAACGAAAAAGGGACGTACCAACCATATGGAAAATTTTCTAGAGGTACTACTTGAGATGGGCCCTTCAAATACATAGTGGCTATGTGTTCAATTTCATTTTTTGAATTTATTTATTTTTTTGAATAGGTACTTTGCCGATAAGTAGTTCCGGATGCGGGAAGGTTGTTTCCCTATGATGCCCAGCTATTCAAATTCAGTTGGTTATCTGACTGAATAATTATTACTAAGATGAATTGAAAATATTTCATGAAGTTGGATGGTATCAATACGAGTTTTCTACCATGGGAGTTGGAAGGTGGGTAATCCATCTCAATTAGGTAGGTAACCTTCATGGGTTGTTCAGCTTTGAAATCTCACATATTCATCATCCTCATCGTCTGCGAAGTAAACTATTCAAGTCCAAGTAATTCAGTGAAATCCAGTGCGGCAGCTCCTCAATTTGGAGAGTAAGTGAAAAAAATGTTCGCCCGAGGATCTGGGAGATGTTATTACACTCCTTTCTAGAAAATAGAGGACATAACGCTGTCACCTAAACAGCGGTGAAATGCAGAGCTGTCGCTACCCAAGGAATTTAAAGCCTGTAAAGGTGGCCTGAGGCGTTCGGACCCGCATTATTCCGGGGTAAAGAGTGCCACCGTTCCATCGTTACTTAAGGTGGATTTACAGCTAAGAACCCTTACGTTCCGACTCTAGGTTCCCTAGGTCCCGCTCGCCCGAATAAGGCTCCTCCAGTTTCTGTTCGAGGAAAAAAAAAACCTTTCAATATTGAGCTTCTCCAAGGTTTTTCGTTTTAACCGCCTCTATTTTTTATTATCTCCACAAATTACAGTGAATCCGAAACCCAGCAGCTCAATAAAAGCTTCAAGTGGTTCGATAAAGACAGGAAAGAGGGTATGGAAAGAGAGGCAACTTAAGGTTTATTATTTCACTGGAAGTGCCCCTTTCGAGTTGGCCTTTCGTCAAATTGGTCCAAGAATAATCCCTTAGTTCCACCCATTTCAGGTTAGGGCCAGCGATTCCACGAATTCCCACAAAGGAAAATCTGTAATAGCTCAGGCAATAGATAATGTCCAGGTAGTTTTACCTTGTCCTACCTTTTACGAGACACCGAGTTGTGGTTGGAATGCGATTTCGCTATAAAGGATTATGGTATATAGGTGCATAGGTAACCATAACCCGTTTAGCCAAAATAATGAACCATGCTGTGGATAGGCGCCCCGACAATTTTTTTTTTCAATCTCCAGCCGTTGTTCGGAACAAACTGTTGACTTATATACTTAGCATCATCATATTTTTATGTATTATGCTTATCTCTGTGCGGACATCTTTGGTTTATTATTTTTCTGTTAATAATTACGCTTCGTTTCCATGTTTTGCACTGGGCTTCCCGTACTGAATAATAAATAAATAAATAACTCCCGGATCATCAACCATTAGGTACCCCGGATGATAAAGTTATGATTCTTGCTGGCGCATAGCATTACGTGTCAGGGAAGTCCTAGGAGATCCGTTCGTTCGGAATACATGTAGCCTGTGTCATGACATACGAAGTAGTATAAATATAATTTAGTGCATTTTCGATGATACGATCTTCAATTCCCAATAAGATGTAAATTGCACTTGTACGATAAGTACGAGTTACGTGTTTATTTATTTATTTCGGTGTTCGGTGACATGCGGCAGAATTAATTGGATGCGTGCACTGGCCGGGAGAAAGTTTCTGGATTTTGTGCCAACAGGAAGGTGTGAACCTATATGATAATATTAATAGCGCCTGCAAAACAATGAATGCCTTTCCCGCATCTCGTTTTGGTTTATTATTATCAATATTATTATTTTATTATTACAATAATATTAATATCAATATATATATTTTTTTTAAATTCAATCATTTATTGGATACATAGACAAGGAAGAGAAATATATACATACTTAGATTGCTACTCCCCCATTTGAGGATAACCTCGTGCTAGGGGGAGGAGTACCACTATTTCATATTACAAACAAATATTTTTAGTAATAATATAAATTAAAAATTACAATCTTTGAAATAAATAATATCACATTTTCTTTACATCAAATCAATCATATTTACATTAAACTACTTATAAATAAAAGGCCTTCTTCACCAGTTGCTTAAAAGAACTAAGAGACTTGGCATTTCTAATATTTACATTCAGTCCGTTAAAAAGTTTTGCTCCGCGAACTGAACAAATGTATTTACCGAATTATTGTCAATAATATTGATCGTGTGCGGTTCGGCAATATTGAAACGGGTTGGCTAGAGTATTGAGGGGAGTATTGACAATACTGATATTGACAATAATATTGATCGTGTGCGGGCCGCTATAGAGGCACGCCCGCTGCCCCGCTGCCGTCAGTCGGAAGGGGACCACAATACTTCCACAGCCCCGAGTCACAGATCTATTAAAACTATAACAAGATCCCGCGTGTATATGTTTATAGGTCTCGATCAGTGTTATAACATCGATCGTGGCCGCGACAGTGGGGACCTGAAATAGTCTGAACAACTCAACAGAGGGGAAACGCCTGCACTTTTTCAAAATAATCTTTATTAGCGATTTCTGGACGATTATCAGCGGTTGAAGTACCGTGGAACCCACACCACCCCTAGCAGCAATGTTGTACGACAAAACTGAGTGGATCAAGGCAAAATACAATTTACGCAGGTTGTCAATTGAAAGGAAACTACGGACTTCCAAACAAATGCCCGTTAGCCTCCTCAATCTGCTGCACACCATCGTGACGTGATTCCTCCAACTCAGACACTGGTCTAGCATAACTCCCAGATACCTTATGGCGTTAACTTGGGTTATAACAGGGCAGGTGCACGACGGACCCAAAGCGCACTCACTCTCATGGCATTTGAGATCGTTAATACGAGGAACACCAATCGAGCGCAAGGAAAAGCAAAGGAAATGGGTCTTGGCAACATTTAATTTGAAACCACTTTTCCTCAACAGTCATTCACCAAGACCAGTGAACTAGTTGCCTTAAGCGTCACCTCATCCCAAGATTTCCCACTGAACAACATAGCTGTGTCGTCTGCAAAGCACACCATTTTTCCTTTGATAACTATGTTTAGCAAAGAGTTAATGTATGCGATAAAAAGCACCGGGCCCAGCACCGTACCCTGAGGGACTCCAAACTTGATTGTGCGCGGCTCACTCAAAAACCCCGAGATTTTAACGACTTGATATCTTTCAGTCAAGTAGCTGTTTATCCACCTCACAAATCCCGGAGGAAAACCTCTTTCCCAGAGCACCTTCACTAAGTTATTATGAGGAATGCTATCAAATGCTTTATGCAGATCCATAAAAACGCCCAAACATTTACCCCCACTATCCAAGGTGCTAGAAATACTCTCCACTACCTGGAGGACTGCATCCTGCGTACTTTTACCGGCCCTAAACCCATACTGATGACTACTCAGCATATCAGCACAATCAAAAAATGAAGCAATGTAGATTTTGGCAGCCTTTTCCAGAATTTTTGCTATGTTTGACATAAGCGATATTGGCCTATAATTCCCCACCACAGTGGGATCACCCGATTTAAATAATGGGACAACGATTGCCGTTTTATAGATTGACGGAAAGACACCAGTAGAGAAACTTAGATTGACTAAGTACGACAAGGGTTTGGCTATTTGTTTTTTAATTTTTTTTAGAACGTCAACCCCTACATTATCAAAACCAGGGCATGATCCACCCTTTAGGCCCTCAATTATTTTCATTATTTCCCCTTCATTAACCCTTGAAAACGACTCTTCGCCAAAATTTAGTACAGGAAGAACAAAATCCTGTCCCGTGCCCACCACGGCGCCGATAGTCTCGGCCACTCTTTCACCCACAGCAGAAAAGTGAAGATTAAATATTATTCCCCACTTCCAAAGGGGTCTCCGAAGTTCGATATGAAACTCCCTCATGGCGTATTGATGCGACTTCTCTTTTTATTCTACGTCTACCAGTTGCTTCATTGATTGTAAGCCAAATACGCTTAGAGTCATTTTTAGCTTCCTCTATTTTACCCCTGTAGTATGCATTCTTGGACAAGGAAATCAAATACGAAAGTTTGTTTGTAAACCGCTTCAATCTCATTTTTAGGTTCAAATCGTTCGGCCTCCTTTTAAGTTTCCAGCTCATTTTTTCCTTTATACGAATGCTAGCAAGCAATCCGGGAGTTATCCAAGATTATATTAGCATGGAAAAAAAAGTAAACCCCTCCTCAAAATTTGAAGGTTCTGTTTCAAGGTAGGCACATAGAATACGAAAATGTAATAGAACGATTTATGTCAGTCCGCCGTACTTCGCACTTTTCTTAGTTACCACTCATCGAAATTAATGGAATTTCGGGTTTGAAGGTCCCATTTGGGTACTAGCTGGTCCACCAAGCTCGGCGTTACTGTTAGTCAACAGGAAGTGAAAAATAGGGGTTGCCATTTTCAGAACGCCGTGCCTAGAAAGTACTGAACAGGAAGCTAAGTTTTTTAACGTTTTATCATAGATTCCGTATTAAGGATCTTTTGAGACCACCCTGAGCAGTGAACGTAAAGCCGCTCGTTGTTATTATGGATTTTGTTGAAAGGCACTTTTGCAACTTGAATAAATTTGGTTCGGTGTCTGTGTAGATAAATCCTTCCCAAGAAGCACAATTTCTCTAATTTGAATCCGATTTGCTGAAACTGGCGGGTTGGGCGCCAGAATGTCCCTCCCCCCCCCCCCCCCATAAATTACAGGACTGGATCATTAGTACAGTCCTGTGCGGCGCGTGCTCAAACACAAATCCGAGGTACCTACTAAATTTCTCGCAAATAAATTGGCCCGATTCACCCCAAATTCGGTTGGTAGTTGGGTTGTAGCTCCTAGATAGTACCCTATGAATTACAGAACGATAGAATCATTAGTACGGCCATTGCGCAAGCGCAAACGAATCCGAGTACTCAATTTCTAACGAACGAATCAAAGCCCGATGTTGCTCAAATTTGGAGGGTAGTGGGGAAGGTGTAGCTTCTGGATGGTAACCATGAATTTAAGAACAATTGGACTATGAGTACGGACACTGCACGTGCGCAAACGCAAATAAGAAGTAGTAAATTTTTCAAGAATAAATGGCACGGTTATGCTCAAACAGCAAACGGCGACCTACGCAGAAGAGGTATCTATACAGGAAAATGATAAATCGTTGTGAAATAATTTGTAGCAACTTTTTATTCCGTTTTCGGATTCTACGTTCGTATCTAACTTGAAACGGAGACCATCAAATTGTAAGAGATTTATGCTCGGTTCCAAAGGTTCAGTACCTATTGGAAATAATAAACCAAAAGAAAAACCGCTAAAATTATTATACAACGGTTCATATTTCCATGGTAAAAGCCCTACATCTACTACTGGAGCCGGCGGGCAACTACAGTTTCATAAATACGTGGATGTGGATTCAAGAATTCTTTCATTAATTATAATTAATAATTGTTGTTAATCATGAAGCATAACGTTCTTTGTTCAAGTTAAATGCCTATCAACAAAATCCAAAGTAACCATAATTTTTCAAATGCAATAATATTGCCGAACAGCCAGCTCGATTTCATAAAGCCATGAGTGATTATAATCAGTCAGGTGTTCCCTAGCAATGATATCTGGGCTGGATGTAAACCGCTTCATTCACGATCATGTTGACGAAGCTTTCGGTGCGAACGAACGGCTGGACGTACAATCAATATTGCGGTTGGTCTCAGAAAATTCTCAACTTCACGATATTGATCTTGAGGGTATGGGTTTTTTAGCGTGTTTAAATGATTAAAAAGTAAAAAAACCATACCCTGCTATTGAAAGTTCGAGCTCCAGCGTTCGGGAAATTTCATCCCCTATTTTTCACCACTTAGAGATAACTGACTGTAACGCCGAGCTTCGCGGACCAACAGAAAACCCCAAATGCATAAAATCCATATTTCATTAATTTTGGTTCATGGTAATTAAGGAAAACACAAAGTACGGCTTACGACGGACGGAGATAAATTTTTTTATTCCATTTTTGGATTCTACGTAGGTGCCTAATTGGAAACCATCAGATTTTTTATTTTTTCAATTTTAATGTTCCAAATGTTCATAATTGAAAGTAATAAACCTAAACGCTGTAAATTATCACACAACGGTTTATAAAACAAAAACCAAATCAGGTTAGCTTTCTTGACCTAACTGGAAGTTTACTTGCTTTTGTTCGGCAGGGTTTATTTCAGCGCTACTTGAATATGCGGTTTTGTGGTTATTTCTTGTAAGCGATTGCTTTGATACCACCCAGCTCGCTCTATCTATCACCAGTACCCTCTTTCCAAACTCGCGAGGTTTCGATTCATGCGCTTCGCAATACCTTCGATTGGCCCGAAGTTTGATTATCCCCTCCCCCACCACCTCCCTAATCCTACCCCCGCGCTAGCCCATTGCAAACCTTCGTACCGCTGATCTACCGTCGCTCTCCATCCACATGGATTCAACCGCAATGATGACTCCCCATCGCCTCGTTTCCTATAAATCTTCCTGCTTCGCCATTTTTTCTCCCCGTCAACAGGCGGGAGCTGTTATTGGCGGCAACCACGAATCCCAGCCATTTCTTATCGACCCACAAAAAACTGACCTCGAATTCATAGCCCAGGAAAGTAACAAGAATGGTTTCGACAGAAAACGCACAAGAAGAGACAGGAAAACTCCAGGGAACTGCTGTAGTACGCGGCAAAAGGCGTTCTTCCGACAGCTAACCACGACCCTTACCCTTAACACCTGATCGAGCGTCATCCATGGGTTAAATTACCAGTTGCTTCATCAAGGTTTTGGTTGTCAACTTAATATGAAAATTGGCAGTCCTTCTTAACGACTACACTCTACCCTAAATTTACTCAATAGGTAGTTCTAAATATGAAATGTTTGATAATTTCACACAAAAAGCGCAAATGCGCGGAAAATATTTCTACCCTAATAAGTAAACCTTTTAGTAACATAATAAATTATCCAGATCAGATTCGTTAGTAGGTTTTGTTACGTTCAAATTCGTTGGTAGGTATGTTTTGTTACTAGCAAGGACAGCAGCGTAGTTTAGTTAGCACCAGCGTATCAACAATGGGTTTTTGCTTATCCCTCAAGCCGAAAGTCAATTATTTTAGAAGATGCAAGTTTCCGAGCTCATCGTGAAAAAATATGCAACGAACTAAATCACTCGCGATGAAATCGTGGAAACCCATTTCAAAGAATAAAAACGGAGTTACTGGAAGGTCGTCTGCTTCCACTAATACACTATTTTTCGTATTAGTAATACAGTATTTTTCTTGTATTAGTGGAAATAGACAACCTTCAGTAACTCGGTCTTTGTACTTTATAAAATATGCTCATCAGATAGTAGTACTGCCTACATGCTGAAGTAGCAAAGGAATATCTGAAAACTGAAAAAGCAATTTGAATCACATCAGCAAACAATGAAGATTGAAGTTGAAACCGAGATTGTAGTGAACGAGGGAACAAATTGGGCACACTCTGCATCACTCAGCATGAGATGATTTGCGATTTCATTTACTAGCCCTCTGGATTCGACCGAGGTGGGAAGGGATACAAATACGAATAACACAACTTCATGCCCTCTACTCTTCATGTGCGTTTAATAATAAAGCTTTTTCAGTTAAGACATATTCTATTATTAACTCGATTGCTTCACTTTTAAACTTCCACTGGAGTCCCTACCTAGGTGTTCCGTAATAATACAGCCACCGTTTTACTCTGCAAGTACTATTATGTATATCATGACACAGTCATGGTGACAAAGACCAACCGGATTATAAAAAGGGAACTCCTCATCTCAGAAGGCTGCTGATAAAAGGGCAAAGAGAAGACGGAAGATCGAAGGAAGATATGACCATGGTGAATACGCAGCTCCTTGGCTTTGTAATGGGAAATTATTAGTTCACAGTTGTTGTGCTGTGACGTGACGAAATTCCCAAAACAACTGTTAATCAATTAGAATATTTAGTGAATACGGGCGAATTTCGTCATGTCCCTCCTTCTATTGTCAACTGTATAAACTCTCCAATATTCGGAAATAATCTCTCTCAGTATGGCCTCAGTCATCAATCCACCGTTTTACCGGGGCCCCCTTTCCTGGAATTCGCTCGGTCGCCCCTCTCCTCAGAGTATAAGCTTTTCTTATTAAACGGGGAGTGGGAGGTCGGAGTTGACTTGGGAAAGGGAGAAGTCGGAATCTGGACACTTGGCTGCTGAAGATTCCCTGGACGACTCTCCTCCTGCTGCAATAAGGTAAGGACTTGGTTCTTTCCTCCTAGTCCAAATTATTAGAGTTTCCCCACCAAAGTTAAAGACCTAATTGAAAATGCTAAAACGTAACGGTGTTACAGAATCTAGGTACTTAAAGAAACCTACATCTTTTTCAAATTTTCCGTAATAATTATTTTGAAAGTCTCGTTGGCAATTGGCCTTTATGTAAATTATTCTTTGTGGTTTGATCAAGTGAGAAGTATTATAAGAACATATGGGGATAGGGTTAGGTTTTTTTCCCCTTTTTCGTTAACCTCGCCCTCAAGGGGTTTTTTTTCTAACTTAACTCTATCTCCATGCCTAAGTAATTAATTTATGACACTAAAAATTGATTCAAATCTTGTGATGGTGGTTCCATCTCAAAGCTCTTTTCTTTGGAGTTTCCGTGAGTGTATTTTCTAGGATTTAGGGGAGAATTTTCCTTTCCACGTTACTTAACGGAAAAAGGTATTCATTAAAGTAAAATTTGTAAATGTATCGACCAAATTATTAATTTAGGTTCTAGTTAGATCATTTTATAAATTTATTTGTGGGTAGAAGTTAGGCCTTTTGTTTTATTTTTATACCCCTTCAGGTCTTAGTACATTTCTAGTTTGTTAAGAATTTATAGAATCTAAGAACTCATTATCTTTGTACTCACATCCTATCTATGTTTTCCATTTTCATTTCTTTATTTCATGATTAGTTCAATAAATCTTGAGGGCTTGAATATGGATTTTGTACATGTTAATTGCAAAACCAGTGTCCTTTCCTGGTGATTTAGTTTTGGCAGCATCTTGTCCCATCTTCATAGATAGCACACAATTTTAGGAAATTTCAAGTTTCCATCTAGGATTCTTTTCCAGGTCTTTTAGTTCCAGTTCACCTTCCCGAACGTTTTTAAGACTAAATTAGTTTCCCTCTCGGTTTAACCCTCATTTTTATTTGCCTATTTTACCCTAGGAGCGTCGTCCACATATCCGAGAGAAGCTAGGTTTTGTCTTCGTGTTTCCGAATTTTAACTATAAATGTGGTCACCTCCTACCATGTGGCTATAGGCTGCTCATTGTCGGCTTGGCCGCTCTTCTCATAGGATCCTGAGCTCAAGTAACTTTTCATCTCTTCAGAAAAAAATTTCTCTTTTCGTTCGAATAGGTTGAAAGGCCGAATTTTCGTAAACTTCCTTGTCTTTTGGGGTGGACCTCGGAGTTTTCGGGAGCTAGTAAACCTGGATCCGTTCTTTGGGATCGAGGTTTATTTCCTCACGAATCCACCATGGCCAATGATAGTGCCTTGGGATAAGACGGATCTTTCGGGAATTATTGCCCTATTGTTCCAACTTTCCCCCTTGGTGATGTTAGGAATGTTTCCGTTCGCAAAAGACAAGGAAGTTGGGTCAGGGAGATTCGAGAGCCTGAAGAATAATACTCCAACCTTTTTGGAGTGTTGCTAAATTGAGCTCAGGTCTTATAGTGGAGTTCTAGGAAGCAAGTTAAGTCCATGATTGATGGTTGTTTTCTTCTGGAGGTGATCTAGAATTCTTGCAGTAATTTTTCTGACACTACACTATCACTTTTACAAGTTAGGCTAGGTCCGATTTTCAGAGTAAGTTCGTTCCAGAAGTGGAAGATCCATCGCCAATAATCTAATAATCACCCGATAGGCCTTTTAATTGCAGAATTTCGAAGTAGGTACACTAGTAGCAATGGGGACAAGATGCGTTTGGTGAAGCTGCGAGACAGACGATGGTGGAGGAGTCATTTGCTTCAGTAAATTTTGGGTGGGTGAGATAAGAGTAGCTCTACCTCAATTTGTGTTTTTTGTATACCCTGAAAACTATTATTTTGTTTACTGTTTCTTTTCCCTTTCATGGGAGGGAAACAGTTGGTGGAAAGACCCCTTTAGGATAATTAAGTAAAGATAGGTAATTTCATTTTTCCTAGTAGTTCAATTCTCAAAAATGTTAGTTAGAAGTTTGCATTTATTTCCCGCGATTCAGGGAAGAATAGGAGCATGGTATGGAGAGAAGGGTTTAGCGGGGGTGGTTTTGGGGGCTTCACACCGCAATGGGGTGAAAGCCTCGACCGAAACCATCTCTGCACCACTCCGAAGTCCCCTCCATGCGTAACAGTGCACCAACAGATTTCAGCTATTTCGGCTACTAGCACCAATCAGTTGTGCCCTCTGGACAACAGTTATTTTAACAAAATAGGCAGGGAGAAGAACCTTGGAGTAGAACGGTTATAACCTAGGGAGAACGGCAACGCTCTTGCATTACTAGTGTTAGGGAAATGAAAGCTTTATGGTGATTCTCATTATGTTTATAGTTTTGTATAAATAATTAGCCAAAACTGTGATGAATTTAGTGTTTTCATCACGGTGGCGTGAAGGAGAGAAAAGTCGCAGGCGGCGGTAGTCCACCGATCATCTACGACTTTGGGAGTAGATAGAGGTGAGTGAGGGAATTTACCTAGGCGGCTGTAGTCAACCGATCATCTAGGTGAGGAGAGGTGCTTGTCTAGGCGGCTGTAGTCAACCGATCATCTAGACAAGGAGGAGAGGAGGTAAATTCTCAGGCGGCTGTAGTCAACCGATCATCTGAGAGGGATAAGGTAAGAGAGAGAGAAGAGAGAGCTGGTTAGAGGAAGTGTCGAATGAAGCTAAAGCTCCAGGATCCAGGGTTATATAGGAACTGGAGGCCTCTCCCTCCAACTCCCTGTTGGGAGTTTTGGGGGGGGCCCAGGTTGTGTTCCCTGGATTCTGTTGCCTGTCTCCCCACTCAGTAGTTTATTAGCGGAAAGTAAGTTTTACATGAGGATATTGGTGAGAGCTTAAAGTTGCTGGTGGAGTGTTCCCGGGAGGGACTCACGACAGAGGTCCCCCCAGTTCGAACCAATATTTGAGAAGCTGAAGGCGCAAGGTGACAGAGGCTGAGGGCTGCGGCAAACAAAAGTGGAGCTGAGGGCACAAGGAGACAGAGGCTGAGGGCAACGGTAAACAAAGGTGGAGCTGAAGGCGCAAGGTGACAGAAGCTGAGGGCTGATGCAAACAATCGGTGGTGCTGAAGGCAAAAACGTGACAGGTCTGACTTAATTCTAGGAGGCAGTAATCTAGGTGGTAGTAATATAGTAAGCATAGGTAGTAAGTAGTAAGTAGGAGTAACATAGTATAGGATGAACATAGTAGGAGTAACATAGTATAGTAAGCAGGAGTAACATAGTATAGGAAGCATAGGTAGTAGTAACATAGTAAGTAGAAAGGAGGATGAGTAGGATAAGTGATATAAGATATAAGTAACATAAGTACAGTAGTGGTGTAGTTGAATGATATTGACAATGATTACAGTAGTGGTGTAGGTGAGCTGATATGATTACAATGATGACAATGACATAGTAGACTAATATTTACAAGGTTGGTATGTACAAGGTTGGTATTTACAAGGTTGGTATTTACAAGGTTGGTATTTATAAGGTTGGTATTTACAAGGTTGGTATTTACAAGGTTGGTATGGACAAATTTGGACAGGGTTTACAGATTGGAACGGGGTGTTGAAGTTCGCCGTTCCCTGGGTGTGGATAGTGTGCAGTGTAATGTAGTGAGTGTGTATTGGTGGTGAGGTGATGGGGTGAGAGAGGCGACTCCCTCTAACAGTCTTCACTAACGTGAAGACTGATAGAGGGGCCCCTTCACTGCCGGGGCGGTGGTGAAGGGGAAGAGCCGGTGGGAGCCGGTACCCGGGACGTCGCGGAGAAAGGCGGCGACGTTGGGGTCCGGTGGGTGAAATGGAGGCGACGTGTGGCGTTTGTGGTGTGGGGGTGGTCGGGTGAGTGGTGTGGTGCGAAGTGTCGGGGAGGACCGGGGCTGGCTTACATCGGGCGAGGGGTACAGTGTGGGGCTTCCCGTCAATTAACAGGGTAGCCGTGGTGTGCGTGGAGCGGATGACGTGGAAGGGCCCGGCGTAGAGAGGTTGAAATGTTTTGTGGATGCCGGGCTCCTTCAAGTACATGTGAGTGGCTGTGTAAAAACGTTTGGGATAGGTGGTGTCGTTGTGTGGTGTTGTTGTGCGGAGTGGTTCCCTGTTAATTGACGGGGTGGTGTGTGGAGTGAAAATGTCGGCTGGCAAGCGGAGAGGGTCTCTAAAAGCGTGTTGTGTGGGACTTGTGTTGTCTGAAGGACGGGCGGAAGTACGAAGGCTGAGTAATACGTAGGGGAGGGTTTTGGTCCATAAGGGGGATGTGGCTGATGTGGAGATGGCTTGCTTAAGGACCGAGTGCCACCGCTCTATTTTCCCGTTGGATTGGGGGTGATAAGGAGTGGTGCGGATTTTTTGAATCCCGAGGGAACGGAGCAGGTCGGCAAAGTGGGCTGATTCAAACTGCCTCCCCTGATCGACCGTGAGTGTCCGCGGACAGCCGTAGCGGCTGATCCACTGATTTAGGAAGGCCGCGGCGACGGCGTCCGCGGTAATGTGGGCGAGTGGGATGCACTCAACCCAATTGGTCGCACGGTCGATCATGGTGAGGCAGTACCTCTTCCTCTCGGAGGGGGGAAGAGGGCCGACCAGATCTAGATGGACGTGTTCCCACGGGAGGGAGTCGGGAATGGGTTGAGGAGGTACATGGGGGTGAGCCGAGACCTTAAATTGCTGGCACTTCTGGCACCCCAGAACCCAGGTACGGATATCTGTGTTCATGTGGGGCCAGAAGTACCGCGTCTTGATCAGATCCCGGCTCGCCCGGATGCCGGGATGATGGAGGGAGTGATAGTGGAGGAACAACTGCCGCCTCAGCTCCGGTGGGACGTAAGGGCGCGGTGAATCGGCCGTTACGTCGCACCAGAGGCCGAGGGGAGGCAGTTGTTCCAATTTGGAGGCGGAGATGAGGTTGGAGAGTGCGGGGTCGGAAGTTGGTGTTTGGTGTGTTTTGAGGGTTTGTGGGGAAGGGAAAGGCAGTAACTCCACCACCGGCGCGGGGGTGGGGCGGGAGAGTGCGTCTGCTACGCAGTTGTCGGCCCCCGGCAAATAACGAATATCGGACGTAAACTGTCCGATAAATTCGAGTTGCCGGAGGCGACGGGGGGAGGCGGATTTACGATTTTGGAGGAGGGCATGTGTGAGGGGCTTATGATCAGTGATGACAGAGAACTGCCTGCCCTCCACGAAGTCACGGAAGTGCTTGATGGCTTCGTGGATGGCGAGGAGTTCTCTGTCAAAAGTGGAGTAATTTTTTTGAGTTGGGGACAGAGTTTTTGAGAAGAAACCGAGGGGTTGGGGGGTGGCGCCGGTGTGTTGGTGGAGTACTGCCCCGATGGCCCAGTCAGACGCATCGGTCGTGATGGAGAGGGGAGCATGGGGATCGGGATGGGCTAATAGAGCGGCGTCTACTAGGTCCTTTTTGCAATTTTGAAAGGCGGTTGTGAGGGCGGGGGTCCAGGAAATGGGGCGGTTATCGTTCTTTTTGGCCGGTTGTGGGATAGCGTGTATGAGTGGTTGTTGGTGTTGTGCTGCGTGTTTGATGTGTCTACGATAAAAGTTCAACATACCCAGGAAACGGCGAAGTTCTGAGACGGTGCGGGGTTGGGGGAAATCTGTGAGAGCGTGTACTTTGTCCGGGAGAGGCTTGATCCCGTCGGATGAGACTTGGTGGCCGAGGCAGCGGACGGAGGGCTGGGCGAGGACGCATTTTTGAGAGTTGATGGTGAGGCCCTCGGCGGAGAAGATGTCGAGGACTTGCTTGAGGTGTGTGAGATGTTCGTGTGGGTCCCGGGAGGCGATCAGGATGTCATCCAGGAAGCAAAATACGAATGGTAGTCCCCGCAGAATATTATCCATATAACGCTGCCACGTCTGGGCCGCGTTCCGGAGGCCGAAGCCCATTTTTATGTACTCGAAAAGGCCGAAAGGTGTTATGATGGCGGTTTTAGGTACGTCGGGTGGGTAGATATGTATGTGATGGAAGGCTCTGGAGATGTCTAGGGTCGAGAATATGGTTGTGTTGTGGAGGTGTGAGGAGAAGTCCCGAAGGTGGGGGACGTTGTATAGGTCTGGTGTGGTCTTGGCGTTAAGGCGGCGGTAATCGCCGCAGGGGCGGATATCCCCGTTGGGCTTCTGCACAATATGTAACGGTGAAGCCCACGGGGATTTGGAGGGGCGGATAATACCATCCGCTATGAGCTTATCGAAATGCCTCCGGGCTTGGGACAGTTGGAGGGGGTGGAGGCGGCGGGCTTTTGCCGAAATCGGGGGACCTGAGGTCTCAATGTAGTGTTGAGTTTGGGAGATATGTGCTGAGGGGCGGCGCTGGGGTTTGTATTGGAGGAGGAGTTCTTCGAATTGGGTTGGGGGGCGATCGACCGCGTGGATGAATCCGGGGATTGGCTTCTGGGTGGAGGGGTCGAGCAGGCGCGCGTTACGGACGTCAACCTGGAGGCCCAAATAAGCGAGGAAGTCGGCCCCCAGGATTGCTTTCTCTACGTCCGCCACGGTAAACTCCCACTCGTACGCGAGCCCGCTCATGTGGATGGATGAGCGGTACGTCCCGTACGAGGGGATGGTGGTACCGTTGGCGGCGTAGAGGAGTTGCCGGTAACAACGCGCCTGTCGCCGGAGAATATTGTTCGGGAAAATGGAGAGCGCCGCCCCTGTGTCGACGAGGAAAGGGACATTCGTCTTTGAACACTTTAGGAAAAGCCGCTGGTGAGCTGGGGTGGAGTGCGGTAAAATGGCGGCGGCGGTGGGCGTACGTGCTGGTGGTGGTTGGTCCCCTGCGAAGGAGACGCGGGGCGGTTCTTTGCCGTTCCGGAGAGGGGGAACGGTAGCGGCGGCGCGAGTGGCGGCCGGAAGGGTGGCTGCCCTGGAGGCGGGCGTGGAGGGGCCGTTCCGGGGTGGGGGAACGGTGGCGGCGGCGTGAGTGGCGGCCGGAAGGGTGGTTGCCCTGGAGGCGGGCGTGGAGGGGCCGTTCCGGGGTGGGGGAACGGTGGCGGCGGCGTGAGTGGCGGCCGGAAGGGTGGTTGCCCTGGAGGCGGTCGTGGAGGGGCCGTTCCGGGGGTGGGGGAACGGTAGCGGCGGCGTGAGTGGCGGCCGGAAGGGTGGCTGCCCTGGAGGCGGGCGTGGAGGGGCCGTTCCGAGGTGGGGGAACGGTTGATGGTGGGGTGAGGGTTTTGGCGGCGCTGGCGGGCGCGGCCGGGAGGTTGGCAGCCGTGGCGGCGGCGTAGGAGGGGTAACGAGGCTTCGTGGTGGTGGTGTGAATGCGGGCGGGGAGGGGTTTGTCATGGTCCCCCCCCGTGTTGGCGAGGAGGGGGGCCCGCCGGGTTTACCGGCGGGCGGCCGCGTTTCCCTGCTTGGAGGTGAAGGAGCAGGGGGGCTGGCATTTTCGGGCCTCCCCACCGAAGTTAACATGATAGAAACATCGGTGGGGGGGGTCCGCTGGGAGGTAGGCGGTCCTGGTGGGGCGCACGGAGGTGGAGGGGGCCGCTGCGGCTGGAGATTGTCCTCTGCGTTGCTGAGGGGGGAAAGTGTTGCGGCGTTCGGGCGAGCGCTGGCGTCGGTGGTCGATGGAGGGGGTTGGCCGGCGCTCGGTGGAGAGCGAGCGGCGCCGGTGGAGGGAGGGGGGCCGGCGGCGCTCTCGTGACGGCGTCCGGTCCCGCTGCGGGGTGGGGGTGCGGGGTGCGCCGACCTCCGTGACGCCGGCGGCTGCGGTGAGGTCGTGGACCGTATCGGCTAGACGCAGAAGTGGTTCGTCTGGGCCGTCGAGGTGGCTGGCGAGCGCCATTTGCATGGGGTGTGGTAGGGCCCGCAGCCAAAACGTCCGTGCGATGTCGGCCGTCATCACGTCGTGCAGTTGATGACGCAGACGGCGGTAGAGGTGGGAGGGCTTCAGATCGCCGAGGTGCTGTGGTTGGGAGAGCGCTGCGACACGTGCGATCTTCGACGGCTGGTACGGCGAGACGAGGTGGGTGCGGAGGTCATCGTATGCGGCCGTGGCGTCGGGAGAGATGTCCGACGTCTGTAGGAGGATCTCGTACGGGAGCAGTGAGATGATGTGGGAGTAACGGGTTCGCTGGCTGCGGATGTTGGCGGCCGAAAACGCAGCGTCGACTTGGAAGAACCACAGCGCGGGGTCGTGCGTGTAGAAAGGGGGCAGCGACAGCGGGAATGACGCCGAGGCCGTCGTGACGTCGGCTGCGGCGTGTGCGGCGGTCGCAGCGGCGGCGGCAGCGGCGGCGGCGGATGCGGTGGAGCCGGGTGGCGTGAGGCTGGTGAAGGGGTTTTCGGCTGCGTCAGTTGTCGCAGCGGTCGGCGGCTGCAGTAGGGATGGCCGGAGAAGCGGCGGCGTCGGTGAGTTCGGGTCCATGGCTGTAACTAAAATTCAAAATGAGTTAGTTTTGAATTTTAAATTCGCAATCGGCGGGAGCGGAGGTGCGTTGAGAGCTGGAGTTGAGCGGTGAGGTTGGGCCAAGAATTGCGAATTTACACTGACTGTTTGAATTTGAATTTAAAATTGGGGACACCGAACTAGACTGGGGCGACACATGAGGTGGTAGGAGGATAGAAGGTTGGATGAACGTCGGGTTCACCACTGTGATGAATTTAGTGTTTTCATCACGGTGGCGTGAAGGAGAGAAAAGTCGCAGGCGGCGGTAGTCCACCGATCATCTACGACTTTGGGAGTAGATAGAGGTGAGTGAGGGAATTTACCTAGGCGGCTGTAGTCAACCGATCATCTAGGTGAGGAGAGGTGCTTGTCTAGGCGGCTGTAGTCAACCGATCATCTAGACAAGGAGGAGAGGAGGTAATTTCTCAGGCGGCTGTAGTCAACCGATCATCTGAGAGGGATAAGGTAAGAGAGAGAGAAGAGAGAGCTGGTTAGAGGAAGTGTCGAATGAAGCTAAAGCTCCAGGATCCAGGGTTATATAGGAACTGGAGGCCTCTCCCTCCAACTCCCTGTTGGGAGTTTTGGGGGGGGCCCAGGTTGTGTTCCCTGGATTCTGTTGCCTGTCTCCCCACTCAGTAGTTTATTAGCGGAAAGTAAGTTTTACATGAGGATATTGGTGAGAGCTTAAAGTTGCTGGTGGAGTGTTCCCGGGAGGGACTCACGACAAAAACTATTTATTACTAAGCATATGAGAGTTCCTTACGTCTTCACCAAACTCTTAAAGTAAGAAAATTAATTTGGTTTACTACGATACTGCCACCTCAAGATCTAAGTTCGCCAAGTCAAATCTTGTATCTTGTCGCCTGGTCTATCTTGTTGTGACATCGCTTCTTCTTTGTTATAATAATTACGCAGGTACATAGCTCCACATCTCTTGACATTGCCATCATGCTGTCTTGGTTGATTAATGTAAATAATTATTACTGTGGCACTACTTTTCAGAAAATTCACTCCCACGAGGGAATCCTAGATGCTGTTAACGTAGATGTGAGATACCGGAGTCTGAGCCATCTGTCAATAAATTCACCAACGAACCTATATAACATCGCGTACGTCACTCTGTAAGATAACAGACTGGTGAATGTCAACCCACACCTCCCATCGCCATGGAGATGTCAGCCCACACGGTAAACCTCGGATGGGCCGGTAATAAGGATACCGACTACTGTAATTACGGGGCCATCGGACTTCGTAATGCCAGCCGAAGATTAATCAATCGCTGACCCCAAACCCTCAGTTTCCCTCAGGTTGCAAATCATTCAAAACCCTGGGGCTCAAAGCGAAGCGGAACCGAATTAGCTTCATTGGAAGACCACAAATACTGACCACGTAATTTATTGTCAAAACGTAACGGATGACGCAGGATGTACCTAATGGCATTGTTGTGTGTTTTGTGCAAGCGTCGCGTCTGTACGAGTGAATTCCTTTAGCACTGATTTTCTCACTGGGTCATTCAGTCGTGCAGTAACGTAGGTTACAGTAATGTAGCAATAGTTAGTTACCGTCTTGGCCGATGGCTGGAGAGGAAACTGACTCCTATACTCTCAATTCTAATAATAATTGATTGGTTGATTGCGGATAATTTGGTATCCGCTTATAACTTTACACATGGAATAACTTCACTTCCTCGTGACAACTCGACTCTCACATAAAAAATTTAATGTAAAACGCCAATTGCCCAAGCACTTGTAGCGCTCTGAAGTCAAACTTAATATTCCAGTCTGAGTTTATTTGTGGAGATGATACAATCATATGTCTCGAGATACATTCAAATTAAGTAAACAGGTATTTATTCATTACCCGGATAATGTAAATAATGTAAATGTAATGAAATATCCACATCTACTTAAATAGGCCCTCTTTGTGCCCGGTATTTATATTCCTAATACATATCGTTAAAAAATATGTTGACTGTTTGGGATGATTGTATGATGAAAAATTTGAAAGTTAGAATGAAAAATGAACATGAAATTGATAGGGTAGTTGCAGGGGAAGGAGAAAGTGGAAATATGAAATGGAGAAAACTTGCAGTTCTTAGAATCAGGGAAACACTTCCCGAGAGGCTGTGCTCCTCGTCTGATGTTGATGTGGCACGAGCTCGCGCGAAATCTACTTCTGGTGAAGTTTGGTACTCGCGTACGAGTAAAAGCTGGGGTCAACGCGGTTTAGTTTTCCTTTGTTAGAACAAAATGGCTACTGATCTATCTCTCCATGATCCTGTAGCGGAGTGGGATGAAGGATAAGGAGCGAAATCAGCGAAAAACTACCTGTTGATATGAGGGAATTGATTTGATGTCTACCAACAACCCCAAACACTGACATTACTATAAATGTAATAAAATTCAAAAATAATTGCGCAGCATGTGCATTGGTAAACGAAAAAACGGGATAAAAATTGATATATTTGAAGAACAAACCTAACTTCTTCTGGGGTTGTATTTTTGACACCTGTTTTTTAAATCTTCAATCGGCACAAGGTTTTTACTTCTAATGTTGTGAAGGATTGAGTTGGATATATTTTATATTACTTCACCATGACGACAGCTCATTCGCTATTTTCAAAACTATCCACTGCGTCCTACAAAATGATAATAAACATCATTAGGACAAGATGTCCTAAATAAATTTAATGCAAATATAAGTACATATAGGCAGTCATCAGATATGATAATTATAACCAATATCCAGGACCATAAATTGGTTGGTTGTGAAGGTAGGTCACAAATCACAAGGGTTATGTAATAGTACCTTAGCACAAAGGTGAAGGAATAAGTGCAAATAATTACACAGTTATCAATGTTCAACAACGTTCTCAATCATGTAGTGAACAAACGGGTTTGCTATGCGAAGGTTCACATAAGCAGAGCGGTAGTTTGAACTATGAGGGTTGGCAGTTAATAATCACGTAATCACAAATGTGTCCACATTTTGGGTCTACAAACTTGATATTAGATACTAGACACACTCTTTCTACTGCACTAGATATTACTAGATATTAGATACACTCCTTCCTATTTCCGTTCGTTATTTTTAATGCAAAGGCAAAAACGTTAGAAAAAGACCATCTGCAGGTAAACCTAATACCATGACTACAACACTTCCTGGTCGGTCGTTGCATTGAAGAACAAAGTCAACAACAAAATATTTTACGTCATGGATATCAATTAAGAACTGTGCATTTATCAAATTCATTGAAACGTTCGTATATTGAGAAAAGAAGTTCGTAGGTTAGTAGGCAGATTTGAACTTCAGTTCGTGGTTGGCAAAACTGGGGTCAAGACAGTCAAAGTGATCGCTACAAAGCGTTGGTGAGTGGTTTGAAACATACGCGAGGAAGCTCATCTTCGAGTAGTAGTATAGAAGCTAACCAAAAGTGGCGAGGAAAATCGTCCTAGCCCTGGCGCAAGCGCACTCGTTAAGTATTTCGTACGTTACTTATAAGTATTTCACGTTACACAGCGGCTACTAGTCCTCCAATCACTTTAGAATTCATCGAGGACCTTTTCCAACCAAACCTTTATTGCAGACGAATGCTTAAAATAAGTTAATACGTAACAGTACCTATAATTATGAGCATATTTATACATTTCATTGTCAATAATAATAGTAATAATAATAGATTCCCACTGGACAAACAAGTACACCATCTATTTTGTAAACTTTTGTGAATCCCACCTATACCACTCAACTCTGTAACGTTCAGATTATACTCAATAAACAAGTGGAAGAAAGGGGTCTACCTGAGATGGGAGGCGTCCAACCACCTCACCCCACCAGTCTCTACCCACTGTAGGAGGGCCAGAGGAGGGTGGAAAAAGCCCTATATAACCCGTACTCCCGACCAGATTTCTTCATTCTACGCGGTCCTCTCCACGAGTCCACGACTTATCTCTCTCTCCCTACCTTCCTTCCCTCGAAAAGACCTCGTGAGTGGTGGAACCTGCCTAGGTGAGGCCTTTATGGTATAACCGGCGTGGTGGAACCTTCCGAGCACCTCCTTTATATAAGATTTCCCAGAGTGGTGTAACCTGCCTGGTGAAGCCTTCGGGTATAACCAGTGTGGTGGTAACCTTCGGAGCACATCACCTACTACCTCATACCCTCGCCTACCCCAGGCTTACCAGCCATTCACTACAGTGCTGACCCCGACAACCATACCAAAACAGTGGTAACCCCGAAAACCCATTCACAACAGTGGTGACCCCTACATCCGAGTCACAGCACCCCCTGTTGGGGAATCCAGTAGACTCTACACTGATATCTACAAGAATAAATAATTGTTGAGGCTGTAGTCTACTAGACTAGCCATAACAAATCTCCAGCATCCTTTTTCACGTTAAGGTGTTACTGACCCCCTGCGTGAAAAACTACATTATCCATGGGAATTTTGGCAGATTGATGCCCCAAAACAAGGTTGCATTTTTCAGAATCAAGTAACCTTGATGATCAACTCCTCGAACAGTCAAGAGTAAATTAATATAAATATAATAATGTCCCCGAAATCGCATTTAATTCTTTGAGGCAGTGTTTGCGGGTGGAAATTGGGGTATAATTGTAAGCAATACCTACGGCGGATTCTACCGTACATTATTGACATCTAAGACACAATTGCGATTTCCTCAATCAGCAGAATATTCCATCTAGCCAGCAAAACGTTCAACATTCGCGAAGCAAAACCTGCGTAACCTTCCGAATCTATGGGCTTCTCATTTAAAAACTTCGACATTGCAACCGCAGGGGTATTACAATGTTTCAAGTTTTCGGCTATAAAAAATTGTTTAACCATTTCCCAAGTAATACCGGGGTACATTATTGGGACGGGGTGTCCCACTCATCACGAGCTTTTAGCTAATTTCCGAGGGTCTAGATCGAACCACCCCCTTGCAACGAACGTTAGGCTAATCAAACTTGAGCCGTTGCAGACCAAGCTCGGGGTTCGCCTCCGTCAATATCAGGGTTAAATAAATACTGGCATATGCCGAAATTATCGATCAGAGAGGAATCATTATAATCCTTGATAATTTATCGATTGTCAACCTACCTGTTCGTATTTATACGATTAAATCAAATCAGTTCATCTTCTCCATTATGAACAAATATTTACCTAAATAACTAAAAAGAACAACTAAATAGATCAGCTGATTCAGGCACCAACCAGAATAATAAATTGCGCAGAAGAAAAAATCGCTGCAACGGTTCATGCGAAGCAAGGTCTAGACACTCAAGATCGGACATCAAAGAAAAAAAGTCGGATGGATTAAAGAACACTCCTTTTAAAATTATTCCAAGTACCTTCTTTCTTTTACACCGCAGAGAGATACCGAGAAGAAAAACCCTAATGCTCGGAAATTATTTTCCGGCTCATTATTTTCAACAGAAGGTAAAGCTGCTAGTATTCATCGGGTTTAATCAAGGTTGCCCCGATCTCTGAGGAAAAGGCAACCCACGGAATTCTCGGCCGTTCATCACCCTTACAGCACAAATGGGTGGTCGTTTACTTGAGCAGCGCCGACTGGCTTCCCCCCCCCACCCTTCCACTCCGCCATCCCTTTGTGTATCTAGCTCTAAATCGTCTAAGTTGTACCTAGACCTAGAATGGTAGTTGAAGTTTTCTTGGACTGATAGTTCATTTTGATTGATCGGAAAAGGTTGAATGAAAAATGTTCCGCTTTTCAACGAAATTGCGTAATCGTTCAATCCCTGTAAACATTATTGTTTAGCGAATTTTGAAAGAGAAAAATAGTATGCAATTGTGACTTGTTGTTTTTACATGTATGTGCCGCGCGTGTGTGTGTGTGTGTGTGAGTTCCGAGGTTTGCGGACTAACTACACCCAAATGGGACCTGCAAACCAGATTTCATTCATTTAGGTTCATGGTAACTAAGGAAAGTGCGAAGTATGGCGTAAGGCGGAAGGAAATACATTTTTTATTATTCCATTTTTGGATTCTACATAGATACCTTGCAACGGAAACAATCAAATTTTGAATGAAATGAAAATGAAATTTATTCCTCGAAAAATAAAGTAAAACAACAAGGAGTTGCCAAGTAAACTAAATAAAAAGCATATATTAGGTGATTCCTTAGTAGTGGAACTACCACACTTCATGGAACGCAGTTCCGTGCTGAGTGGGGGAATTCATCAAAAAATGGGAGATCATCAAAAATAAAATGCTATGAAACCAACATAAAAATAAAAATTGCTACTTCCTATCTTACGCTTACGCTTTTCCTCTGCTCGATTCCAAAGGTTCATTATTAGCATAAAAACCAAAAATTTCTATCCGTACGCCGTCCGCCTTACTTCGCACTTTCCTTAGTTACCATGACCGAAAATTAATGCAATCTGGGTTGTGGGCCCCATTTGGTGTCTAGTTGGTCCACGAAGCTCGTCGTTACAGTCAGTCATCTCTAAGGGTGAAAAATAAGGGTTCAAAATTTCCAGGACGCCGTAATCTCGAATTAATTTTTTCGTTTCTAAACTCATCTCGAACTGAGGAATTCTTTGAGACCACCCGGAGCATTGTCCGTCCACCCGTTCGTTTTCTGAGGATAATGCGGCGTCCTCTGAGAATCACGCATGGCTGTATGAAATCGAGTTGGTTGTTCCATAACATTATTTCATTTGAAGTATGATTATTATTTTAAATTTTGTTGATAGGTACTTTCGTAATGAACAAACGTTGGGTATTCTTCATGAGTAATTACAAATAATAATAAATTTTTATATCTACCGCATATTATTTATGAAACTGTAATTCCCCGGCAGGCTCCAGTACCCGATTTAAGGCTTTCCTGGGGGGAGCACGAGGGCATGTATTGACAAGAGAGAACAGTGATGTACGCTAGATAATGCAATGTCTTGTAGATAGTTCGGTATCGATTGTCCACTGTCCAGTAAGATGGATTACCGTAAAGTAAATCGTCAGATGTAGGCCAGTCCTGGTCTTTTGGTACACCAAATTTTGTTAGAACTTTCGTGCAATTAGTAAGAGGTAATTTCTCATCTTTCAGTTTACTCGAGAGCAGACGGAATATTCCATCAAGGGAGCGTTGGTTGTATGAGGTCCCGGACGAACCGAATCGCCTCCCCGACCCAACAAAGAGCGAATGGCTGAAATGTTGATGAAGATGGCCTCAATCCTCTACTCCGTTTGTTATTTCAATTATATAATGGAGCTCAACAATCCCCATTTGGATGTGGTTTGTTGGAAACCCTAAACCCTTGGTAAGGAATACAATATGTGCGTACCTCGACTTGACTGTTGTATTTTCGTAGCTGGCTAAAGGTATCCAGGGCTTTTGTATGCATTATTTTCAATCCTAACGTCTTTGTTCACAAACACGATAAACCTTTTGACATCTTAAGTATTATATTTGTCGAATATTCCTATATAAAATCTAAGTTCCGGTGTGGAGATTGCAATTTACTTTATTTATTTAAATTGTTTTAAATAAATGCATTTATTTCAAAAATATTACATCCATATTATGCTAACACCATGAATTATCAAAAACTTAATGCTAATACCCCTTTTGAGGACAACCTCGGGCTAGGGAAAGGAGTTGCTCATGTTCGATGTGGTATCACTAGTCGCTGACAAATACTATGCCATTCAAGGTGAAATTATCTTTCACAAACGAGCAGTGATATGTTTATTACTCCTTCAACGAACAAAGCATTACAAAGCAACGAACTCGTCTCTCTATTTTTTCGAACTCAAGATAGCAATAAATATGGGGGGGGGGTCCCGCCACCAGCGCGCTGGATTCCCCAAAGTAGCCGCTACAACACAGCAGTGCTCATTCTCATCTTACGCGAGTGATCTCGACTTTCCTCTTACGAGATTTTTGTTCATAATAATTCAAACGATCCTGCAAATCAGTCACTTGTTTTTCGAAAGAACCGTTTTTCCTTTAACTTTCTTGTTCAATTACATTACTGTATTTCGAAAGCCGTCGAATTTCTTCCAGAGAAGCTTGCTGAGGTTCAGTATCCGATTTTTTGTCGGACCTGTCAATACACCTGCAACTCACACACTTCCAGGCAGCCTTTTTTTTCACCCGCCATAGACTTGAAACGGGCTTCACGAATTGAAACGCATGAGTAGTGGAAAGTACCCTTACATTCGGCGCAATGAAGTGCGAGCGTGTTGCGGGAGTCCTCTTCACAATCTCTACACCTCGTTATCGAACTAAGGCAGGCAGATAACGATCATGTACAAAAAAACACGTCCTGCGTCGACGAAGGCCTGAGAGCAACTGAATACTTCCATGTTCTTCATAATAGTATGGATATACTAGTTTGGCGGCAGGAGCATTTCGGCCGACTGGCCGCCTATTTCGGTCAAAATTTGAATAGACATCTCACTTTAAACCACGTTCTGACACCACACCAACGTCATTTAGCTAGTAAACCTAGAAAATGGCAGCAGACATTTAGATGGGGGCCCACTGATATATACATGATTTGTTATCAATTAGCCAAATCGAATGCGATCAAGTTCAAAATCATTAGGCATGATCTGGACACCTCAACGGACATTTTGGTACCAACCAGACGAATTTTGGTTCATTTTTACGGCTGTTATCCTTGAAAATCGAAAAATTAGAAAACCCGTCGTGACTCCCTTACTTTTCTCGTGAAAGCTCGTTCCCATCTCAAATTGATGAGTTTAACGAGTCGAAGAAAACCCTAACAGAAAATGTGAAAAAGACGGTAATTTGAGGAAGTTAGGACCTGTCGTGATATCACTCCTTGTATTGTAAAGATTTATCAAATAAACTCGAGAATGAATTGGTAGACGTGGGCAGGCAGCTCGAGAGAGCTGGAAGGGTCGAGTGGGAAGGGATCCCCACCATCCTCCATGAGAGGCTATACCCACTCGCCTCCTTCGCCTTCCAAGTCATTCTACACTCTCCTTAAGTCGCCGACTTATCTCTCTCTCTCCTTGCCTTACTCCTCCTCACCTAAAAGATCCTAGACTGGTATATCCACTAGGCATGTCCTAAAAGAACCCAGACTGGTATATCCACTGGGTACATCCCAAAAAGAACCCAGACTGGTATATCCACTGGGTATTTCCCATGCCTTAACTTCCTCTCTCATCATCAAACCACAACATGATCATTTGAAATTCCAACATAATATGTACGTACATATGGAGAGACATCAAGCGGAAAACCGTCAAGAAACTTGTTTTGAGCACTTCTGAACAGGATTCCATGGTTTCGTCTAACGCCTGTTTTTTACGGTATCACCATACTCCCATTCCCATAATAGGAACACAGAAGTAAAAACAGCAAAATCTGCCGCAAGCTTTTTTCTTCGTATAAATTAATAACCCTTTCCGTCCTAAACTAGATGGAAGAAAGTTGATATATTTGGTGCAGCAATAGTCTTTAAAGTTCCTGTTAAAGGGCACATAGGCTTTCGTGAAAAATGTGTACCTAAAGGCGATGAATACAGGTAAAATTACACAACGGTTCATTTTTTTCCTGAATAGATAGCTTCTTCTGCTTAGATACGTTACACCCTGATTCAGTAAGGCCGTTGTTCGCAGTGGATACCTACCCACACACACAAGCGCGCGCGCACACAAACTTACGCACAGCACACACACACACGCGCACGCGCACACACCACACCCACACGCACGCACGGGCGCGCAAGCACACACCCATACAGACACGCCAAAAATGCCAACAGATATAAGTATAAGCTCTCTAACGTTCGGCAATTACAGTTACTTACATAAATGTATGCGCGTCATTTTATTTTATTATTTTTTTTTTTTTTGAAAATTCGACGGAAGTCCTAACCCGTTTGAGTCATGCTTATGATGATTTCTTTGAATTGCAAACTTTGAGCCTTTAATGAGAAAGTCAGATCGTCTAATGCGCAGGGTGGTCCAAACAAATCGTTAACATCAAATTCTTTTGATTTCTAAAACACAAAACTCTTCAATCGAAGGCGCATTATTAAGTAGGTATCAGTCAAACGAAACTGTTCTTGTTACAATGAAGTTATGAAGAAACGCACAAAAGGTGAAACGAATTTTGGGCCAAATCCCGATTAATTTAGAAGGGGCTGTGACCTGTGCACTGGGATTCGTTAGGTAAGTGACACAATTGAGATGACAAGACGTTGTTAACGGTGGGAGGTGGATTCGGCTCACGAAGTTATCTGTCCTGATCAAGCCCCCTTAGATACTGCTTCGTGGGATAACGTGATTTCTTTGAACTCTATTTCTATCTTAACCAACACTGCCATTCCCGAGGAAAACGGTATGAACGGAAAACAGATGACGGAGGAGATGTGTCGGTTTTAGGCCTCTTCGTAATGGGAGTAGAGTAGGCATGCTAGAACAAGTCTCTGCCCTCAGCCATTCCTGAGCCCCCATGGTCAGTTTGACTGAGTGGTCTCACAGGTTGGGCCAGTGGAAAGTTGGATGAGGCTTCTGGGACTTGACGTGGCCTGCTAAGACGTGATGGCGCTCAGCTCACCAAATCCTCATTATCACCAGGGCTTTAATTGGAACTCGGAGTCCACGTTCCCTCACTGCTCTCGTTCTTCAGATGCGGCCTCAAATGTTTCTCAGACGTTCTGAGAAATTTCTTTCGTACCTACTTTACCTATACAAATTGCCGAGTAGGTATAAGGGGGCAAGACGTGCGGGCACTGAGGAATCCACCACGGAAATATGGGAATGATATGAATAAAGATGGGAGGGGAATTGATATATTTATATATGAATTTCAATCCGGAAGAGCTAGATAACCAAATATCAGCAAACAATTGGATATGATCTAAAGCAGTGGTTTTCAAATTGTTTTGAGTCGCGCCCCCCGTGCGAGTATCGAGGCATCTTGGCGCCCCCCTTCCATCAATCCTCCTCCAAAATTCCCGAGACCAAGGTACTTGTGTTAAAGAATAGGAGAAAATATCGCTGCCTAGCAATTCATATAGTTTTTACTGAATTTCATCTTATTTATACAAACACAATTATTAATAAAAATAAACTTCTGAATATTTTACAAAATAAGAACGACAGACGTACGAAAACTAGTGTGATGGATGGTAGCGGCTCATTTCAGGGTTTTTGTCGCTACGAAAAACGGGGTGCGCAGCCGTGAGGTGCCTCTTGAGCCGGAATGGTCGCATCGCGTCATTACTAAGCACAGTACACTGAAGCCTCTGAAAACCATCCTTGAGGATGAAAGAAGTGCATCGAGTGCATACTCGATGCACTCTTCTTTACTGCCTGATTTTTTAACCCGACGACATGGCCTCGAAAATCGAAATACCGACGAACTGAATAGGCAACGCGCAACGACCAACGGAGAGTGGCTCTGAGCTCTGACGCGATCCCGAACGTCTCGTGGCAACGAACTGGATACAACAATAACTAATTGCAGGATTGTTTCAGTTGACGAGTCCGAAGGTCAAATATTAGAAAAACATCGATCGAAGGTCTGTCATATACACAGACTATTGAAAACACTAGATATGTGTTTAAATTCGATTCTCAATAAACTTCATCTGGACCTAGGTCTACACGCCCCCCCTGAAAATCACTCGCGCCCCCCAATTTGAAAACCACTGATCTAAAGGATTTGTTGAAAACGAAATCGAAGCAACTATACCAGCGCATCCTACCAAGCATATACCATATATGGTAGTTCGAGTGGTGGATTCAACTCAAACGGAAGATTTAGTTAAAAACTACGACTGGAAATACGACTGAAACACTTGGGATCGAACACATTCATAGGAAAGTTACGGATATGGCAACTACTCAAAGTAAAACAGTTCCTACACAGCCCGCTTGTATCACGATTAATAAATTAGAGGCCAAGTTATCCCTAATATTATGTTACCTCATTAAACGTCCAATGCGCTGACTAGGTACCTATCAAACGAGTACCTAATTAATCTAATGTAAAATTTTTTGGCAATATGGAAAGTTCAAAGACCAATATAAACGAGTTTTACGATGCGAGTATTGCGGTACCGTAGCATCAAGGTGCATCCGTTGCAAAATGATTATCTCAGTAACTAAATGCACACAGTAAAATACGGAAAAGTCGATCAAAACGTAATGGCTAAACGTCTGTCATATTCGGATGCTCGGAATCTTGGTATTGGGAAAACGTAGTTAACTGCCAAATTCCATTATTCCACTACTGATCCTGTCGTATTTCCTCCCATAAATCCTCTTGGACCTCGTGATATGATGCCTAATAGACATTCTGTAACTGGAATGAGTGGAAAACGAACGCCATAATCCCAGAACAGTATCACTAATATATATATGAAGAGCTCACACCACACGAACCTCTAATGAAGAATCATCCAGGGGGAGCTACGAAATCGAAAGGAAAGATGGAAATCTACCGAATATTGTGATAACGTCAGTAATAAATAAAAATGAAGAAGTTGTGACCAACAATAAGCCCATACCACCCATGATCTGATGAGAGCTATTATTTAGGGCAAAATAAACTTGAGGATAGTTAAAATCCCGCAATATTATGAACAAGAGGAAATTTGTAAGATTATTAGGCCACAAACATGTATAATTATTATTATGTATGTGGCTCAAATAATGTAACAAAACATTACAAAGCGTTGTAAAATGACACAAGGGACTGCTAAATCACTAGTAGTCAAGGCTACCTAGGAGTAATCCAGCGACAGTCGTTGCTGTATCAATGAAGATCAGGAGTCTGTTTGACGGCTAAAATACCATGAAGTATCAAATGGTCATATAAATCATCAGAATATCCATCACGGCACTTATAACTGCAAGTGCAGAAATATTCTTCCAGGTGGGGGAAGTGTAACGGCTCAACAGTTGATGTTACCATGTTCACCAATGAATTATTATGATTGGGATTGTGATAAACGAGAACCAACGAGAATTTATTAGTCAGAATCATCACTTACCATGTGCGTTATCATGTACATAATATTGCTTCACTGCTTCTATGGAACGTGATACTAGTACCAATTCAATTGAGGCGTTTCTGATTCATGGATCCCTAGCGTATTCATTTCAAGTTGAGGTTCTAGTGGGTTTAGGGCGCGGCGGAATTAAGAGAAGATTTTCGATTTAGGCCCGTTTTCCGCCGGCGTATTTCCCTTGAGCGTACCCTCGGCAGAATTAAATATTTAGAGGGGCCGAGAGCCTACGCCAAATAGCAGAAACACTGGATGCGGCGCCCGTGGGCGCCTGCATGGAATACACTCTCCGCGATATTGACGGGTTCTGAAAATATGTAACGGTATCTACTTGGGTAGGTACTATACACTAACATCGTCCATTCAGTTCGAAGCATCGATGTAAACTACCCACATCGATGGTTGGAAGTGTGGATTTCGTACCGCACGATAAACCTCAGATGCAAAAATGGGGGCCAGTAATACTGTAAACCTTCATTCAGCAAACAGTTATGAGTGAGTGTTCGATCTTCAATCACACTCAATCAGTATGACCGATAACCACTTTCCGACGTGCAGGGAAACCCAGATTTTTCAAATTACAAACGAGTTTAACCGTTTACTTTAGGTTCCCTAAGTCTTTGCCTTCAACTAAGTAGTTATGTAATTTTGCCCTGATACTTTAACAAAAACCTAAGACTGAAAGATCTGTTAAGTTGTAGTGGAATGAATCATGTTTCACCGATCATAATTATCATGATAACACCGATCAACACAACACCTTGCTGAAAAATAGTGCTCATATATTGTGCTTTGCCTGAAATACACGCTTATGTTTGCATTATACAAACGTCAGAGTAACTGAACTGGTTTAATGACATTGCTTCCTACCTAATTATACCACATTATTACTATAATTTTATACATTTTATAATTTTATATACAATAATTTTAAAAGAGTCAGTAATGAAGTTTCCTCATCCCACAGAGCTCAAGAAAGGAAAAGTGAGGTGTGTGACGTCCTTATTTCGAATCCGATTTTGCTGAAATTCTCAAGAATCATGCCATCATGCGGGCTGGGCTCCGGAATTGCAGAACGATCAGATCATTTGTATGGCCACTGCGCATGATCAAACGCAAATTTCTGGGGTACCTACTCAATTTCTCACGAACCTATGGATTTTGAGGAAATTTTCAGGAACTTTTGGTTTATTATTTTCAATAATGAACCATTGGAATCGAGCATGAAGAAAAAAAAAATCTACCCCCCCCCCCCCCCCCCTACAAAATTTGAGGGTTTATGTTTCAAGGTATGTAGAATCCGAAAATACAATACAAATATTTCTGTCTGTCCGCCGTACAACGTACGGGCCACTTTTCTTAGTCACCATGAAACAAAATTGATGAAATTCGGGTTATAGGTTCCGTTCGGGGTCTAGTTGGTCCTCGAAGCTCGACGTTACTGTCAGTCATCTCTAAGGGGTTCAAAATAGGGGTTGACATTTTCAGAATGCCTATACCTTTTTTTTACGTGAATATTTTTACGGTTTCAAATAGTTCTTGAACTTGCGAGTTTTTTAAGACCACCCGGAGCATCGTACGTCCAGCCGTTCGTTCACAGTAAGGCCCAGAAGTTTGCACAGACAGGCATTTTCGACAGCAGGGCGAATGAAATTGTATACATTTAGCCCAAATCTCATCACCAGGGACGCGCTAACAATCGGGAATTGGCCCGAGATAAATCATTGCTAGGGGCCACCTGATAATATTCACGGAGTATGAAGTCGAGTTGGTTGTTCTGTGATATTATTTCATTTGAAAACGCTGCAAATCCCTGCACAACGGTTTATTATTTTGTATAGAATACCCTTCTGTTACAGATCACCGCTCTATGTATAGATAACCCGTCTATATAATATGATATGTACTATTATATACATATTATGTAGATCGCAGACCCTCCGTAGGTTAGTACCTAACCCCGTACTCGTTACTAGGTACCTACCTAAATCACGAGTTAAATGTTGCTAAAATAATTCTGCCGATGACAAACAGTACCTAACAAAAAGAAACACACATAATGAAGTTCTGAAAAGAAATTGTTGATGAGGAGTGAAAAAAGTTGCAAAAGTACCTACCAACAAACTCCAGCCCCTTCTACGTAGATGGTATAATGAACCGTTGTGTAATAATTTACCGTTGAGTAATGATTTACCGTAGTAATAATTTACCCATCAATAATACTTCAACGTTTGTTCAAGTTTCACTACCTACCAACAAACTCCAAAAGAGCCATCATTTTTCAAATTAAATAATATCACAGAACAACCAACTCGACTTCATACTCCGTCAATATAATCAGGTGATCCCTACCAATGATTGGCCGTATTCACAAATTCCTATTGTGGGCGCGTCTCTGGTTACGAGATTTGGTTTGAATTGTATACAATTTCATTCACACTGGAGTCGAAAATGCCTGTCGGTGCAAACTTCGGGGCCTTACTGTGAACGAACGGCTGGACGTACGATGCTCCGGATGGGCTTAAAAAACTCGCAAGTTCAAGAACTATTTAAAACCGTAAAAATATTTACGTAAAAAAATGGTATAGGCGTTTTGAAAATTTCAACCCCTATTTTGAACCCCTTAGAGATGACTCACAGTAACGTCGAGCTTCGAGGACCAACTAGACGCCGAACGGAACCTATAACCCGAATTTCATCAATTTTTTTTCATGGTAACTAAGAAAAGTGGCCCGTACGGCGTACGGCGGACAGACAGAAATATTTTTATTGCAGTTTTGGATTCTACATACCTTGAAACGTAAACCATCAAATTTTGAGGGGGGGTAAGAATTTTTTTTTTCATGCTCGATTCCAATGGTTCATTATTGAAAATAATAAACCAAAATGATGGCTCTTTTGGAGTTTGTTGATAGGTAGTGAAACTTGAACAAACGTTGAAGTATTATTGATGGGTAAATTATTGCACAATTGTAAATTATTACACAACGGTAAATTATTACACAACGGTAAGTTATTATACAACGGTTCATTATACCATCTACGTAGAAGGGGCTGGAGTTTGTTCGTAGGTACGTTTGCAAGTTTTTTCACTCCACAACAATTTCTCTTCACAACTTCATTATTATTTGCGTTTCTTTTTGCCATTTCAGTTACTGTTTGTCATAGAAACAATAATTATTTTAGCAACATTTAACTCGTGATTTAGATAGGTACCTAGTAACGACTACATGGTTAGGTACCAACCTACGGAGGGTCTGCGATCTACATAATATGTATATAATAGTACATATTATATTATATAGACGGGTTATCTTTACAGAGATCTGTGCTCTGTACAAAATAATAAACCGTTGTGCAGGGATTTGCAGCGTTTTTTTCAAACCACACGGAGGAATTTACGTTCAACTCTTTGTAAACTGCTTACAATGCGTAGCAACAAATAATTCCACCGCACAATTATTATGAAACTGAAATTGCCCGGCCGGCTCCAGTATTCGATTTAGGGCTATCCTGGTGGAAGAATGAGGGTAGGTATGGACCACAGAAAACTATATTCTACGCAGGAGCGTTGTTCATAAATTGTTGTGTGATGTCATAAGCAAACCAAAAAATTCTGCAAATTATTACATAACGGTTATTATTTACCAGTCCCTTCTGCGTAGATCATTGTTTTGTATGGTCACTACCTACCCTCATGCTTCCCATAAGAGAGCCCTAAATCGAGTACCTACTGGAGCCGGCCGGGCAATCACATTTCATAAATTGAACCAAAAATTCCATAATTAATTATTATTTGTTTTATTTATGAAGCATAACGTTTGTTCAAATCAAAAACGCTGCAAACCCCTTTTCACATGGGTTTATTATTCTACTGGAAATACAAAAATGTTGGCTATTTATTTATTGTTTCTTTCAGGTGCAATAATATTAAAATAGCTATTTTTGACGGTTTTCGCCGTCAAAATCCATTCTTGGTGGTTTCAATTTTGGCACCAAACACTCGAATTAGGCTCCTACTTTTGACAAATTATTTTCGATCATTAAACTTGCCATTGAATTGCCTTGATACACCTACTAATACTACCCTGTGTGTTCCCACGTCAGGAGGTCAGGCCCACATTTTGGTGGGATCTGGGACGCAGGCGTGAAATCTGCCGAATTGCTGATGCTACGATTCATTGGTGACACGATGCTCACATATGAAGAACTCAAAACTCTTGTCGCAAATATAGGTGCAGTTCTGAATTCAAGACCAATATGTCCTCTATCTCCAGATCCTTCAGAATGTGACTATTTATCACTCGGCCATTTTCTTATTGGCGAGGGTCGACTTTCGATTCCAGAACCCTCGTTATTAGATGTATCCATCAATCGTTTAGATAGGTGGCAGCTAGTCAAACGAATGTCACATCATTTCTGGGAGCGGTGGCACAAGGAGTACCTTTCCACACTTCAGTCGAGAAACAAGTGGACAGATGATGCACCAAACTTAAAGGTTGGAGATTTAGGGCGGAATTCATAGTCATAATTTGAGTCTGAGTGCGCCCTTAAGTTGATCGATAAGGGGCACCGTGCACTCAGCGCGATTCATAGTTGTGATTTGAGGGCACATTTGAGGGCGCCCTGAGTGCGCTTTTTAAGGGCCCACTCAACAGGTTTCATAAACCAAATATGGCGTTGAGTTGAGGGTCACCCTCAGCTCAATAGTGCAAAATCCTGAGTGATGGCGAGAGGTCACTTAAGTGCTTCTTCCCACCTTGCATTATCATAATACAGCACGGCGACTCCTGTTTATTCGGTGTTATTCATTATTAATTCGTTATTATTGTCATTGGTGATGTTGCTATTCTTTATAATTGTTATTCGCGTAACCTTCAACTTAACAAAATGAACACGTTGAACTAATTCTGGAACCGCATTAGGGTGATAAGAAGAATGTACTTTTTTTGTACATATTATATTATAATAAAGAGTATCATTTTAAACAAAGGATATATAAATATCGTCGTCATATCACTTTTTTAGTTTATTATTTTCAATAATGAACCACTGGAATCGAGCATGAAAAAATCCTCAAAATTTGATGGTTTACCTTTCAAGGTATGTAGAATCCGAAAATGCAATAAAAATACTTCTGTCTGTCCTTACTGTCAGTCATCTCTAATGGGTTCAAAATAGGGTTTGAAATTTTCAGAACGCCTATACCTTTTTTTTACGTGAATCTTTTTACGGTTTTAAATAGTTCTTGAACTTACGAGTTTTTTCAGAGTTCACAGTAAGGCCCCGAAATTTGCACTGACAGGCATTTTCGACAGCAGGGTGAATGAAATTATATACATTTAGCCCGAATCTCGTCACCAGGGACGCGCTAACAATCGGGAATTGGCCCGAGATAAAATCATTGCTAGGGATCACCTGATTATAATCGCGGAGTACCTATGAAGTCGAGTTGGTTGTTCTGTGATATTATTTCATTTGAAAAATGATGGCTCTTTTGGAGTTTGTTGATAGGTAGTGAAACTTGAACAAACGTTGAAGTATTATTGATGGGTAAATTACTATTACACAGTGGTAAATCATTACTCAACAGTAAATTATTACACAACGGTTCTTATACCATCTACGTAGAAGGGGCTGGAGTTTGTTGGTACCTAGTTACGTTTGCAACTTTCTTCAATACTCATCAACAATTTCCCTTCAGAACTTCATTATTTGCGTTTCTTTTTGCCATTTTAGTTACTGTTTGTCATAGACACAATTATTTTAGCAACATTTAACTCGTAATTTAGGTAGGTACCTAGTAACGAGTAAGGGGGTTAGGTACTAACCTACGGAGGGTCTGCGATCTACATAATATGTATATAATAGTACATATTATATAGACGGGTTATCTATGCAGAGAGCTGTACAAAATAATAAACCGTTGTGCAGGGATTTGCAGCGTTTTTATTTTCTATAATGTCTTTCTGTGCTATCACCAGCAGCCTAACCCGTACCTTCTCCTCCTTCCCGAAATTCACTATTTTCTTTTCCATCTCGAAACGGAATGACAAACGACAAAGAACTAATATAAGCAAAGAACAAAGAACCTTTCACAACTGTTACAGGGACAGTGGGGCATGTGAGTGGGAATTTTCCCGTCCCTTTCTCCCCTACACAGGGGAAACTTCCCCTCAACGTGCGATCAGGGCTACCAACTTAAGGGGAAAATGAATTGAGCATTCCCTGAGTGGAAACTCCCACTCACGTAATCTGAGGGTGCCCCTAAGTACTGAGTGAACCACTGCCCTCAACTATGAATACGGACTGCCGAGTGGAGGGTCACCCTCCATTTAGGCGAGTGTGAGTGTATACTCACACTTAGGCCTTGTCTATGAATTCCGCCCTTAGTCTTCCTCAAAGAGGACAACCAACCCATCCTTCATTGGTCTCGGGACGTATTGTAGAGATCCATCCCGGCGTTGATGGTAAAGTCAGAGTGGCAACAGTGAGAACACCCTGCATCTACCTTCACTCGCCCAGTCTCTAATTTTGTGCCTCTGTCTCCTCCAGAAGAAGACCAACATGATGCACTACCCTATGATCCTCCAGAAGAAGAGAAAAGGACTCATCAAAATTGGGTTAGAGGCCCCAGTCCTCCAATCGAGGAAAGATAAGAGTCCTCAGTTATGTAACCTCTCACCCAGAATAATTTATATTCTGCCTGAATTTGGCAAGATTCCTTTCTTTATACTTTTCCTTTATCCTTTCTAATTTGAATTTTGTTTCTTTTAAGGTTGGAAAAGTTAAGTAAATTTTGGCGGGCGAAATGTTCCCACAAAACGGAAGTTTATTATCTTTACCTACCACCTACCTATTTACACCTCTACTTGTACGAGTTAAAGTGCACTTTGACCGTGTTTATGTTTTATACATTTTTTTGTGTGATCCTGCAATCGCCCCCACTGCACGCAGATTTCTTCCTCACCCTCGTGTCTGCTTTCCTCCCTAAAAGGACTTCCCTATAATAAACCACGAGGGTCATCCCAGTAAAACATAATACCTATCCTACCTAAGTATAGCTAGGTATTGTATCACCTTGCTTCAAGTGGATGGGTCTTCAGTATCCCGCCACCGAACCACGTCTAATCTGGATAACACCCATTTCGACGGCTCAGGACACGCATCTTATCACAACGTTTGCAGTGTTTTGCAGAACATCGCAATTTCTGAGGGGAATCTGCAGCAGTCAGCTGAATTCAGCAGACCCAGCAAGTAACTTCGCATCAGCAGGCGCGTGCTTCCCATCCACAAACTGGTCAGAACTTTTATTATTTTCTTTTCCCTGTCTTCTTTTATAGGTAGCACCTAATAAAATACCTACTGAGGCTATTATAGTAAAAGTAATAGAATTATTCATTTCATAGAACGAGCTCCTTATTTTCTAATTTTGCCAATTTTCTATTAATAAGATTTCTTGCTGTTACCTGGGGTAATTGCTTGTTACCTGGGGTAATTGTTTTTCCGTAAATTTATCTAAAACCCCACCTCTGGTACTCTGAAAAATGTGTTATCAAAATTTCTGGTAATTACAGCCATTTTCACAAGTTTCTGACCCATCAATATTGAATTCTGAGAGTTGAAACTTCGTTAAAAGTGGATCCTTCACTAGCGGTCAAAATCAACTTCATATTTGGTCTCCCCACACTAGGAAACATGGAAAACGATACCTCACAAGCCCGATATGCTTCATGAATAACAACAAAAATAATATATTAATGACTGAATTATTGAATCCTACGCATTTTTATGAAACGTAATTCCTCGATTTAAGGCTTTCCTGGGGAGCGCGAGGATAGATATCGCCCACAGAAAACAGTGATCTACGCAGAAGGGGCATCTGTGCAGGCAAATAATAGGTTGCAGCATTTTTCATCCACTTTCGGATTCTACGTCTATTGAAACGGAAACCATCAAGTTTTGAGGGGGTTAACTTTTGTTTTCCCCTATGCTCGATTCGAAAGGCTCATTACATGTTGAAAATAATAATCCAAAATCAAAATGTTGGACCAAAAGGAAATTTTCAGGATTTTTTTTTTTTTCACTTCGGGAATGTGTCTTAGAATCAATTATTTCAAGTTGGGCAAATGTCCCGCACGCCCTGCACAGTTAAATGTCGCTTAGAATAAACTGCAATACACAGTACAGCGATGAACATCGATCTGGAGCTAGCTGATTGGGAAATAGAACGGTGTACACAACCACTTGTTCTGTGAGCACTCTCCGGTTACAGGGTACTATTTTCAAGAGTTCCTCTTAGTGCTCAAGTTCGAATCCATGGACATAGCCGTAGTTATTCGGCTATGGCGAATCAATTCTGGTTCAAACAGTTTAAGACGTTCAAACTTGGAGAGGAGTGTTGGAATGGCTACGAAGGAATCAATAAGAGCTGCAGTATGAGAACTGGGTAGTTCAAGAATAACATAAAATGTAACAAAATCGTATATACGAATAGTGTTGAAAGAAAGTAGGGTAGGTGTATTTGTACACGTAACCGGCATGCCATACTTACGTTGACGTGTATTCCCGGGTATGGAAAAAGCTTGTGAGGAGGATTTTCGGAAGGCGTGTAGCGATAAAACTCAAAGTTGCCTCTGTACCACTTAACGTAACACAGGGGGGAGTCTCCAAGGTCGTATATGCACGACATCCTCACTTCACCACCACGGTGAGCGACGCTGGGGAATATGTCGAGTCTCAAGCCCTCCAGGCACCGGCAACCTGAAAAAAACATGATCAAATTAATATCTCACCTTTTCCCACTGGACCAAGAAAAATAGTTTCATGTTCAAATATGAATAGGAACACGAATATAGATTTTAGAATAAAGCATTTAGTGCATAGATTTAAAAATATACGATGATGGAGTGTATTTCGGTAGTCATAACTAGAGGAGCTACTGTACAATAAAACGGCTTGAAACCTTTTTAATTCGTGCATGCGCTTGCTAAGGATGAGGCATATGCATAGGTACCTTTTCGAGTTCAGAACATAGGCTATTAATTATACATAGAAAAACGGAGATCGTTCGGCCAAGATACAAATGAATTATATCTATCAGCAAAAACCATCAAGTGTTCAACCTCCATAACTCTAAATCTTGAGCGAAAAAAAAAAAACGTTACTAGTTTATTCATCACATTTCATATTAGATCTGACTCGCCTATTTATTACGGAGAACCTACCTATTCACTTCTCTCGAGAATTCGCTCGTTTCTAAATTCTGCAGCTCATTGTTGTGACGATAGCTGCATAGTATCGTCACGGGAACTATTTCTTGGAACCTCTGGATCTCAAAGGAACAGTTCTTCGGCTTCCACCTCTTTTGAAACCTCCGGAGCAAGTTAGTTGGCAAGTTATTTGAATACCATTTTAATAACCTCCAGTCCCTTACCCTTGCGGTTCAACCCTTCTATTCTAAATCTCCGAATCCTCCCCTAGAAGAAAATCCTCCACTAGCACAAATACAAGTTTCCTGGTTAAATATCAAATACTTTTTTTCATTCCTCAAACCTGATAACCTTAATCACCATTAAGAAGGCAAGCGCGAATTAATTTCCCTATAGCACAATTCTTAGCCCTATTGGCTGGCAGAATTTATTATTCTATTTTTGGTGAGATTACTGGGACTCCAGCAATTGAACTGGTTCACCTTAAATGTTCCTCCTCTACCAAGCCCCACCATCTTACAGTGTGGTGTAGGAAAAGAGCCACGGAGTTTCGCTATTTTCGCATCTCAGCGGGGCCGTAGAGTTACACTGATATTCATCGTGAGTGAAAATGTGCTCCTTCTATAGAGAATTAATTTAACGATTTTATAGTAGCTTGATACCCTGCATACTGTACAGTGCTGTGCTGTGCTGTTATAAGATAAATGTTTCTCAAACACTAATTCACTCTCCTGTTTTTGCATGGTTCCAGTTGACCAACGTAATTTCTGTGGGTCTTTGAGGGATTTTACATTAATTGAGCAATGCAGTCGGATAACCAACTCAAAATTCAACTGATTTTTATTTTTATTTGTTTAATTCGGCGTTGAATAAGAACGGGTGCTCTGAACATTACTCTTTGTCATGGAACCAAAACTTGTCTGTATAATCTCTTTCTCGTAATTCGACCTAAAATACAACTTCCCACTTACTGGAAAGACAGGAAAGTGAGTGAAGTTTACAAAAAATTTCAATCACAAGTGATTCATTCATAGATCGTACAAAAAATATCGGGACAGACAAAGCATAGACAATAATTCTTTGTGGACGAAACATTTTCCGGCCTAAAAGATGGTGTGGCAGAAAAACCGTCAATACTTTCTGAGTAGGGTGAGTAGGTAAATTTATCCATTTTTAATTAAATTGTGACATCAAGATATAAATACTGAAATTCGACCTTTCTTCCCTTCCGAGAACCAGAGTTCCCAACGTAGATCGTCAGCATCTTCTAATTGATAATATTCGGAAGGTCAGCTTTATTGGTAGACATACTGTCATGCATTCGGGATGAATATTATCTCCCAAGTTCTGCATGAATATTTATAAATAATATTATGAACATGTAGTTCCACAAGCAAAAATGCGTATTATCATAACATATTATGCCAATCCCAGATCCAGGCCACGTTTTATTGAACGAAAACAGTCTGTTACAATTCAGTCAGAAAAATTATATCCTTCCGGTTAATGTCAAGCGACGATTTAAAAAGGTTAAACAGTCGAAGACGAAGAGAGGGGAAGGCGGAGAAAAGCTGTCTGCGGTTGAACAGGTTGACCAATAAACTTTTTCTACTGGTACTTGTATTTTTGACATTTACCCCACTATGAGATTTTACCCTTCGTTAGCCGTGGATGAAGGAGGCCTCGTCTTTTTGAAAGGGGTGAAAAGGGGACAACCAAGAATGGAAATGTCAGGACTTCTCAGCCTTCTTGGTCCTTTAGGCCCATTGTCACTGGGTCCGCTTTTCTCACCTTTGTGTTTCCCGCTAATTGCAGCACGCTTGGTTTACTCCGTCCCACCCACTTCATCTCTCTTTCAAAGGGAGTGAAGAAATTGTAAAAGATTCACCGGTTTATGAACTGTGAACTGCTACTCGCAATTTTTCCAATACTAAAAGACAATAACAAGTCAAGTCTAACAAGTCAGGAGAATAACAAGGTCGCTCAATTATTACAATTGATTAGTATTATATTTTCGCGAGTCTGTATGTGTGTATGTGTGTGTGCGTGCGCGTGTGTGCGTGCGCGTAAGGTCTACCGGAGTGTTTTTCATGGGTCCTCAAGAATAAAGTACGGTATGAGATGGAAAAACCGCAAAAAACCACCCGACGAGGCAAAATACCGAGACTAAAATTGCCCAGAATTCGACATGATCGCGGTAGAGTTCAGGCTTTCTATAGGTTGTAGAAAGTTCAACCAGATGATCCCCACTGTCCTCAGTGATGAAGAAAAACTTGTTACCACATCGGACATTACTCTAAAAAAAGAGTGAAAGAATACCTATAATAGCCACCGAAATTTCCCAAACGCCGCAGCTCGAAAACTTTCAATAGAAGGGTATGTTTTTTTAAGTTTTTAAATTGACAACGAACTTATTGAGAATTTTTTGAGACCACCCGGAGCGTTGTGCGTCCAGCCATTTGTTTGCACCGAAAAGCTTCTCCAACATGATCGTGAATGAAACGGTATAAATCCAGCCCAGATATCATTGCTAGGAACACCTGATTATAATCACACATGGCTTTATGAAATAGAGGTGGCTGTTCTGAGATATTATTTCATTTGAAGACGATGGTTACCTTAGGTTTTGCTGATAGGTACTTTTTTAACTTGGCAAATTTTACACTTCATGATTAACAGCAAATAATAATTAATTATAGAATTCTTGAATCCACCGCACATTTATGAAATGTGATTGCCCGACTGATGTACCCAAAACAGTGATCTAAGCAGAAGGGGCATCTATACAGGTAAATAATAAACCGTTATGTAGTAATTTGCAGCGTCTTTCCAATGGACGTAATATGACACGGACACAGACCAGGTTCGGATCAAATTCGAATTTTTCTTGGCTTGTCTTTCGATGACTACCGCTCGAGCCCCCGATTTGAATGAGGATACTTAACACTGAACAAATGAATGAAGTACCATCGATATGTTGGGTGATGACGCGTACGTACCTTGAATCCTGTTGAGAAACTACACACACTGAATAAATAACGCATCATTCTAGTATTATAATTGGAGTATGAAACTCTTGAATTCACGAGTAATTAATACGATAGAAAATATTTTTTAATTTGAATGGCCAGTGTCGGAGACACGGTATCTCTATTATAATCTCTCTCAAATTTCCCACAAAAATTGGTGCGAGGTTTGGTAAAATGCCGAATGAATTCTGTGGAAGCGATGATTTGATGTTTTCCGTTGGAATCGAAAAGTTTGCTCTACCAACGTGTCACACGCCGTACGCCGTACTTCAGCCTTTTCTTAGTTACCACCATTTTAGAGAATCAAAATGGATGAAATTTGGTTTGTAGGTCCCGCTTGGGGTCTATTTGGCCCTCGAAGCTCGGCGTTACTGTCAGTCATCTCTAAGGGATGAAAAATAGGGGTTGCAATTTTCAGAACGCCGTAGCTCGAAAACATTCAGTGGAAGGGTATGGTTTTTTCTACGTTTTTAAATTGACCTTGAACTACAGAACTTTTTGAGATCACCCGGACCATTGTACGACCAGCCGTTCGTTTGCACCGAAAAGCTTCGTCAACGTGATCGTGAATCACACGACCCATATCATCGCTAGGGAGCACCTGATTATAATCACGGATGGCTGGATGAAGTCGAATTGGCTGTTCTGTGACATTATTTCATTTGAAAAATGATGGATCTTTAGGATTTTGTTGATATGTACTTTTGCAACTTAAAAGTTGAAGTATCGTTGGGTAAATGATTACACAACGGACAATTATCACACATGGTTAAGTTATTACACAACGGTAAAATATCACATAACCGTTTACTATTTGCCTTATGCATCATGAATAACTACAAATAATTAATGACTGAAACTTGTATGCATTTGTATGAAACTTTGCCCCAGCACTGCTCTCTCATGCCTTGGAGCACAGCACTGGTCCCAGCTCTGCCCTCTCTCATGCCTTAGAAGTGGTGGCGATAGATACTAAATAACTATCATTATACATGTTATCTGACGGTTCAGCACTGTTCCCAGCTTCGGAAGAAAGGATTTGAATTCGGTAGACCAATAATTCATTTTCTAGGTATGGTAAACTGTAAAGTTCGACTGTTTCCTCGTCGATTCTTCGACATTAGGTCGTTTAAACTCTGAAAATATGCATTAGTATCACACGCATTGTTAGCCTACCGTCGCAATCAGTGTACTTGCTTGATTGCTGGCGAATAATAACCATCATACTTAGCCTCTTACTACTCAAACGATGGAATATTTCCACAAATCTCCTTTCTACAACCTACCTTCTTTACTAGGCGACTGAAGTTCTGAGGAACATACCTACCTAAATGACAAGTGATTTCTACAGTTACATCACGAATGCACATGAAATGTATGAAACTGAGTTCAAATTATGATCAATACAGGCAAACATGAAATTCTTTAGGTAATTTACAAGAGACATTAGCGCCAAAATTGACAGTCAATTTTAATGTAAACGAATTCCCAGTCGCATTTCAGTATCACCATTTTGCATCTATTGGGGATCAATTTTCTCGCTTGCAATTGCAAAAACTAAAAAGCAACATGAACAGCAATATAAGCACATGAAATTAGACACATTTTGTTTATCAGGGAGCATGATTCAGTCCTGCCTGGGGTATTCAGCCAAAAAGTCGTTGTCTTGTCGAAGAACATTATCGTTTTGGGTGCCTACGTTCACGTAAGCAGTCCGTTGGGAGGTTACTGCTAGCGAACTACATTTGGTGTACTTGAGAGGTTTGGTTAGCTGGATTTACCTTCTCGAGGTCTTGTGAGAAAGGTGAAAATGTCTGTTTACCCCCAGAACACAAATAGTTCCCTACAGAGGCTATTACGCATCAGATGGTGTCTGCAGTCTCTCGTATTAAACCATAGGTGCCTGTGGAAGCCCCTCACATACAAGTATTTATGTGAGGATTTGTGTGTATAAGCTGAACTCAAATAGAGTTGGTATTCCAGAGATTCATCGGAGCTCCCTTGCCAAATATCGGCTTACGAGAAGGAACTTCGAACTTTCGTATTCGCTTAACCTTCCCTTCTTTCCATCATTGAATAAAATTGCGACAACCTTGAAGATTCTTTCTGTTCCTTCGCGAGTTCATGGTTGGAAAAGGAATGCGTCTATTGCGTTCGTAAATGAGCACGAAGCGTAGGAATGATGTTTAGATTTAATATATTGATGGTTTAACAAGTCCAAATTCAACCAACCGCCAGATCCTCTTCAGACCTTTCAATATTAAAAAAATGAAGGACCTGAAAAAAATCAAGAAAACCTTGCTACCTCAAAAAATGTGAAGAAATTTTGTAGAATGATTTTTGCCAGGCCAACCACAACTCAAGATACCACCAATTACTCAGTACGGAGACATATATATATAATACGGATACTTCCTTTACCCTCTTATGTTGCACCAATTTTTTGTGGTTTCTTGAATACATTTTAGAAACTACCTGCTTACCTGCCTATCCTATGAACCTACTTATGTACCTATTCTAAGTACCTACTTACGTACCTATTGTATATACCTATTCTAAGTACCTACTTACCTATTCTACATTGAAATAAATATGCAAATGAGTGATAAACGGGCGGCTTATTAACAGTGTGTTATTAGAAATCATCCTGGCTTGCTAAGCTGGAAAAGAAACTTTTCACATTCAATTTTAAATCATAACCAGGAGAAACCCGAAATGTCCACAAAAAAAGTTAAACTTCTGTGTTCCCAGTTTGGAAATTTTCCAATTTTTCGAATTACCACTATTATTCCAAATTAGTCACCATACTAAATAGACAAGGACGTTTAAAACCGTAGGAAAAAATTCGAGACGGCTATGTCTTTTTGCATTTCTCCACAACACTAATTTTGTGGACAAATCGGGTTTCTCAAAAGATTATAGAAAATGTTGAGCGATAACTGAATTGTCTAGAAACATATTAATATGAAGCAACATGTGACAACTTTCACTTGTAACGGATTTCATTGTTATCGTCTCATTGCCAGTACTATTTTTGAGCGTCCAAAACCTTTTGTTGGGTCATTAATGCATTACAGGTGATATTCAGATGAAAGTATGTACCTAAAACGTATAACCAATTCTTATTGCAGTTACCTACTGATTATCTGCAAATATTGCTAGTTTCTTAAAGTTATTTGCACGACAAGACCCACAACTAAGTCGATTAAGAAACCCAGTGAACTTTGATAAATATGAGGCCTGGGCATCGCAGACTACCTACTTATGTTGAACCCAATCTTTCTCCCTGTCAATGTGAAAGGTCGTAATCCATGGGTAAAAACTACAATTTTAAATGTGGAGTCTAGTATTCTGTATTACAGAATCCAGTTTAATTCGAGTTTCAACTATGTACTGAAATATTCGCGAAACCACCGAGTTCACGCACAAAAATATACCGATGTGGGAGAATTTGCATCGTTTTCCCCATTAATTTCTACTGCTTTATAAAGCTTCGACACAGAATAACTCGAACATAGAACTTTTCCGTCTTTTTTTCCTGTTCCTCTTTCAGAGAGAGATCCAATGAAATGTTTTCCTCTTTCATGTTAAGAGAAGGATGAAGTTAGTTACTTAGAGATCCAATGAAATGTTTAATTACCGTAGAGAGTAAAAGAAAGTCACAATAACAAAAATCGTTGGTCAAAGCATTTTGTCCGATCATTAATTTCCTAATGGAGCTCAACAGATGGAGACCGTTGCGAATGAGGGGCTTCTTTCTTTCACTTCTTCAGTCACTCTCTCTATACAGCCTATGAACAATAATATCGTCCATTTGGGTTGATTGCTACTGTTCATTCAAGGGGTCTTCCTGTGGTTGTTTGTTAGCGCTGGGAACCCTGTGTTTGTGAGGCGACTCGAGTTTTAAGCTGGGTATCCACCGTGCACACCTGCACACCCCTCTGTGTAGCTGGACAGGTAGACCGTGCACAACTGCACAGGCGTTCACCATCGAATTATACTACAGTAATATAATTCGATGGCGTTCACTCCCCTCATTGTCTAGCCCTCTTGTGTTTCACACGTTTTCCATTCTGGCCCATAGCCGGTATTTTTAGTGAGGTTGTTCAAATGGAGCACTATTCAGTATCCAAGCACTTACCTAGTGCTAAATTAAAGGATAACTTTGATTGTCAGGTACTTCCCTAGTCTACAGTACATATTGCATTCAGTATAATATGTAGTAGGTAGGAACTTGATGTGGCTAGAAATGATTGCTCGATAGTATGTGCGTAGATCAACAAAAGAGTTAACAAATATTTATAAACAAAAACTAATTGCACTGATAACAGGTTCAAAGTACCTAGTTTCCCTACCTACACGGCTGCATAAATATATCAACAAACAACCCGTAGAGTAAAGCATGCATTACAGTGGACATCCCTTATGGTGGTGCACAGATCACTACCACTGATTGCAGATCGTTCGGATCTTTAACCCAGCCCCCCCCCCCCCCCCCCCTCCACCACAACACCAAAAAATCTCAATTTCTCAATAAAACTAATGAACGCCACACAAATCTGTTGAGAATAAGGGCAGCGGACACAAGATTTACAGAAAGCCCCCCCCCCCCCCTCCACCCACCAAAACTATAGAAATAAAATAATGTCAAAATTCCGGTGACAACCAGACTGAATTACGCGTCGAAACCTGCTGAGATTAAGCCGTGAGCAGCGCATACAAGTTTTGTCAAAACCCACGTTTTTAGGCACTGACCCCACCCCCCACCCTTTATCTGTATAGAAACAAATTTCGGAATTCCAGCGACGTACCTATGGCACAACTAGACAAATTTAAGCGAAAAAAAAAATAAATAAATAAAACCACATGAATCCTTGGGCAGCTCACAAAAAATTCAGACGAAAACCGCGTTTTTTCAGTATTAACCCCTTCACCACATCTGGAAGCGAAATTCCAGTGACGGAAAGCACAACCAGACAGTTTTCTGCGTCAAATATAAAAATAAACATGTTAATCAGTTGGGAATGAAGCCTTGGGCAGCACACACAAGATTTAGCAGAAAAACCCACGTTTTTCAGCCTGATCATCCTTCCGTCCTTCTAAAGTAAATTTCGAAATTTCGGCAATGTAAGGCACAACTAGCCCAGTTTCCGCGGCCAGCAAAAAAAGATCCACGTGAATCACTTGGGAATTAAGCCCTGGACCGATTTAGCCAAAAAACTCTTGTTTTTTTTCAGCATTCCCCCCCCCCCCTTTCTCCATACAGAAGTAAATTTCGAAATTATCGTGATGGAAGGCACAACTAGACAGTTTTCTGCATCGAACAAAAAAAGAACCACCCAAATCGGTAGGGAATTGCGGCCTGGGCAGCGCAAACAAAATATCGGCACACACCACACACAATTACGGGTTTTCCACGGATTTGGAGTCAGGATGATCTGAAACGGATTTGAATGTGGTTCGGTTGAAAGACTCGAAAGAAAAAACGAAGATGGCAGGAGAATAATGAAAAGTGCCAAGTGAAACCAAATTTCATTAACTAAGAAAAGTGAGAACTACGGCTATGGCGGACAGACAGACATTTTTTTATTGCATTTCAGGATTCTACGTACCTTGAAACGGAAACCATCAAATTTTGAGGGTGAGGGTTAACTTTCTTTTTTTTTCATGCTCGATTCCAAAGGTTCATTATTGCAAATAATAAACCAAGAATTTCTGTTCGTCCGCCATACTTCGCACTGCTTAGTTACCATGAACCAAAATTAATAAAATTTGGTTTGAAGGTCCCGTTTGGGGTCTAGTTGGTCCGCGAAGCTCGACGTTACTGTCAGTCATTAAGGGGTGAAAAATAGGGGTTGAAATTTTCAGAACGCCGTAGCTCGAAAACTTTCAATAGAAGGGTATGGTTTTTCTTACGTTTTGGATTATTATTTTCAATAATGAACCATTGGAATCGAGCATGAACAGAAACAATTCTAACCCCCCCTCAAAAGTTGATGGTTTGCGTTTCAAGGTATGTAGAATCCGAAAATGCAATAAAAATATTTCTGTCTGTCCGCCGTACGCCGTACTGGCCACTTTTCTTAGTTACCATGAAAAAAAATTGATGAAATTCGGGTTATAGGCTCCGTTCGGGGTCTAGTTGGTCCTCAAACCTCGGCGTTACTGTCAGTCATCTCTAAGGGGTTCAAAATAGGGGATGACATTTTCAGAACGCCGTCTCTCGAATACTTGCGATTGAAGGGTATGATTTTTTTCACGTTATTAAATTTGTCTTCAGCTGAAAACGTTTTTGAGACCACCTTGAGCATTGTACGTGTGTCCAGCCGTTCGTGTGCACCAAAAAGCTTCGTCAACACGATCGTGAATCAAACGGTGTTAATCCGGCCGGGATATCATCACTAGGGAGCACCTGATTATAATCAAGGACGGATGTATGAAGTCGAGTAGGTTGTACTGCGATATTATTTCATTTGATAAGTGATGGACTATTGGATTTTGATGGTAGGTACATTGAAGTATTATTGATGGATGAATTATTCCACAACGGCAAATTATTCCACAACGGCAAATTATTGCACAACGGTAAATTATTACACAACGGTAAATTATTACACAACGGTTCATCTACCAAGAAGGGGCTGGATTTTGTTGACAGGTACTTTTGCAACTTCAACAACCGTTGAAGTATTATTGATGGGTAAGTTACTACACAACGGTTCATTATACGTGACCACGAGGGTAGGTATTGACCACAGAAAACAGTGCTCCACGCAGTAGGGGCATCTATTTCACTCCACATCAACAATTTTCCTTTAGGACTTCGTTATTTGCGTTCCTTTTTGGCATTTTAGGTACTGTTTGTCATCGGCTGTATTATTTTAGCAATATTTAACTCGTAATTTTGGTAGGTACCTAGTAACAAGTACGGGGTTAGGTACTAACCTACGGAGGGTCAGCGATTCACATAATACGTATTGAGTAGTACATATTATATTATATAGACGGGTTATCTATACAGAGAGCTGTGATCTGTAACAGAAGGGTATTCTGTACAAAATAATAAACCGCTGTGCAGGGATTTGCACCGTTTTTAAATTGATCTTGAACTAAAGAATTTTCCGAGACCAACCGGAGAATTGTACGACCAGCCGTTCGTTTTCACCGAAACGGTATAAGTACGGCCCAGATATCACTGCTAGGGAACACCTGGTTATGATCACGGATGGCTGTATGAAGCCGAGTTAGTGTTTCCTCGATATTATTTCATTTGAAGAATGATGGCTCTCATGGATTTAGTTGATAGGTACTTTTGTAATATGAACAAACGTTATGGTTCATGAACAACAATAAATAATTAATATTGAATTTTGAATCCTGCGTATTTTTCTGAAACTGTAATTCCCGGGTGGGCTACACTCGATTTAGGGGTCAGTACGAGGCTTGGTATTGACCCCAGAAAACACTGATCTACGCAGAAGGGGCACCTATACTGGTAAACTATTACACAACAGTTTATTTCACAACGATTTATTATTTCTTACACAACGGATTTACCTACCTTATGCTTCATGAATAACAGAAAAATTATTAATTACTGGATCCCGCGCATTTTTATGAAACTGTAATTCCCGGGCCGGCTGCATTACTTGATTTAGGGCTTTCCTGGGGAGAGCACAAGGGTAGGTTCTGACCACAGAAAACAGGGGCATCTATACAGGTAAATTATTACATAACGGTTTTTGATTTCGGACACAACGGTATAATACTTACCGTATTCTTCATAAATAACAACAATAATAATTAATTATTGAGTTATTGAATCCCGCGAATTATCATGAAACTGCAATTCCCGGGTCGCTCCTGTACTCGAATTAGGGCTTTCCTTGGGGGAGCTCAAGGGTAGGTACCTACTGACCACTGAAATCAGTGATCTACGCAAAAGAGGCTTCTATACAGGTAAATAATAGACCGTTATGTCATAATTTGCAGCATTTTTTAAATTAGATATTCGGATTCTAGGGAGGGTTAAAAAAAAGTGTTCATGCTAGATTCCAATGGTTCATTACATAAATAAACCACAATCGGGGAAGGATGGAGAAGGAACCATTCGCTGTTTGAGGGTGGAGAAGAGGAGACGAACGTCTATTCTGTGAAACCGTAAATTGATGCAAAATAAGCTTTTTTTCGGGATCCCACCATAATATAATTACTATAATGTATATCTTTAGTTCCCCTGTTCTTTAAAAACTCGTACGAATACTTATAACAGTCTAACGCTATAGTGAGAGTGTTACTGGATTAATCAAGCATTTTCCGGATAAGCTCTAATCTCGATTGGGTCCCTAGATCTGCATATCAAACCTCCTCCCTTAGCAGAGATTTGCATATTCATGACTGAGTTTAGGTTTTTCATATGAGCTCATTAGTTGGTTTAAGGTCATTACAGACCAGCGGATTTGCCGAATGGGGCATCCGAGTTGATGGTTTGAACGATGGAGGAAGTTAATGGAGGTTTTGAGCCGCTGTGTGGCTGAATCGTCATTATGGTGTAGGTATGTCGACTTCGCCACTCCAACTTTTCGAGGCTTGGGTATAGGAGCCGCAACACCCCTCGTCTAAAACGGCACAAAATGGATCGTTTTAAAAACACAGTAGGTAAACTAGGATCACGTTAATTTGAAAGTGAATGTTTTTTGCGAAAGGTGTCTCTATTATGATCCTCTAACAAGCCAATTCATATTGGACAGTAGCAAAAACATAGAATTTTTGACGTTTCGGTAAATACCTACCTAAATTCTCCATTCGCCATATGACGCTGGGATATGTGTAGATATTGCTATTCTTGTTTTACCATTAGAAATTGTTGAGAGGGAGTTTGTCGACGAGGGGATTTGGAGGTTACAACGAGGCACAGCTGGATATTTTTGTAAAGTAACAATTGACAGTGCGCTCTACTTGCCATGCTCCTACCGGGAATCGAACGCGGTCCGCCAGGTGATAAGTCAGTGTAAACCACAGACAATTACATACTACTGGATGGACTGCTGCCGCTGCCTGAACGAGTCAGTTTTCAAGCCGCCTGAGCTAGGAGAAACCCAAAGGCGGCCGGAAAACTACCAGTGCGAAATGGGCCATAGAAATTCCAGCCATAGAACCCCGTAATCTATGGCTGGAATTTCTATGGCCCACTTCGCACAGGTTAGAAACTGAGGGCAAGATCTCCGTAAGCTGCGCCTTTCCATTATCTCCTTACAAGTCTTTGACGCAGTTAGTATTAGTAGTTCTTCCTCGTACTATAGTAATCCCTTCCAACTAACAATTGAATTTCATACTTGGGGACTTCCATACTTGCCCTGAGAAAGCGCACAAGAAAAACCCCTATTTCTCTCTTTCTATTCCCCCTATCAGGGTCTTAGTTTATCTACAAATTGCACGAACAGTGAAACACCAACATGGTTAACTCCTGCTCCGCATGTAACTATACAAATCGACGCCGACGTTTGAAAGGAACGCGATTCACGTTTCACGTGTAAGTTGAATGTATTAGGAACTTTCTCCATGAATAGTACGTTTTTCACTTAGTAGTGAACCAAAGACCATATTACCAGATATTTCTTCCTATTATTTGGTTTTCTGATAGGTAGGGTGAAGGAACCAGCTATTGGACACCTAAGGTGAAATGTTGACTTCCGATGCTCCTGAAAATTCACCCGTTCCCTTCTCAGGGTCCCGACTTTTTCCTCGTCATCTACAAGACCTCAGCAGTCGATTGCACTACTCAGTTTTTAAAATCAAGTGTAAATTATTTTTATATTTATCAATTTATGCTGAAAAACTTGTTTACCCCGGCTATTGGACACCATACCCCAGCTATTGGACACCCAGGTGCCCAGCTATTGGACACTTCGAGAAACTGGGTTTTCGGGGCAGTTCTTCTCTCCTTAAGGGGCTTAAACGCTGCTACGTCAGCAGGTTGTATCAGTCTCGTGGTATTTGGATGTAAAGGTACTAAGACAATCCCAATTTCCGTGTACAGTTCCCTTATTTGGAATGCCAAATGGCTCTTACGGCCGTCAACAAAAATAATAACTGTTCGCTTGATGTTATTAATAGTCACATAGCGGTTGAAAATTATTGAGATAAACTAAAAAAAAAAACCTCAGATGTCATCCATTGGCTGTCACTACGGCCGCCTCCCCAATCATCTGGAGCTGAATCTTTGATCTCTTTGGGGATTCTTTTGTTTGGATAAACAATAATCGGTGGTATGAGGTCCCCAGTTGCTGAGAAAGAAAACGTCATAGTTATGGTACCTACTCTTAGCTGGAGCACAATCCACCTCGATACGTTGCTTGCTCCCTTCTTAGCTAAAAATAAATGTACCTGGTGGAGGGGGGGGGGGGGGGGGCATAAAACCAGTGTTGTCCCCGTCAAAATTCCACGGTTTAAGTTTCAAGACGTAGAATATGAATATTGAATAAAACAGATTTCCGTCCGTCCATCGTTCGCGGCTTTTTCCTTAGTTCCCAATAACCAAAATTCACGAAATTTGAGTATGGGGGTCACGTTTGGGCTCTAGTTGGTCCTTGAAGCTCGGCATTAGTGTCACTCAACTCTAAGGGGTGAAAAATAGGGGTTGAATTATCCACAGTATCCCTATCTCGGAAAATGGTACCTATTTTGAGGTTTAGGGTTTTCTCGCATTTTAAAATAGTTTGATTTTTTTCTGAATATTTGAGACCATCCGGAGCATTCTACAAAGTTGTCATGGCATTTAATTTGCCCCAAAGAGCAGCGTGTATGCAGGCATCAACCTGGATTGAGAGCGCACATCACTTGCCTCGTACCAACGTGCTCCGTAGCTCAGTTGGTTGAGCCCGGTAATCCCACAATGAAAGTCGCAGGTTCGAATCCTAGCCGGGAACAAAAACATATTTTTCACTCCATGTTACGAAAGCGGGGACTTCGGGGTGGAGCAGAGGAGGTTTCGGTAGAGGCTTTCGCCCCACAGCGGCATGAAGCCCCCAAAACCACCCCCGCTAAACCCTTCTCTCCCTGCCGTACTCCTATTCTTCCCTGAACTACGGGAATTAAATGCAAATGGCTAAGTGGCCTGTCTAATAATTGAAACTCAAAACCAAATGAAGTTACTTATCTTTACCTAGTTAACCTAAAGGGGGCGTTCCACCAACCGTTTCCCTCCCATAAATGAGAGAAGAAACAGTAAACAAAATAATGATTATCTTAGTTTACATCAAAATAAAATCGAGGTAGAGCTACTCTTATCTCACCCACTCAAAATTTACTGAAGCAAATGACTCCTCTACCATCGTCTGTCTCGCAGCTTCACCAAACGCATCTTTTCCCCAAATGCTAAAAGTGTACCTACTTTGAATTTTTGCAATCAAAAAACCTATCGGGTGATTATTAGATTATTAGCGATGGATCTTCCACTTCTGGAACGAACTTACTCTGAAAATCGGACCTAGCCTAACTTGTAAAAGTGATAGTGTAGTGTCAGAAAAATTACTGCAAGAATTCTAGATCACCTCCAGAAGGAAACAGCCATCGATCATGGACTTACCTTGCTTCCTAGAACTCCACTATAAGACCTGAGCTCAATTTAGCAAAACTCCAAAAATGTTGGGAGTATCATAGTTCAGGCTCTCGAATCTCCCTGACCCAACTTGCTTGTCTTTTGCGAAAGGAAACTTCCTAACATCACCAAGGGGGAAAGTTGGAACTATAGGGCAATAATTCCCGAAAGATCCGTCTTATCCCAAGGCACTATCATTGGCCACGGTGGATTCGTGAGGAAATAAACCTCGATCCCAAAGAACGGATCCAGGCTTACTAGCCCCCGAAAACTCCGAGGTCCATCCCAAAAGACAAGGAAGTTTACGAAAATTCGGCCTTTCAACCTATTCGAACGAAAAGTGAAATTTTTTTTGGATTTGAAAAGTTACTTGAGCTCAGGATCCTATGAGAAGAGCGGCCAAGCCGACAATGAGCAGCCTATAGCCACATGGTAGGAGGTGACCACATTTAAAGTTACTTCAAGGAAAACATAAAAATAAAGCCTAACTTCTCTCGAGGGGATAGACGAAAAATACTGTGATTAAGAAATTAGGTTGTAAGCCAAGAGAGAAACTAACGAAGTCTAGATGGAGTTTTTGAACGTTGGGAAAAGTGTGTACTACCTACGAAGTGGGACAAGATGCTACCAAAACTGAATCACGAGGAAAGGACATGGGTTTTGAGATAAATAGGAACAAAATCCATATTCAAGCCCTCATAATTTATTAAACTAAGAAGAATGGAAAGTGAAATCGGAAAACATGAATAGGAAGTGAGTACAAAGATAATGAGTTCTTAGATTCTATAAATTCTTAATAAACTAGAAATGTACTAAAACCTGAAGGGGTATAAAAATAAAATAAAAGGCCTAACTTCTACCCACAAATAAATCTATAGCATGATCTAATTAGAACCTAAATTAATAATTTGGTCGATACTTTTACAAATTTTTCTTTAATGAATAATCTTTTTCGTAAAGTAACGTAGAAAGGAAAATTCTCCCCTAAATCCTAGAAAATACTCTCACGGAAACCCCAAAGAAAAGAGCTTTGAGATGGAACCACCATCACAAGATTTGAATTAATTTTAGTGTTATCCATTTATTTCTTAGGCATAGAGATAGAGTTAAGTTAGAAAAAAAAACCCTTGAGGGCAAAGTTAATTTAAAAGGGGAAAAAACCTAACCCTATCCCCATATATTCTTATAATACTTCTCACTTGATCAAACCACAAAGAATAATTTTCATAACGGCCAATTGCCCACGAGATTTTCGAAACTATTATGGTAAATTTGAAAAGGATATAGGTTTCTTTAAGTGCCTAGATTCTGTAACCCCGTTGCGTTTTAGCATTATCAATTAGGAATTTATCTTAGGTTGGGATACTCTAATAATTTGGACTAGGAGGGAAGAACCAAGTCCTTACCTTGATGCAGCAGGAGGAGAGTAGTCCAGGGAATCTTCAGCAGCCCAGTGTCCAGATTCCGACTTCTCCCTTTCCCAAGTCAACTCCGACCTCCCACTCCCCGTTTAATAAGAAAATCTTTTACTCTGAGGAGAGGGGCGACCGAGCGAATCCCAGGAAAAGGGGGCCCCGGTAAAACGGTGGATTGATGACTGAGGCCATACTGAGAGAGATTATTTCCGAATATTGGAGAGTTTATATAGTTGACAAATCGAAGGAGGGACATGACGAAATTCGCCCGTATTTCATTAAATATTCTAATTTATTACATTAACAGTTGTTTTGGGAATTTCGTCACGTCACAGTCCACATCAACAATTTACCTTCAGAACTACATCTGAATTTTGCCGTTTTACATACTTACTGGTTTTTACGAAACTGTAATTCCCGGGTCGGCTCCAGTACTCCATTTAGGGCTTTCCTGGGAGAGCTCAGAAGGGGCATGATACAGATCTACGCTGAAGGGGCATCTGTAGAGGTAAATGATGAACTGTTAAGTAATAATTTGCAGCGTTTTTAGGTTTCGTCTTCGTCTTCTGTGTCTAAGAAATAATTACTTAGGTTAGAGACCCACTAAATGAACGGAAAGGGGGTGAAAAGAGAGTTTCTCTTAATTACTTGCCCCTGTCCAATAGCTGGAACCTACGGAAAATCAACACATTACCAGCTATTGGACACCCGTCCAATAGCTGGGCATCATCAACTTTCTGGATCCAGCCATTGGACACCCTCATTATAATTAGTTAAAAACGATAAAACTACTATTTCTGCACACCAACTGCTAGGTAAACTACTTGGGTAATGGGGACAAACAAAAAGAAATCATAAAATCAATGGAATAGTATGAAAATAACGTAATGAAGGCGCGTCGATTCCTTATCAAATTCACAAGGAACTCGTCTGATCCAACGCTCCCGAGATTTCAGAGCGAACTGAAAATTTTATGACTATCCTGAATGTTTTTAAAGCACATCAGGGCAATCTGGGGAAGTTCCTTTAATCAATAAAAATAGTGGCGCCGTGAAACTCCCGCCTAAAACCTTATGAAATCAGAAAATAACGCGAGGTGTCCAATAGCTGGAGCCTGTCCAATAGCTGGGTCTTCCACCCTAGGTCTATCTTGGAAATAGTAGAATTTATTTATCCATTCGAATAACCGGTAATAATAATTACGTTGTAGGTTACCTTTAGTTCCGAAAATGATAAAAAAATGGACCCCACCATGTTGTTTTTGAAAAATGATGTAAATTTAAAATCATATCTTATTGTAGTTATATCTGAATCTAGTAATATTTTAGTTATACCTATTTGAATTTATTAAATACACCAAATTTTTTTTACGAAGTTCAAATTTTTGTAATTCTTACAACCACGAATACAAAAAATAAAAATAAAAATGTTGAAATGATCAACTACCTGTGATATCTACCAAACTATATCCTAAATGCTCCGTATTTATGAATCAAGTAACTTGACTTCGAAATTACAGATCGGTGGGTATGCAAATCCTATTCAACCAAACGGTAGAATTTTGCTAACAGAATACAATATATTAACCAGTGGTTATTTATTACATAAATATTATATTGAACTACCAATGGACTGTCTCACTGATCGATTCCGATCATCCTTTTGGTCCGGCAATAAACTTTACAAAAACCTAATATAGATACCTACTCTCGAGCTCCCCCAAGGAAAGCCCTAACTACACAACTGGATCTGGCCCGGGAATTACAGCTTCATAAAAATGCGCAGGATTCAATAACTCAATCATTAATTAATTATTTGTTATTATTCATGAAGTATAACGTTTGTTCAAGTTACGAATGTACCTATAAACAAAATCCAAAAGAGCCGTCATTCTTCAAAGGAAGTAGTATCACAGAACAACCAACTCGTATTCATAAAAATCCGTGATTGTAATCAGGTGTTCCCTAGCAATGATATTTATATTATTTATCTAGGCCGGATTTGTACCGTTTCATTCACGATCATGTTGACGGAGCTTTTCGGTGCAAATGAACGGCTCGTACAATGCTCCGGGCCGTCTCAAAAAATTCTTTAGTTCGTGAACGATTTAAAAATGTAGACCCCCTATTGTTCACCCCTTACACATGGATGACAGTAACGCCGAGCTTGGCGGACCAGCTAGGACTTACAAACCAAATTTCATTAATTTCGGTTCATGGTAACTAAGGAAAGTGGGAAGTACGGCGGATGGACAGACATTTTGGTTTATTATTTTCAATAATGAACCTTCGGAATCGAGCATGAAACACCCCCCCCCCCCCCCCCCCCCCCTAAACGCACCTCAAAATATGATGGTTTCCGTTTCAAGGTTCAGCCTCCGAAAATGGAATACAACAATTTCTGTCCGTCCATCGCACTTCGAAATTTCCTTAGTTAACATGAACCAGAACTAATGAAATTTAGTTTGCCGGTCCCGTTTGGGGTCTAGTTGGTCCGCGAAGCTTGGCGTTAATGTCAATCATCTCTAAGTGGTGAAGAATAGGGGTTGAAACTTCTGAACGCCGTATAGCTCGAAAACTTTCAATAGAAGGATTATTTTTAACGTTTTGAAATTGATCGTAAAGTAAAGAATGGTTTGAGACCACCCGGAGTATTGTACGGCCAGCCGTTCGTTTGCACCGGTAGCTTCGTCAACATGATGGTGAATGAAACGCTATCAATCCGGCCCAGATAGCTGCTTGGGAACACATCATGATTATAATCACGGATGGCTGTATGACGTCGAGTTAGATGTTCTTCGATCTTACTTCATCTGAAGGATGATGGCTCTTTTGGATTTGGTGATAGGTATTTTCGTAACATGATACGTTATGCATCATGAATAACAACAAATAATTAATGATAGAATTAATGAATCCTGCGCATTTTCATGGAACTGTAATTCCTGGGCCGGCTCCATTACTCGATTTAGGGCTTTCATTGGGGGAGCTCGAGGGTAGGTATTGATCAGAGTACAATGATCTCGCAGAAGGGGCATCTATACAGAAAATAATAAACCGCTGTGTGATAACTTGCAGCGTTTTTTCCCCATGTTCGATTCCAAAGATTCATAATGAAGGTAATAAACCAAAAAATCACCCAATGGGATTCGGTAACCAATAATTACCAAAGTTATAATAATAATTTAAAATACCTACACGCACTTACGTATTTTATTTATTCTTTCTCTTGTCGTTTCATCATTTTCACTAACAAACCTGTGGAATCTAGCTTTATGCAAAAAATTACTCCTTCAAAATTTGATGGTTTCCATTTCAAGGTAAGTATACTTAGGTAATGTGAAATGGAACTAACATTGTTTGTCAGTCCGCCGTACTTCGCACTGTTTTAGTTATGACGATGAACCAAAACTGATAAAATGTTGTTCGTAGGTCTCATTTGGTCTTTGTTTGTCCGCGAAGCTCGGCGTTACTCTCACTCACCTCTAAGGGTTGAAAATTAGGGGTTGAAATTCAAATAATATACCAAGATTTCTGTCCGTCCGCCGTACGCGGCAGTGTCCTTATTTACCATGAACCAAAATCAATGAAAGTTGGTTTGTGGGTCCTATTATTTGGGGTCTAGTTGGTCCTCGAAGCTCGATGTTACTTTAGGTACTGAAATGTGAACCTACTCTGTAAAACGGACAACTTTGTTTTGAATGCTTTCGTACAAATTTGGACGTATGGACACATTTTGTTCTGAATAATTTCACCGTTTCGTTGCCCAATCCTCAGAATTTAAATCAACAGGTAGCTCATAAAAACACGAAAGAAATGATGGGCCATGGTTCTATGGTTATTGGGAAGCAAGGACCAAATCACAATCTGTGACCACTATATTAGGAATAACTCAAGAATATGAACGCTAAACATTTATAATTTGAAAGTACACTCTGAGACAAGTGTTTGTAGTTCCTGGATGCTTAGCAGTGATTGATGGTATACATTTTTGTAGTAGCTACGTCTTACTCCTTTCTTTCAAAGGATAAGCTTGGTGCGCGTTTTTTGTTTCTTTTTCGTCAACCATTTAAAATGATGAGTGGAAAGACGTAGTGCGGCTGAACACTTGATTTTCTGGGCATTATTCTTTCGTTAGCGCTTTAGAAGTGGCTGAATAATACATTCTGGGGAAACGGAAGACGTACGCCCCGAGGCATACATTTGCCCTATCCATTTCACCAGACAGGCAGGGTAACCCCGTTGAGTGCCCCCACTCGGCACGGCAACGGAGAGAGCAAGAAACGCAATTTCTTTGCCTCAAGTGCGTCCAGATGGATTCCAAGAGAAAAACGAGGATTGTTACAAGTGGATCCATCTTCCCGTTGTGAAGGAAAACCATAAGAATAATAAAATGAGGGTGGTGTGGTATTATGATGATTGACGTTGAGTGAGGCTCTTATGTGAGAAAATCTCCGAAAATTGGATGAGCCGAAATAATATTATATCACCAGGGCTAAGCAAATTGCGGGAGTAAGTAAGTGCATTATTTACTATCACCTAACCCGAAGTTTAGAATTATTTCTTATCATTATTAATTATTAGATTGATAACAACCCAAAAACTCCTTTTGGAGCTGTGATCTATTTGCACATGTTGTCACGATACCAATCAAAAGATAATAGTAAACATATCTACCTATGGGTTCAGTTACAAAACAAGTTATTACACAACGGTTTATTATTTTCTAGTTTGTTTTCTAGTTAAACATTTTAATTCCTACTAGTTTAAGACCCTGAAGTAGTAGGGTTGTTTTCTGCGGTGGACACCTACGCACGCATGCACGCACAAACACATACAAAGACGTAGCCACGACGAAAATGTCTCCAGAGTCGAAGTATAACCTCTCTAAGGTTTGGCAATAACTGTTACCATGATATACATTTTACCAACGGCATCTTCTGTAACGCGCCGTTCTGGCCCAACGGACATGGTAATTGTTGGAAATTCTGATAGTCACTGAAACTAAGCAGTACCCACGATACTTATATATTCCAAAATGTTGTATGACTCGTAGGTCCATGAACAACCAACTTGTACCAGTCAACAAATAATATGCACCTGCCAACAAAATCCCACATAACCATCTTTCTTCAAATGAAATAATATCATGGAACAATAAACTCGAATTTATATTCATGGGTAATAGCTGATCCCTCCCTTGCACTACTATCTCGGCTTGAGTTACTTACACCTACCATATGATCGCACTCTTGTTGACGATGCTTTTCAATTCAAACGTCAGGGCCTTACTGAACGAATGGCTCGATGTACTCCAGGTGGTCTCAAAAATCCTGTAGTTCAGAATCAATTCAAAAATTCATTTAAAAACAAAAATTAAAATAAAACCATACCCTTCTGTTGAATTTTCAGGCTTCGGCGCGCGGAATTTTGAAAATACTAGCTGTGTTGCCCGTCGCTGACGGGTAGAACTCGGGGTGGGTCCATCTGACTTTGTTACCTCTCGCAGAAGTAAACCCCCCTATGTCCTTCCCCGGTCACTGAAACATCTAAATACGCGAGATGGGTTCGATCCATTGAGCCGTTTTCGAGAATTTAATTTTTTCATGTTTCGGCTTCCCTATAAACCCCCACCCCTATTCATCAGATCCGGGAGTGAATCCCCCTATGTCCTTCCCCGGTCACTGAAACATCTAAATACGCGAGATGGGTTAGATCCATTGAGCCGTTTCCGAGAATTTAATTTTTTTATGTTTCGGCTTCCCTATAAACCCCCACCCCTATTCATCAGATCCGGGAGTGAATCCCCCTATGTCCTTCCCAGGTCACTGAAACATCTAAATACGCGAGATGGGTTCGATCCATTGAGCCGTTTTCGAGAATTTAATTTTTTTATGTTCCGGCTTCCCTATAAACCCCCACCCCTATTCATCAGATCCGGGAGTGAATACACCTATGTCCTTCCCCGGTCACTGAAACATCTAAATACGCGACATGGGTTCGATCCATTGAGCCGTTTTGGCGTGATTGAAAGACAAACAGACAAACAGACAGACACCACGAAAATCACCTGTAAATTTAGTTATATAGATAAGTCCCTATTTTTCCCCTTAGAGATTAATGACAGTAACACCGAGCTTCGCGGACCAACTAGACCCCAAATGGGACCTAAGAACCAAAATTCATTAATTTTGGTTCATGGTAACTAAGGAAAAAAAAGTGTCGCGTACGGCAGATGGACAGGAATTTTTATTCCATCTTCAGATTCTGTCAAATTTTGAGGAGGGCTAAACAATTTTAAGTAAGTAAGTTCAATAAGTTCAATATTGCATTCATTTCCTCCTGTATTTGTTTTCATCACTGAATATGAATAGGGTTTCAGTATTACTTCCTTGCATTGTTATTTCGCCGAGTCGGTTGGATATAATATATAAAGTGAGGTGGGAGTGATTATTGTAGAATTCTACGTTCATCTAAAAGGAGGGCTTCACCTTAGCGAGCACGTTGACTGGTCTTAGCTAACGGGAATATTTTACCGAGAGGTTTCAGAGGCTTAATAATTGAGCTAAGCGTTTTGACCTGCAGAATGGTACCCAAGGCGAGCAGAGCGATGCCTTGAATGGTACCCTATACAGGGGAGGCGATTTGACCCGACTCCTTTGAATTCAGTTCAAATCAAACAAAGTGTGTGCTTATTGAACTATTCGCCGAGCTAGAAAAGCCGTAAATTGGAGAAACCCGTAAGTAAAATTGGACGACTACTATAGTTTCAAGTTCCTATCTTCACTAGATTAATTGATTCAAGATCATTGCATTACAAGGCTTTACTTTCTCTAACATGACATGCTAAGTTCATGACATACCAAGTTTAAATATCATACAAGACACAATGATTATAAAACTCACAACGTTAAGGTGAACAAAACACAGTTTGATTTAATTTGAGTGTTGATTCTATGATTGTTTGAGTTTTTGATTGAGAGAAATATTTATGTTCACACGGGAATAACTGCTGTTGGGGTGGCAATGAACGTGGGGACGCCGTTATCTCGAATTTTTTTTTCGTTTTTAAATAGTTCAAGAACTTGAACTACTTGAAGACTTGAGAGGTTTTTGAGACCGTCCGGAGTATTGTACGTCCAGCCGTTCGTTCAGTCAGGCTCTGAAGTTTGCACCGACAGGCTTCGTTAACAGGAGGGTGAATCAAATTTTATACATTCAGCCCAGATATCATTGCTAGGGACGCCGCTATCTTGCACCCAATATTGGGAGTTGTTTCTAGTTTCCAATGGTTTCCAGTGGTTTTCAATGGTTTCCAGTGGTTTTTCAATGGATATTTCAATTGGAATTGGATTTCAATTGGAATTGAAATTTACTTGGACTTTGGTTTTAATTGGAATTGGAGTTCAATCAATCAATCAATTTATTGGAATTCAGTTGGAATTCAATGGTTTTCAATAGATTGCATGCAATTCAATGCAATATATTGCCATAAGATCATTGGAAGAAGGTGGTCCGCAATGAATTTCAATCAATCAGTTTATTCACAAACTTCCCCGCGCATTTTTATGAAACTGTAATTCCCGGGCCGGCTTCACTACTTGATTTAGGGCTTTCGTGGGGGGGGGGGGGGGGTGCTCGAGGGTAAGTACTGACCACAGAAAAAAGTGATCTACGCAGAAGAGGCATAAATATATATTAATTACGGGTAAATAATAAACCGTTGTGTAATAATTTGCTGCGTTTTTAAATATTTTTCTGTCCCTTATTGCATTTTTCACCTCTAGATAACCTAGTTATTAATGGAACTTTTCCTAAGACGCCAATTTTCGGATTCACCATAATCTGAGGTGAATAAATAATGGTGCTGCAGTTGTGGAGAGTCATCGGCTGATCAGTCACAAGAATGCAACTAGGTTATCGGATGGTCCGTATTTATCGATAAATATTTGGTACGGAATCAGGTATGTATGCATTTACGTCAGAAAGTAGATGCAAAACTTTACCTATAAGATATAGCAGATATTCGAATCCGATAACAAATTTCTCACTTGTTTTAAGGTCCAGCTGAAGAACATTTTTCAATGGACCCCCCCACAACCAACGAAAATAGTTCCTTAAATCGACCCACAAACCAAACGGTGGCTTCTTCCTGAAATTGGATCACCCTTTTCTATCACCTTCATGAAAGAGAACTGAGGTTGGGCTACGGTAATGCAAGTTCCCAAGGAGAGACTGATGATTCGCCAACGGGACGGTTGAGATGCTGGGGACTGAGGGGGTGGACAATAATTTATTTAGCTACGAGTCACAAACGAATAGCTCTAACGCGGTCCCTTTCTTTGCAGAAGGAAAGCGATCCGTTGCCATTCACTCTATGCCCGCAACAGAATTCATGATGCCACTCCGAACATGGACAATTGGGAGATCGTCGCCGTTGCCTCGCTTTTCGTTTTGTCACTCTTTTCTTCCCATTTGTCCTTCTCGACAAATGGGAAAATGGAGTATGTGAGACGATCAATCGATTCGTATCGGTCTCTATTAGATAAATGCTCAGCCTAAATGATACCTACACCTTGCAAGGGAGGAAATCGATTATGTATACATCATTCATTCGAGTTAGATCAATGACAACATTACACGTCCAATTTTTCGAAAAATAAGTAATCCGACTTCTATAATGCCATCCACTGTGTCGAATCATGAGTCATCGCACCATAATATAAACGGAAAAAATCAATTTATATATTATGAGTTGTATTTAGTTAATGTTTATACAATATAGCCTAAAATAGAGCCAAAGAACATTTTATTGATATCTTCATGAGACGTGTTGCAACTCTTCAATTTTGCTTGCTTGAAGATTTCTTTGCCATCTTCGTTTCTAGCTCAACAAAAGCATGTCTGCTCCGTCCACAATATGCCGCCCGGCACAGGCCGATCAGCACAGCCGCGCAAGTGCGGACAGGCCGCCCGGGTTTGCCGAAAGCCGGAAGCTGCCCAGGGCGTCCACATCTACTTTATAGTGTGGACATGCCAGCCTGAACGCAATGCCGGGCGGCATAGTGCGGCCGCAAGTTGATCACAATGAGCCCATGTAAATGTGATGTGAGAAGATCAGCCACCAGCGTTAGCGGGTCCGCTTCAGATCGACTCCTACCTAAATTATGATTCTTTTGATTGGTAAATATTAATGATGTATCAAGTTCCTCCAAGAGTTGATATCGACTATGTGCGTCTTATAATGTAAATTCCTAGAAAAATTGTATATTGATATTGTATTGCAATTACTAGAAACCTAGAGCTTTTCAAGCTATTCAAGAATTTCGAGTGTCAAACATGTGTAGCACGCATTCTCCGCTAGGCGCCTCAGCCGAAATTGACGACTGTACAGTGTACTCAAATGATGAACGCCAGGACCCTTCACAACACAAAACAAGATTGACTACCAGCGTAGGAGCCAACCCCGAAATTACAGAGTGCCCCCTCCACCACTCCATTTAGTCCGCACTTTCTTTTCGGTCTAGAGCTGTTAGAAGGAGCAGATTTTCAAGCGTGTATTTGCCAAAAGCGAGACTACTTTACTGTATTAGGGAACAAAGGGCGGAGAGCAAATCTCTCCCTCTTCAGGTCTCTTCGCCCTTCTCGTTGTTGGGCACTAGCCAAACACTGCAATTAGCCACTCAGACACCTCTTAATATCAGAAGAGTCTTTGCGGCCTGCTGGTTTTGTGGTGTGTGGACGCACAGAATTCTCACCTTTTGTAAAGGGCACTTGTTACAGAAAACGGACCTTTTCCTGGAACGCTTTGAATTTTGCTACTCATCCGAAACGAAATGAGTCAAGCGCAGGTTATGACCGACGTCACTGGCTGTAAGGAGAGGGGTATAGGATACAGGATGACTGAAAGTTTCTGGCGTAAGTAGTTTGAAAAACATCATCTATATCTAAAATGTAAGATGGTATGTGGAGTTACAATGGGCTACTCTCTTTAGGTTTATCTACAGCTTCTCACGCGCTAAAAAATAAGCTAGCGAATTGTAGGGTGTCAATCGGGCATTCCTGCTACCTACACGATTAATCACCGGGGGCAACCAGACAATAAATAAATAATAGAGCTTTAAAGTATCAGAAAGTTTTTACAGTGGAAAATGAACTAAACATGTTTCAAATAATCATAAATCACAGAAAGTTTTACAGTTGAAAATAAAAACTGAACATCTTCCACATTAATACGCAGAACTTCGCGGACCAACAAGACCCCAGATGGAACCTACAAACCGAATTCATTTTGGTTTATTATTTTCAATAATGAACCATTGGAATCGAGCATGAAAAAAAAAAAATAAATAAATAAAAAATCTTTCCCCCCCGCCACCGCAAAATTTGATGGTTTACTTTTCAAGGTACGTAGAATCCGAAAATACAATAAAAATACCTGCACAACGGTTTATTATTTTGTATAGAATACCCTTCCGTTACAGATCACAGCTCTATGTATAGATAACCCGTCTATATAATATGATATGTACTATTCTATACATATTTATATGTACATCGCAGACCCTCCGTAGGTTAGTACCTAACCCCGTACTCGTTACTAGGTACCTACCTATCTAAATCACGAGTTAAATGTTGCTAAAATAATTCTGCCGTACCTAACAAACAGAAACACACATAATGAAGTTCTGAAAAGAAATTGTTGATGAGGAGTGAAAAAAGTTGCAAAAGTACCTACCAACAAACTCCAGCCCCTTCTACGTAGATGGTATAATGAACCGTTGTGTAATAATTTACCGTTGAGTAATGATTTACCGTAGTAATAATTTACCCATCAATAATACTTCAACGTTTGTTCAAGTTTCACTACCTACCAACAAACTCCAAAAGAGCCATCATTTTTCAAATTAAATAATATCACAGAACAACCAACTCGACTTCATACTCCGCCAATATAATCAGGTGATCCCTACCAATGATTTTATCTCCGCCAAATTTCCTATTGTGGGCGCGTCTCTGGTTACGAGATTTGGTTTGAATTGTATACAATTTCATTCACACTGGAGTCGAAAATGCCTGTCCGTGCAAACTTCGGGGCCTTACTGTGAACGAACGGCTGGACGTACGCTGCTCCGGATGGTCTTAAAAAACTCGCAAGTTCAAGAACTATTTAAAACCGTAAAAATATTTACGTAAAAAAATGGTATAGGCGTTTTGAAAATTTCAACCCCTATTTTGAACCCCTTAGAGATGACTCACAGTAACGTCGAGCTTCGAGGACCAACTAGACGCCGAACGGAACCTATAACCCGAATTTCATCAATTTTTTTTTTCATGGTAACTAAGAAAAGTGGCCCGTACGGCGTACGGCGGACAGACAGAAATATTTTTATTGCAGTTTTGGATTCTACATACCTTGAAACGTAAACCATCAAATTTTGAGGGGGGTAGGAATTTTTTTTTTCATGCTCGATTCCAATGGCTCATTATTGAAAATATTAAACCAATATTTCTCTCTGTCAGCCTTACGCCGTACGGGCCACTTTTCTTAGTTACCATGAATAAAAATTGATGAAATTCCGGTTATAGGTTCCGTTTGGGGTCTAGTTGGTCCTCGAAGCTCGGCGTTACTTTCATTCATCTCTAAGGGGTTCAAAATAGGGGTTGAAATGTTCAGAACGCCGTAGCTCGAAAACTTACGATAGAAGGGTATAGGTTTTTTTACGTTATTAAATTTGTCTTGAGCTAAACAATTTTTTGAGACCACCCGGAGCACTGTTCGTCCAGCCGTTCGTGTGCACCAAAAAGCTTTGTCAATACGATCGTGAATCAAACGGTATAAATCCGGCCGGGATTTCATCACTAAGGAGCACCTGATTATAATCAAGGACGGCTGTACCTATGAAGTCGAGTTAGTTGTTGTGCGATATTATTTCATTTGATAAGTGATGGACTATTGGATTTTGTTGGTAGGTACTTGTGAAACTTGAACAAACTTTGAAGTATTATTGATGGGTAAATTATTACACAACGGCAAATTATTACACAACAGCGAATTATTACACAATGGTAAATTATTACATAACGGTAAATTATTACACAACGGTAAATTATTACACAACGGTTCAGCAACCAAGAAGGGGATGGATTTTGTTGATCCTTTCGCAACTTGAACAACCGTTGAAGTATTATTGATGGGCAAGTTATTACACAACGGTTCATTATACTTGACCAGAGGGTAGGTACTGACCACAGAAAACAGTGATCTACGCAGAAGAGGGCCTATTTCACTCCACGTCAACAATTTTCCTTCATAACTTCATTATTTGCATTTCTTTTCGCCATTTCAGTAACTGTTTGCCATCGACAGAATTATTTTAGCAACATTTAACTCGTGATTTAGGTAGGTACCTAGTAACGAGTACGGGGTTAGGTACTAACCTACGGAGGGTCTGCGATCTACATAATATGTATAGACTAGTACATATTATATAGACGGGTTATCTATACAGAGAGCTGTGATCTGTAAAAGAAGCGTATTCTGTACAAAATAATATACCGTTGTGCAGGGATTTGCAGCGTTTTTTGTTTCAAGGTGTGTGTAGGTATGTATCCTCAAATCCATGTATCCGCAAAAAAAAAGAAAATCCCTTACTGATGTCAGGGTATCACGCTAATAGGAATTCAGTGATCTACGCAGAAGGATTAGGTACATAAATAGGAGAATAATAAACATTTCCGTAATAATTATTTACCAGCGTTTTTCATCCTGTTTTCGAATTCAGCATACCTTGAAAAGGAAACCATCAACTTATGGGGGGAACATGTTAACTTACTTTGCCAACCCTCCTTGGAAACAAATAATAACACTATACCTAATGTGTGGTGAACGGTTAGGTTTGTTCATCACTTGTGAACGGTGGGTTTTCACGATAGTAGGTCGGAGAGAGAAGGGGTCACCAGAGAGCTGTGAGTGGACGAGAGACAGGGTCGAAAGAGAGGGATTTGACAGAGAGAGGTTCGAGAGAGAACTCCCAGGCCCCCTTCGTGGAATGCCGAGCTGGGCCATAAGGGCGAGTATTTATAGGGACTTTTCCACCCCTCCCCAGTCACCAATCGACCGTTAAAGTCCGGTGAGGCGGATGGCGGTTGGGGAAACCCCAGCTCGGTGTTCTCAGCGTTTATTTGGTAAAATCGCATGGTAATATAGGAACAGATTCCGAGAGGGAATCACGACATAATGATAGAATAATCATTCAAAATAATATTAATAAATAAAATATACCTATCTAGCACAGAAGAGTAAATTGAAAGAAATTTCGAGGATGGGGGTAGTTTTCTACACTGTGACACCTTGGAATACATCTGGCAAGTCTCGAAGCACATCCCTTCAACATACGCGTTGGAATGAAAATAATAGGAAGACTCTTCATTACCCAACAAATTATGAGGTCGTGACGTGATAGCCGTGGCAGGTTCCTATTCAAAATGAGTAGTTAGACGGAGGGCGTCAACGTAGGTTATCCTATAGACGGGTTAACTACTCGATTATAAAATAATATAGAAATCATCATTTAATTTCGTCCTATGTTTGTACAGAGTTCGTTACAATCGATTCGTAACTGAACACAGATACATCGTCGTTGAGAGTTCGTGCATTTCGAAAGATAACATAACACTCACAATATATCACTGTAGCTTAATCTCAGCCGTCCGCTTTCAGCTAGTACCTATCTCTGAGAATAGCTCTTCCCAACACTCATGTAGACTCCAAGTACGAATAAGTTTCTGCGGGGTTGGCTGAACTTCTTCTCACTAATAAAATCCACCCAGTTACGAAGTTCGGCTAATACTCTTCTTGACCTCTTTGAAGTAGCGGTCCACAAGCAAGAAATCAAAGTTTCCACGCACCTCTTGATTTTGTTGTTGATTTTTTTTAAGCATTTAGTGACATTATAGTAGAAGTAGATATACTACAAAAAGGTAGGTACGTATTTATTTATTTTTTGTGACAGTTATAATTTTTATTTACTAATGCAAACCAAAAATTCCCTACACGATGACTACAAAGTTGACAACGAACAGTTGAACAATGACCTAGTACCTGAAAATCACATTTTTTTTTTTAATTTAGGCAAATCCGTTTCAAAGCATCCTGAATTCACCCCGATTTTAACAAAAATTTATACGTGTACCTATTTTATATATATATATATATATATATATATATATATATATATATATATATATATATATATATATATATATATATATATATATATATATATATATATACTCGGCGCTCCGCGCCTCGCAAGGGGGCAAGCCCCCTGGACCCCCAATCTCTTATCTTCTATACTTTGTATAGAACGAGGAATTTGCAACGCAATTACAGCTTCATAGCGTGAATAGCATAGAGATTAGCTTCAGGGGCCACTCAGCTGATTCGGGGCCTGGGCAATGTCAAGTTAAAGTCCTAAGGAGGCTAAATATCAAATTACAGCTTCATAGCGTGAATAGCATAGAAATTAGCTTCAGGGGCCACTCAGCTGATTCGGGGCCTGGGCAATGTCAAGTTAAAGTCCTAAGGAGGCTAAATACCAAATTACAGCTTCATAGCGTGAATAGCATAGAGATTAGCTTCAGGGGCCACTCAGCTGATTCGGGGCCTGGGCAATGTCAAGTTAAAGTCCTAAGGAGGCTAAATACCTCCTTAGGACTTTAATGTAATGAATGTAATGTAATGAATAGCATAGAAATTAGCTTCCCTAGCAACGGTATCGCGGGACAAAAAAGTGTGACGTGACAAAAAAACTAGTTGGGGGTCGGGCTAAGAATTGCGTTGCAATTAATATATATATATTAATTGCTATGCAATTTTAACGCCGGGGGTCATGTGAAAAAAATGTCCTGTCACAATATCCTGTCACAAAAACGCGTCACGCAAAGAGGAATGTGATGAAGATGAGCACAAAGAGGAATGTGATAAAGATGAGCACAAAGAGGAATGTGATAAAGATGAGCACAAAGAGGAACGTGATAAAGATGAGCACAAAGAGGAACGTGATAAAGATGAGCACAAAGAGGAATGTGATAAAGATGAGCACAAAGAGGAATGTGATAAAGATGAGCACAAAGAGGAATGTGATAAAGATGAGCACAAAGAGGAATGTGATAAAGAATCGTTTTATTTTTTTGTGTGTTGGTGGTGTGGGGGGGGGGGGTGTAAATTGCATAGCAAATTCTCCTTTGTTATACGAAGTATAAGAACACTCTATAAGAAGAGTTATTAATTGCTATGCAATTTTAACGCCGGGGGTCATGTGAAAAAAATGTCCTGTCACAATATCCTGTCACAATATCCTGTCACAAAAACGCGTCACGCAAAGAGGAATGTGATGAAGATGAGCACAAAGAGGAATGTGATAAAGATGAGCACAAAGAGGAATGTGATAAAGATGAGCACAAAGAGGAATGTGATAAAGATGAGCACAAAGAGGAATGTGATAACGTTTAAACAGAATCGTTTTATTTTTTTGTGTGTTGGTGGTGTGGGGGGGGGGTTTATAAATATATATATCCTTTGTTATATATATATATATATATATATATATATATATATATATATATATATATATATATATATATATACATCCTAGTATCATTGTGGCTACCACACACAGAAAAGTTGCATTTAAAGTGGCACCCGTGTGCATGAGGCATCCGTATAAGGGTGCCACTTTGAAATCCCTACGTAGTTTGGAGGTTAATAGAAGAAAAAAATTGAAACGCTTCGGAAGTGCTGCAACTATCAATTATCAATAACTATCGATACACAGAAGGGGGTAAATCGATAAGAGGAGTCAGATATATTGATTTGAAAATTGTCACATGGGTGCCACAAACATAGCAAGATGGATAACAATTATACGGCCATAGTTCCCGATTTTTCCAAACGCAGCGCTGGTGCTAGTCGAGAATATACGCAGTATATCATAAAATTGATGAAGACCTATCATTGCGACCTCCGGAGATTTGGCAACACTGTTATCAGAGAATCGGTCTGTAGGGCCATGGGGGGTTATCAGAAGAGGAGTGCTTTGGAGTATCAACTCATTTAGCGCAGTCAAATTAGACACCATAAAAAAGTTACCAACGGGACAAAAATCCTAAAATTTTGAAATGTGGCATGCTTGTTGACAGGTACCTACAGTACATCATACTAAAAGCCCATTGTAATAACCGTGAAATGTTGGCACATCGTGCAGTTTTGGGCTTATAACATCCAAACTATGATTCATACAGAACATTTCACTCGAACAAAAATTAAAGAGCATTAAATTCTACTTAGAATGATTTTCTTAAACATCAAATTTGGTTCAGCCGTCTGGCTGGAATGGGCAGTCTAAACTCGGAAAATTTTTCCATTTTGACTGAAAAGTGTGTTTCACACGCCTGTAACTAAAAATGGGTATTCCAAATGAAAAAATCATATAAATAAAGTTGTATATCATTAAATTCTGCGTTCAAAGCACCCATATTTTTTTAATTAAAATTGCAATTTGAAATTATAATTGATCTACTCTTTAATATTTCAATGAAATATTTTGAAGTCCAGCTTTGGCATCAAACGGTGGGAGGGGGGGGGGGGGATAGCCCCCTTAAAAATTTGGTGGTTTCGTTTCAAGACATGTAGAATCCAAAAATATATTAAACAATAATTTCTGTCCGTCCGCAGTACGCTGCGCTGTTACCATAAACCAAAATTAATGAAATTCGGTTGGTAGGTTCCAGTTGGGGTCTTTCTGATCCGCGAAGCACAGCGTTACCGGCGGCGGTCCGCTTTTGTTCAAATTTAGTAGACAGTTGGGGTGGTGTAGCTCCTAGGTCGTCCCCAATGAATTTGATGCTCTACTACTTTAGTTACCTATAATATAACACTTTTCATTTTGAATAATCGTTTTTTAGTTTATGACAACTTTTGTCAGCCAAAAAGCTCAAAATTGTAGGAATTTTTCCAGTTTTTAGCTTACCTATCTATAAGATTTACCTGAACGGTCCATCTTACAGGACTCATCCATCTTTGGCATCTTTGGCATCGAAGTCCATCTTTGGCATCGAACATGAGGGAAAAGAAAAAAGTTTAGCCCCCTCAAAATTTGACCGTTTCGTTTCAAGACACGTAGAATCCGAAAATATAATATTACACAATAATTTCTGTCCGTCCGCTGTACGCCGCGCCTTACTTTTCTTTGTTACCACAAACCAAAATTAATGGAATTTGGTTGGTAGGTTTCAATGAGGGTCTTTTTTGATCCGCGAAGCTTGGCATTACCGGCGGCGGCGGCCCGATTTTGTTCAAATTCAGTGATAGTGGGGTGGGTGTAGCTCCTTGATCGTCCCATATGAATTTCAAATAGCTCGGATCATTAGTACGACCACTGTGCTTGCGCAGACGCAAAATCGAGGTACTCAATTTCTCATCAACCTGTGTTTGTTCATGTTGCCGTCTGAGGACAAGTACAGAAGCCTTAGGTACCTATTAATAAAGCGTTAACTATTAATTTTGAAAAACCCACGACTTTTTTTCCATATTTGTAGAAGTATTTGTAGAAGCTAGGTAAGTACAAATTCGGTTATAAAGTTGTATTCTATCATTCTTTGACCGCCCGATTTCGATGGCATTTTTAGGAACCGTTCTTCAAGCTAGGCGTAGGAATTTTCGTTATACTATTTTTAAACTACAAGTTATGCTTCATGCATTACAACAAATAATTGTAGATAGAATTTTCGAATCTACCGCATATTTAGGAAACTGTAATTACCTAGCGGGAATAAACTATATATATATATATCCTCACCCCCAAAGGATGTGTTCTTATACTTCGTATAACAAAGGAGAATTTGCTATGCAATTTACCCCCCCCCCCCCCCACACACCACCAACATACAAAAAAATAAAACGATTCTGTTTAAACGTTATCACATTCCTCTTTGTGCTCATCTTTATCACATTCCTCTTTGTGCTCATCTTTATCACGTTCCTCTTTGTGCTCATCTTTATCACATTCCTCTTTGTGCTCATCTTTATCACATTCCTCTTTGTGCTCATCTTTATCACATTCCTCTTTGTGCTCATCTTCATCACATTCCTCTTTGCGTGACGCGTTTTTGTGACAGGATATTGTGACAGGACATTTTTTTCACATGACCCCCGGCGTTAAAATTGCATAGCAATTAATATAAATTTATTGATTCAGATGACTAGGTTGATGAACACAATTCAGGATTGAGGAATGACCAGTCTAGTCTTGTTTTTGATGGTTGTTTTAATTCCCACAACGTTTCTACCCAGGATCTGGGTCCTATTCATGTGGATTTGTGGTCCAGAGGTAAGTGTGATAGGTGGATAGGTGGTAATTTCCAATTTGATTCACTTCACTGACCAGAGATGAAAAGCAGATTCATCTCTGGTCAGTGAAGTGAATCAAATTGGAAATTACCACCTATCCACCTATCACACATACCTCTGGACCACAAATCCACATGAATAGGACCCAGATCCTGGGTAGAAACGTTGTGGGAATTAAAACAACCATCAAAAACAAGACTAGACTGGTCATTCCTCAATCCTGAATTGTATAAATTTATTTGTGTCACTCCAGACTACATCTGACCTTGGGTAGGTACCTACATCATAAAAATTCTATATTTCGCCAAAATTTTCTTATTGTCAAACAAAAGATGAGTTGGAAGATGAGCAATATTAAATTGTAAGGGGGTTAAATTTGAGTTTTTGGAAGTAAAAAAGGGGCAAAAACGGCTTAAGTCTCGAACAACTGATACAAAATCAGCAAAAGTGGTGACATATAATAATAAAGTTTATCCAATAAAGTTTATTTAAAAAAAGGATATGGAAGGGTGAGTAAATACAGAAAAGACCATTTCAGTGGTTTGTCATACAGAATAGGGATCAAATTTGGATGGGGGGGGGGGGGTCAAAAATTTGTATTAAAGGCTAAAATCAATATCAATTCACCTGACGTTGTGTGGGATGGTGATTCACGACATTCACGACAGAAAGAGGGATTATTTCGATTATACGAATATTTTTCTCAAAAATGAGTGGGTCAAATTTGACTGTCGGATATTCATTGGTCAATGTTGGGTATTGACCGTTATTACTAGAGAAAAAAACAGCACAACACTAGAGCGAATTCATTGATTATGTATTTACAAATACTGAAACTGGGAGAGCAATTATAAAGGAGACGACTCAAAATCTCGCGAACAAAGCATACAAAAAAACGAAAAAGATTGGAGAGCAAAACATAAGGTTACCATGTTACCAAGGGAACTAAAAACTGAATTCAGCTGTCCAAATGGACAGAACACGCGCGTCAGGGAGTCATGGGGTTGGATCTTCCTCTGTCGTAGGTAACTGAAGCGGAGACAGAACATCCTCCCCCGCCGTGGAATCGACAGAACCACAAACATCTTCCGGTAAAGGACATAATTTCCGTACTGGACGCGAAAGGGTACCTGATGGGGTTTGAACGTCTGCAGTGCGGGTGATTCCATCAGAACCGGGATAGATCCGGACGATCTTGCCCATTGTCCAAGATAATGGGGGGGCATTGTCATTAATAATCAAAACAAGATCTCCTATGCATGCCGGTCTCTCTGTTCTGTCCCACTTTGATCGACTTTGAATTTCATACAGATATTCTTTCTTCCACCGTTGCCAGAAATTTTGGAGAACATGCTCTGAGAACTTATGTCTTTCTTTAAGGTTCCTAGTCGAAGGATCAATACTGCATGCTGGCATGGTGAGGGGACGGAAGATGAGGAAATGAGCAGGAGTCAACACGGTAAGATCATCAGGGGAACTGGACATGGCTGTAAGCGGACGAGAGTTTAGAACTGCTTCCACTTGCGTTACGATGGTAGTAAAGGCTTCCAATGTTGGCACTTGATCCCTCAGACAGTTTTTTAAGAGACGCTTGGCTTGTTTTACTGCTGCCTCCCACAGACCTCCAAAGAATGGTGCAGAGGGAGGAATGAATTTCCAAGTTGTTCCGTTGGTCGATGTTTCTCGAGTGACTGCGGAACGATGTTCTGGATCTTGCAAAAGGGCTTGCACTCGCCGTAATTCATTTGCAGCACCGAGGAAGTTCCTGCCATTATCTGACCAAATAGTGCCAGGGTGACCTCTTCGAGAGACGAATCGCTGATAAGCCTGCAAGAATCCGGGAGTAGACAGGTCTGTCACGACTTCAATGTGAACTGCCTTCACTGAGAAACATACAAAAATGGCCAGATAACAGTTGAGGATTTTGTTACCACGGAGTCCGGCAATGCTCACAGGAAAAGGACCAGCGTAGTCAATGCCCGTGGTGGTGAATGGAGGGGCGATCGCAGTTCTGCTGGAAGGGAGCTGTCCCATCTCTGGTTGATATGGACGAGGCCTCACTGTGAAACAATCCACACATTGTGCAAGCTGGCGGCGTACAACATTTTTTCCATTCACTATCCAAAATTTTGAACGGAGATGGTGCAAGGTTGAAAGAGGCCCTGAGTGGAACAGAGATCGATGGCTGTTCTCAATGAGAAGCTTGGTTAATGGGTGGTTACTAGGGAGCAGTGCTGGGTGTTTTGCCATGTCTGGGAGTTGAGCATTCCGAAGACGCCCACCCACTCGCAGCATTCCATGGGAATCTAAAAAGAGTCCCAACGAACGGCAGATCTTCAATTTTGGTTTTCGGGATTGAGCATCGGCAATCTCACTTGACAGTCCTTGAGCTTGGGCCCTCCGAACCAAGACAGAAATTGAAGCTAACCTCTCTTCAGTAGTAAGAGGAACATTTACCTCAGACCAATTCGAGTCTGCAGTTGACAGTAAGCTCTTGATTTGTTTGAAATGGTTGACGAGGACTGTTCTCTGCTGTGAATTTCGCTTGATTCGAGACAGTCGGATGAACCGGAGGCAGTATGCAACGATGTTCTGAAGGGTAGCGAGTGAAGAATATCTGTACTCCAAACGTGAACAACCTTCTGTGAGCGAGGATGTAGTGGAGACATTGAGACGAGTGGTCCTGACTTCTGACAGTACAGTAGGGTTAGTAATGTCGGGCTGGATCCGACGTACTGGCCAATGTTCTGGGGGAGTTCTCAGCCAGTCGGGTCCGTTCCACCATTGCTTGCAGTCCATAAGTTCTCGAGGTTTGAGGCCCCGTGAAGCATGATCGGCGGGATTGTTCTTTGATGATACATGGTACCAATGTCGAGAATCCACATTCTCAAGAATCTCTGCAACCCTGTTGCCAACAAAAACCTTCCAAACTGGAGGTTGTCTTGCCGTAATCCAAGATAGAGTTATCTCACTGTCGCAAAACGTCATGATCCGTTCAGGTTGAACATTCTTCAAGGCAGGAGTGGTCTTTGAAATGAGCCTTGCTAGTAGTTGAAAGCCACAAAGTTCTAGCCTGGGCAACGTCATTGCCTTTATGGGAGCCATTCGAGCTCTCGCTGTTATAAGAGAAACAGCAACACCCTGGTTGGAAACTGAGAGCTGGTACAAGACGGCTGCATACGCTTGCTCAGAGGCATCAGAGAAACCAATGAGCCATTGCACTTCGAATGCGACGGGAATGTATCTAGGAATCTGAAGAGATGCTAGGAGAGGAAGCTCTTGAGCGAGACGGGTCCATTGTGATATGACAGAAGGAGGCAGGTCATCATCCCAACCATGATGATCCTGTACTACAGAGCGGAAGATCAGTCGTGCGCAAACTGTTAATGGCATAAGCCACCCCAAAGGATCATACACACGAGCAATTTGTGAAGAGAGTTGCCTTTTTGTCTGGATCCGATCTAAGGGCCTCAGGAGGTAATGAAAGGTATCGGAATGTGGTTGCCAGGATAGACCTAATATTTTCAAAGACGAGTCCAAATCCTCCTCAAGGAGAACTGAGTTCATACTAGGCAACAAATGCTCCTTTTGGATACCGACCAGTAGCCTTTCGTCGTTGGACGCCCATTTTCTGAGCTCCAATTGTGCTGAAGAGAGAAGAGACTGTACTTGCTTTCGAATGGTTATGGCTTCCTGGAGGTCATCACTCCCACCATTGAGGTCATCAACGTAAGTGCGAAGATTCAACACTTCTGCTGCTTTAGGATGGGTCTGACTGTGCAGACTAGAGAGTTCAAGAAGTACTCGACCTGAGAGGTAAGGTGCTGAAGTTGTGCCGTACGTAACAGTGCACAGTCTGTACTCCTGAATTGGTTCGTTCTCGCTGAACCTCCACAGGATGCGTAAAAAATCACGATCAGTAGGTGGATGGAGTATCTGACGGAACATTTGTTTAATATCAGCGATGAAAACGTATTTGTCTTGTCGAAATCGGGTTAAAACTTCACACATGTCTAACTGAAGCTTGGGTCCTGGCAAAAGAATGTCATTCAAGGAGAGGTTCGAGGTAGATGGCTGGGATGCATTGAACACTACCCTTATCTTGTCAGGCGGATCGTCAGGTCTACGAACAGCATGATGAGGGATGTAATAGTGTGGTTTCCCAATAAATAGGTTTGGAGCGAGTTCCATATGATTTTGTTCGATATATTCTTTCATAAATTTGTTATATGCCAGACGATCTTTGGGAGATTTGGAAAGCCGGCGCTCGAGTGACTTGAACTTTTTCATAGCCATAGACTTGGATTGACCAAGGGATGATGGGTCCATCTTGAAGGGAAGGGATACTTGAAACCTACCATCAGGATGCCGCAAAACTGACTTTCTGAAAATTTCTTCAGCTAGGATTTCGTCGGATGTTAGTGGAGAATGGTGCTCAACTGACTCAATTCGAAACATCTTCTCTAATAAGTGTGCGTACACCGGATCGGAAAGATTTTGTGAGGCCGGATGTTGCACGGAAGATGGGGCTAAGGTTTGGCTGCTGGGTTGTGTAACAATCATGTGCTGAAAAGGTGATGAAGTCGAACTTTTAAGTGATGGAGCTGCAGTAGGTCGCATGCCGTGCCAATTGGTTCTTTGAGTTCTAGGAGGATATCTGACGTTCTTGGATACAGGAACACTCGAGGAGACAGAATTAGGATCTAGGCGAGGAATTTCTCGGACTTCAACTTCTTCCGTAAACTTCACGTTTCGTTGTGGTCCTAGAGAATAACCTCCGGAGATGAGCCACCCGAGGGTCGAATGATGAGCAACGGGAGATCCTCGTTCGCTGGGTTTCATCTGCTTCAACATTACAGCATTGAGAATGTCACCACTAAATATGATGTCGACAGGTCTAGGACGATAGAACTCTCGGTCAGCTAGGTCTAACCCTTGGAGATGTTTCCATTGAGTGTACGGTAGCTTGTTTGAAGGAAGATCTAGTGTGACTTGATTAACCACAAAAAACGGTACGAGGAAGTGAGGATAGTTGTACTTTTGAATGACTAGTGAACAAGTGCAGCCCAGCACTTGAGTTTCGGTGTGACCACCTACTCCTGCGATTCTACTATTCATACTGGTGATATGTAGGCCGATTCGTTGAGCGCATGATTCTGTAATTAAATTCGTTTCACTTCCGGTGTCGAGAATGGCCCGTGCCTGGTGCCACAATTCTGCATCTGCTGACAGCTGGACGACTGCTGTGGGAATAATTGAATACCTAGACAAAGATTTTCTGTTGGATTTTAGAGGAGTTTTGGGGATGAGAGATGGGTATGCTTGTGATACAAGCATGCGTGTGACACCAGGTTGACCTAAACTTCAATCAGCGTTGTACGGATTTTCGGAACCGAAGTTCCTGTGTGCACCTGGAACTGGAGCTTCATAGTTGGCTATCGTTGAATATTGAGGGACAGACTCAGCTGATCTGCTGAAACGGGATGGGGTAGTGGAAATGTTCGTTGAGTGTGCTAACATAGAGTTGTCTTGTTGTAGATGTCTTGGTCTGTTAGAATCTTGAATAAGATGGATGTTGTTGGTCGACGAAGTGGGAAGTGTGGTCGATGAATTATGATTGGTATTTGAATGATATTGAGGAGAAGTTGGACGTGATCTATGATCTTGACTGCCATTCGCTGAGTGGAGAAGGAAATGATGTTTATCTGAGCATTTGGAACAAACACGGTTAGATGGACATTCCATAGTGCGATGCTTTCCGGACAAACATAATCGGCATAGATTTTTGCTATCAACAAAATCCGACCTAGAGTGGTAATCCAAACTCTTGAATTTAGGACAGTGATAAACCATGTGGGGCTCCGTACAATAATAACAAGGGAGGCTGGTCGCCCCCTGCTCTTGCGATACTGGATGAGACTTGAATACGCGTGGTTGGCTTGGTTTGGCAAATTTAGGACTCGATGGATTCGAAGCACGGACAGCAACAGGACGTGCACGCAAAATTGTCAGCTGCTCGCTGATATAGGTCAGAAGCTGATCGGTTGTAGGAATTTCGTTGGCGAAATCCGACTGTTCCCCTATGAATCTGTCTCTAATATAATTAGGAAGCCGCTTGAATAACAGCGAAAACATGAAATAATCACCCAAGTCGGAAATATCCAAATTTTTTAAGGCAGTAGTCAGATTGGTGGATTGTGAGTAGAGACTTTCGAGGGAGGTCAAATCAACCTTTTCCACGGGCTTCATGTCAAAAAGATTATCAATAAGTGACGATGCAATACGATTCTTCCCCGTGTAATATCCAACTAGGGTCTTGAACGCTATGTCATAATCATTAGCCCCAGAACCATAATGTTCAATGAGCATTGCAGGAGAACCTTGGAGTTTGGAACGCAAAGCAGAAAGTTTTTGTATTTTTGGTATGTTGCGGTCATGAACGGCGTGTCTTAGTGCTCCCAAAAACTCAGGAAATTTTGACAAGTCACCATTGAAAATAGGGACCGATGAGAGTAGGGCCGAATGTAATTTCAACTCCTCCATTTCGCGAGAACGCGCGGGAACTGAGGTCCCTTCCACTCTAGGATCTTGGCGATTTCTAGAACGGGGTTCTTCCAAAAAGGCGAGGATTCGCGAGTAAGCTTCATTGCAGTTCTGAATCGCGTTCTCAGTGTGATAAGATAACTCATCAAATAAGTCTAAATCATCGATACAACTTAGTAGGGAATGAAGTTCTCCTAATTTCGTCTGAATTGTGAGTGTATAAAGACTTTGCAGCGCACGTGCGTCTGTAGGCGTTCCAGAATCGAAATTGAACCCTTCACACTTATTCGAGAAGTCTATCAAAATTCCCGCGATGTGTTTGTGACGAATTAAGATGCGCCTGTCTTCTGGTGAGAGTTGATTATTCAATTTTGACTCACCGTGCGAATCGCCAGTATTTACCACTGTCTTCTCTGAAGGATCTTCTGATGTGACGGAAAGTCCATCCATTTCGTTTATTCTCTAACGATCAGAAATTCACCCAAAAGATTATCAAACTGTTCCCGGGTTTCGGCACCAATGTTGGGTATTGACCGTTATTACTAGAGAAAAAAACAGCACAACACTAGAGCGAATTCATTGATTATGTATTTACAAATACTGAAACTGGGAGAGCAATTATAAAGGAGACGACTCAAAATCTCGCGAACAAAGCATACAAAAAAACGAAAAAGATTGGAGAGCAAAACATAAGGTTACCATGTTACCAAGGGAACTAAAAACTGAATTCAGCTGTCCAAATGGACAGAACACGCGCGTCAGGGAGTCATGGGGTTGGATCTTCCTCTGTCGTAGGTAACTGAAGCGGAGACAGAACAGTCAATAATCTGTTAAAATGACCGAAGTCACGAAAAATGATATAATTTTACGAAAAGTGGTATAGTTTTTGCGCTATATGATCTTTTTACAAAATAGCACGAACATTTCTTTGAAAATTCGCTCATGTTGCATGATGAACTTTCTCTTCCTCCCATTTCTCTCTAACCTCTCATATTTTTTCTAAATCTCTAAATTGTGTCTTCCATTTTTTTTTTTAAATCTCGCGGACCACATTGGGGTGCCTCGTGAACCACTTTCGGTCCACGTACCATAGGTTAAGAATCGTTGGGCTAATAATATAACCAGCTAATACGAGTATAACCGATTTGGGTTCAGAGGTGAAAGGCGAAAATCAGTTACGAATATAATATTAATAACTAATAGCCACTTGAAAATATTCGGAACATACACAACAATATAGGCGGCCATCGATGTTTCAACTTTCCCGAATAGTGAATCGCGATCTCGAATAAGTTTTTGAAAAGGTGATTAATGATTTTCCATGAGTCTAGAACGTTTTTAGAAGACATTACTGAAAGAGTTGAAGCTATTAAAGGTCTAGAACAACAATAATTCCTGGGGACATTCGTAAACCAGGGAGTCGAAGGGTCTTTATAGGTAATTGTCCACGAACAACTAAAAGTTAATAACCCAACCTCGGCAAAAAGTGGAACTCCGTCAGGATTAATACCCCTAATTTCTCTCATGTGCAATAATAACTCTTGAAGTTAGTTTCAAGGGAAAACTAAACTGGGTACAAAAAAATTCGACAATTTAGGGGTAATATCTCTGCCATACTTCCCTAACGCGACATTAACTGGGTGGGAATTAGGACACGGTTGGTTAGATCTCGCGGGTCACAAACGAATACATCATTGGATTAAATGCTATCACGCTGTGAGGGACTTTTTTCTGTTAGACCTCTCCCTTGAACGACTTGAAGCTCGTTCCACACATTGGTCCCAGGACATGACATCATACCACCGTATTAAGGGAAGATATGCGAAAGCGTGACGAGAAAACCTTAACAAACCAACCACCTGACCTCCAACTTGGAGATCAAACAAAATTAGCGTTTCGAACAATTTTCAAAATAACATATAATTATGTTATTATTCGAGTCATGTTAGGAATCTCTATATATAAAAATGAATGTCTGTCTGTATGTATGTATGCATGTTCCCTATAGACTTCTAAACTACTCGACCGATCGGGATGAAACGTTGGGAATATGTTTTGGGAACACCGGGGATGGTTTCTGACTAGGTTGCATTCTCGGTGGAGACTTCCTTCAACGGTTTTCAGGCTATTCCTAGCAACCGCGATCTTGAAAAGTTGTTGTCGAGAATGTCGTTCTCAAGAAAAATGGGAAAAGCAGTTTCGTCGAGTTTTTCATATCGGGTCGTGAGTGGTGTCCTCGGCTAGGGCAAATTCCCCTCTTTCCGAAAAGTGGCGAACGATTTTTCTAGGACCACAACTTGCCGAGTTATTTACATATTTACAATGTTCGCAGCAACTCGCCGAGTTATTTATTGGTACCTATCAACACGGCGTCAAATCTTTTTTCAAAGTTGCGGTTTTTAAACTTGCATCAACACAACCCACCACGAGTACACAGTCGGTAATGGTGCGGGGGAGGGGGAACTTTACGTCCAGTTATTTACGCACCCCGACCGGGGCAACACCCGGGTAATCCGCTAGTAATAATTAAAAGGAAGTACCTACCCGCAATAAAGTAAAATAAAAATTTTATTTTAATTTATTGCGGGTAGGTACTATAGGTATATTGAAAAAATAAAATAAAATGAATATAAATATATTGAAATGGGAATGCAAGGAATAAAATGAAATGAAATGAAAGGAATAAAATATATTAAAATGGGAATAGGAGGAACTGAAATGAAACATGATGAGATGGACCGGATGGAATGGACCATAATAAAATGGAATGAACTGAAATAGAATAAATAATGCAATAAAAAGAGACATCTAGGGAAGTGGGAACGTCCCGCCCGCCAAGAAACCGAAAACCTCCAAAGCGAACACTGTTTACACGAAACAACAAGTAGTATCCCCCCCCCCCCCCCCCAACACGGTTCTCTGGAGGTCTCCGGTGTTGATTTTTCGTCGAGGATGGTACCAATTTCAACCCTCGGGACCATCAGGTGCCGGAGTTATGGAAGTTTGAAAATCGTTATTTTCTAAGTGTTTCTATTTCTTGTTGTTCTTCTTCTTTGACAGGGCTACAGCCCCACATACATAACGGATTGAGCTAAAATTTTGCACACACACATTATTTGTTGTGCCCCAAGGAAGTACCTTTTGTGAGTTTGTCCCCCCTCCTCCCAATGGGCTGGTGGGGGAATTTCCGGAGTAGGTTAGAGAGGGTTTCAAGAGCTGAAATCTGGCACACTTGTTCACTGGGGCTCCGAGAGGAAGTGTTCAAAATCTGAACCCGATCGGTCGAAATTTTTTTTAGGTAAGGAGGTAGGACCCGAGGATAAAAAAAAATAGGTAAATAGTGGGCAAAAAATGTTTAAATCATCAACGCAAAACTATGTGATCCCCCCCTCACCCCCAAAAACCCCACCCCTATTGTAAAAACTTACCTGCCAAGAAAACCTCAGCCGCAAAAAGCATTAATATCCATTTTGACCGCCAAAGTAGCTGATTTTTGCCCCAATGCGAAAAGACCCCGCCAAACAGCGCTGAAAGAAATTTCAAGTACGAATTTCAAGGTTGTGGTGAGAGGAGGGGAGGGAGGAACAGGTTTCTATACACATATCCAACACGGGGAAACAAAATTTCTATATGCTCATCCAAGAGCGAGGTGCAAAGCACCCAGCATGCTACTTTGGCGGTCAAAATGGATATCCTTTTTGCGGCTGGGAAGGTTTTCTTGGCAGATAAATTTGTAAAACAGGGCTGTTTGTGGTGGGTGGGGGGGGGGGGGGGTGGGGGGATCATACTCAATACCATAGGAATACTCAATGATGTTATGAATCGATCTTCTCCCTCCTTTACGTCAAGAGTTCGCGTACATTCGTAAATAACATTCTCGCCATCACGTACATACTCCCCTAGGTATCTGAATGAGGCAGTGTTATGCTGTTGTTAAAAATAGAAACGTTAAAATTCGTTGAAAAACTGGTAAACTGAACATGGTTTCGGCCGCTCGTGAGGTGTCGAGCTTAATAACTAGAAAAGCAGGGACTAGAGGGATAGAGTCCATCATTATGAAATCTATGAGAGATAAATATTGTAGAACGGCCTTCCAGGAGTCGTTATCATTTTTCACTAGGAGCGTACGAATAAACCAATTTATGATTCCTGTGTGTACGTACGAATAAACCAATGTGATAAATACGCCACTAGCACCCTGGTTTTGGTAAATAAATTTATATAAGCTCTTCAAGCGTTTTCCTTCTCCACGCTATTTTTTCACGTTTCGCGTTGCCTGTCATACACAGGAGTTTCCTTACGTACCTTGAGCGCCTTCACACTGAGCCGGCATACACCGCTATTTCCGTATCCCGTTTTATATTTAAATGAGACTCCCCTGCAGGTCTAAGAAAGAGGTTCCCAAACGCTCGAGTCCACTTCTGGTAATGTGACCCCGCAACCCTCGAATCTCTCCTGAATGGAGGCGGTGCCCATCTCTGGAGGTAAGAAGTTGTGCATAACTAAATAATCACCAGTGTGAATGAGGAAGTATTTGGATGGACAAAGGAGGATAATACAACCGGAATGATTAGTCGTAAGGGGTCATTTTATCTCTTTACATCCAAAGTCAACTGTCGAACTTTTCTTTGCAGACAGACACTCAAGCAACCGTCTGGGTTATCCTTGACATTATAGTAGGTAATTTAAACACTAGGAAGTGACATTTCCTGTTTTACCCTATGAGTGGTAGGTATTCACCATTATTCATCACCAAGTCGAATTATACGATGATAGGTAACCAATTTCACACCAATGTTGGCGTTACCCCTTCCCACCCACCTATGAACCACTCCTGTCCGAATGGGGACTACCCACGCGCTCAGTTTATTTATTTTTAAATGAAAGTAAATTTCATCCTGAGAATTTTGACACTAGGGCAGCATTTTGACGTGAATGCACCCCTCCCACCAAGCGGGACTCCCTAGCCCGGGGTGGTCGCAAGTGCACGAAACTTCTAAATATCATACAATAAAAAATACTTATCGTAGGAGAGTGTGTTTGGTACCAAAATTATCAGGATGGGATCTACTTTCAAATAAAAATAAAAGTAGGTACATTTTTCAGACCCATGGGTAACTCACCTTTTCACTAGTTCTTGGATCTCAGATTCCATGTTGGACCTCCCTGGACATAATTATTCTCTAAACTTCATCCAAGGAAGTAGGAAATTCACTGATGTCGAGCTGCTATACCACCTATACTTAACCATCAAATTTCAAGGCTTCACCTTCGGTGGTGAGGAATCCATGAATGACATGATCCATAAAAATAATGATTACATGACTGATGATCAGTTTCTAATGATCGATTTACCCTTCACCACCAACTCCTCGACTACGTACCTCATTTGTGACACATCTTTCATCAAGGAAACTAACCTGGGAAGGTTAATGGAGGCAGTAGGGATTGAGCATTTGATGAAGAGGTCATTATGGTCAAGGATAACTTGCCGTGTGTTACAACTCTGTACGTCGAAATTAGACAACGTAAAAACTACTTGCAACTGATTGCAAATTTGAACAATAAATTAAGAATTGATCGTTTATGACTTGAAATGGTAGAGCGAAATATACCTTTGCGAAGGTTTTACTGAACGAGAGCAAATCGCAATATGAAAAAGTAGAATTGCAGGATTCCAAACTTATGCGTAACCCTTGGAAATGTGATAGCCCAGCAAATTGATAGAATTGAGTGAGAAAGATGGTTTTTCAGTGTTTATGGTCAGATTGTGCTTCTGAGCAGCATCCATGAACATTTTTAAGTTAGTATCTTGTTCCTCCTGTGTCTTGCCACACACAGTGACGTCGTCGAGGTAAGCGCAGGTGTCCTTGAGGTTCTCAGCCCTAATAATCCCATCAATGACGCTCTGGAACGCAGCTACGCCATTAGTGACTCCGAAGGGGATTCTCTTGAATTGATAAAGATCTCCACCCGCTTCAAAAGCAGTGTACAGCTTACCCTCCTTCCTAATCAGAACCTAGCGGTAGGCGCTTCGAAGATCAATTGTACCGAACACCTCGTGACAAGCGACCTTGTTGATGATTTCGTCAATCAGAGGCAACGGATAAGCATCCAGGAGCGTGAAACGATTAATCGTACGTCGATCGATGCATCGATGCACGTACGTCTCTTGCGATTTTCTCCTGAAACAACTAAGACCTGGGCTCTCCAAGGAGACATGCTTGGTTCGATTATATCTTCCTTCAACACACGATCTACCTCTTCCTTGATGAAAGCTAAATCATGTGCAGAGTGACGCCGTGACTTCGTTGCGACTGATCTACAGTTACCCTCGAGATGGGTGAACAAGGAAGCTGGTTGGACATGAGCGATTGCGAGACTGCAAATGTTGAGGGGCTCCCTTTCACCACCAAAAACTACCTGAATAGAAGAATGCTGTTTTAAGAGGTCATGCCCTACAATGAAATCCGCACACAAATCGGGTAAGACTGCCAGGATTGCATTAGCGTAAGAATGGTTGAGAACGCAAAGATTTACATGACACCTGCGTGTAATAGTGGAAATGATGGAGGTGAAAGCCATAGAGACCCTTTGTAGGGTAGTACATTCAAACCAAGACGATGGGCAGTTGTTCTGCTGATGTACCTTTGAGAACTTCCTGTGTCTATAAGGACAGAGACCATTCTACCATTGACGGTTGCGGGAACAGTGGTTGTCTTAAGAGTGCCGGGGGAAGCAGCAATTGTAGCCGCCGAGTGTGATTTGGAGAGATTGTCGTGATCATTGACAGCTGACCTGAAAACCTTAGCATAATGACCTTTTTTGAGCAAAGATTGCAAACAGTGTTCCTAGCAGGGCAGGAGTTTCGAGAGTGACGATCCCGACCACAGAAATAACATTTCTGTCGAGCAGCAGCCACAGTTTGAGTGTCTTCGGAGGAGGTTTGTTTATTGTCTTTATTCGAGGGTGCAGGTAGGGCATTAATAGTCGAGGAGGGACCAAATGAAAGGGACTGTGCCTGTGCGAGTTCGAGTGAGCGAGCCTGATCAACAGCTTCCGTTAACCTTAAAGTTGTTTTCTCTAAGAGACGCTGTCGTATCTCAGGAGACAGGAGGCCACTAATGAAAGCGTCTCTCATGGAGTCATCACGATTCTGCTCAGCTGAGACAGCTTTGAATTGGCAGTCTCTGCCTAAGAATGTAAGAGCTAGTAAATACTGATCAATAGACTCGCCAAGCTGCTGACGACGAGTCGCTAATTTGTGTCTGGCAAAAACCTCATTGACTGGTTTAAGATATATGTACTTTTAAGAATTGAAATAGCATCATTGTAAGTTCCACAGTGACTTACGTACCTATTCGTACACATTGTGAGCGATGCAGTTTGTTAGAATACCGAGCTTCCTGCACTCTGTTGGTGGAGGCTCAAGGCTTCTGATGAAGTTCTGCAGCGTACTGTACCAGTGCCTCCATTCCGAAGCGGCTGTGCTTGAGTTCGGATCGGTTGAGAATGTGTGAATGGTGTGAGGTTGACATTCTCGTTCAATAAATTGAAATGATAGAATGAAATATACCTTTGCGAAGGTTTTATTGAACGAGAACAAATCGCAATATGAAAAAGTAGAATTGCACGATTCCAAACGTATGCGTAACCACGAGTTATTAAACAAGTAATAATAATAATAGGACATGACTATAACTGCAACATGCTTGTATTACAACTGAAACTAATGAATGTGAATTAGAAAGCATGGATGCAGGACGTTGTGAGAGTGGTCAACAGACGGTGCACAACCCTCAAAGGTAGTTTCCTTTCATCTGGTGGTCCACAAAGGTTATACCACCCTGAAGGAAGCAGTGCATATTATATAAATCTCAAGTTAAGGGGAGAGTCACGACAGTAATGACTTACCATATGACATACACGGCTTCGTGTGCTAGCTCTTCCCCGACGCCCTTCGTACCATTACGCTATGCGTTATTGGTCGACATTTTGGACGAAGCTGATATATTGTTAACGACGGTTCCGACCCGCTTGTAGAATAATAGTAACACCCTATATTAAACTGTTGTCATCTCTAATGCGCGGGTGGGAACTATGCCAGACGGATGTAAGGAGATTTATGTTCTTGTAGTGGGAACCCGTTTTCACTTACACTAGGCCTTGTAATGTCCCATCTAGATAATTCCATCGCAGAGTTCATATCAGTGTTGATCATCCTAATGGAAACGTCCATTCACGTTCTCTCCCTTGCCTTGATAGGTGAAGGTACGAATTCGACACAGCGACTGTGAATTTTGCAACTTGAACGTTGTCAAGACGCTGAAACGCCATCGTACAGACCGACAAAAACTAGGTACCGAAACTTCAAACCACAAGGGTTGTGCACTTCGCAATTTTCTGGAAAAGTTTATGATGTGTTTTACATTCAAAAACCCTGTTATTTAACATAGAAAATTAATTTTCTTCTTCCTTCAACAAAACTTATTTCACTCCACTTTTGAATGATTAAACTCGTCGTAGCAAAAGTTATGGAGGACGGGACATTCAATGGATACAACAGTTTTCACGTAAAGTAAAAATAGTTGACTTACACTAAGCCACCGTAAAAATAAGACTTCGTGACTCCCGGTCAGAAATAATAGACGTATTGCAAATCACTCCAAGATTTACAGCAAATTTTTAAGCACCTATTAACCCGCTTTAAATTGTATATTTCATTATGAACATCAGTCATCGTTTATGTTCTAGGCTTCATTAAACCCACCATTTGTCCTGAGATAGACACTGCGAAAGTTTAATGGTTTTATGAGAGCTATAATTTACCACACCTTGCCACTTTTTTCATCATACGAATCTCTCCAGATCATTATAATGTATACGTAAGTATACTTATATGTCTTTCTAGGTCAAATTAATCTAGTGGGTATTCAATTTTTTGCTAACTACGCATTCTCCAATTATGAGCTGAAATGTTACATACTAATGTATACCTTCGGTGATAGTACACAGGACAATAATGAAAAGTAGGGACAACATTATTTTAAATAAATTAATTCGTTTTATTGAAGGTATACCCGTTTTCCTTTATAAAAGTTCCAATAAGGCAGCATGTCCATAGGAGATAATTTTCGAAGTTAATATTTTCAAGCTATTCTCGACGATTTTCGACTAAAGTATTTTGAGACTACTGGAACGATTTGAACGCATCGTAACAACTTTCTATACTTACCACACATCTCCAATCAGTCTTATCCAATAAAAAAATGAGATTTGATTCCAAAAGATTGGTCGAAGATGTATTTTAATAACATGTATATTTCAAATGTGAGAACTATATGTTCTGAAGAATAGAGTTTGAACGATGTTTGCAATACGAGAACTACGAGAACAATATTGAAAATGTGACCACCCACCACATTATGTGGCCATCCACTATGTGCCTGCCACCTCTCTACCTAAGGAAGAAAGGAATCCAATCACTTAGGAATGCAGCGGCAGTTCCGCGAAGTTCGGCTAGCAACCAAAAGCTAACGCGTGATATAGTTACTCCGAACTTAGCCGTGGCTCGACAGCGTTTACTGATGAATGTTGGTTCTATCCTCTGGGATTGAAACTATGTGCATACCTTGAAACTTACGTTGGGAAGTTGTCGTTCCGATACTGACTCCTCAAGACCTATTAAAAATGAGTACGGCTGACCGCAAAGCGAACCCAGAAAGTGCCAGATCCCACAAAGTTTAGTGTAAACAGGCATCCAACCGCTGCTCTTAACAAACATCACATAATTATGCTGAGCTAAATTCGAGTCCATCACATAATTATGCTGACCTTAATTCACGAGTCCCTACGGCCAGAAAAAATTATCATAATGGTAAGACGACGAATTTCTACTTACCTAACTACAGACCAAAGCATAAACTTGAATAAAACCGAATCGATTTAAAAAAAAAAACGCTGCAAATCCCTGCACAACGGTTTATTATTTTGTACAGAATACCCTTCTGTTACAGATCACAGCTCTCTGCATAGATAACCCGTCTATATTACATAATATGTACTATTCTATACATATTATGTAGATCGCAGATCCTCGGCTGGTTAGTACCTAACCCCGTACTCTTTACTAGGTAGCTACCTAAATCACGAGTTAAATGTTGCTAAAATAATTCTGTCGATGACAAACAGTACCTACCTAAAATGGCAAAAAGAAACGCAAATAATGAAGTTCTGAAGAGAGATTGTTGATGTGGATGAAAAAAGTTGAAAAAGTACCTATCAACAAACCCCAAAACAGCCATCATTTTTCAAATGAAATAATATCACGGAACAACCAACTCGACTTCATACTCCTTGATTATAATCAGGTGATCCCTAGCAATGATTTTATCTCGGGCCAATTCCCGATTGGTAGCGCGTCCCTAGTGATGACACGAGTTAAGTGTTGCCAAAATAATTCTGTCGATGAGAAACAGTAACTAAAATGGCGAAAAGAAACGCAAATAATGAAGTTCTGAGGGAAAATTGTTGATGTGGAGTGAAATAGATGCCCCTTCTGCGTACATCACTGTTTTCTGTGGTCAATACCTATCCTCGTGGTCAAGTATAATGAACAGTTGTGTAATAACCAGAGCCCTTCAAATGCCATATTGCCATGGCATACAAAAATGCCATAAATATGCTGCCGATTTTTCCGTAAAATGCAATATTCGGCCGATTTTTGGGAAAATGCCATGTTTGTGCCATGTTTTGCCTTTTTTTCGCCAAAGTCCTTCAAAAAAATTATTTAAAAAAAAATTTGAAGTGATAATCTCTGAATGACATGAGGTTTCTCGAACCCTGAGGCCATTAGTGTAGAGTGATTGCTAAAGCCTCTAACCCTTTTGGAATGGGGTGCTTCCACGGGTCGCCACTCTGTCTGTAGAGGAAGCCACTCTCAAGGAAGGCTGGGAACCTGCTGATGTCCTCTCTATGAAATACGCCCCGGCAACATCAGCTGATGTGGAGAGGACTTTCTCAAAATGAAATACCTTCTGAGTGATCGACGGCTGGGATTTTCAATGGAAAGCGTTGCAGCACACCTGATGTTGTTATTTAATAATAATAATAATAATAATAATAATAATAATAATAATAATAATAATAATAATAATAATAATAATAATAATAATAATAATAAATTATTTTTTGTATAAAGCTTTGTAAATAAAATAAATTATTTAGCATAAATAACTTGTATGTTGTGATATTATCGTCTCAGAATAGCTAGGGTGGTCGGAGAGGGTTGAAAAATAAGTGCCATATTGAGAGAAATAAGTGCCATATTTGGGCCAAAATAAGTGCCATATTGCCATATTTTTTAGGGCCCTATTTCACAAAAATAAGTGCCATATTGTGAAGGGCTCTGGTAATAACTTGCCCATCAATAATACTTCAACGTTTGTTCAAGTTGCAAAAGTACCGATCAACAAAATCCAGCCCCATCTAGGTAGATGAACTGTTGTGTAATAATTTGCTGTTGTGCAATAATTTACCGTTGTGTAATAATTTACCGTTGTGTAATAATTTACCATTGTGTATAATTTGCCGTTGCGTAATAATTTACCACTGTTTAGTAATTTACCCATCAGTAATACTTCAACGTTTGTTCAAGTTTCAGAAGTACCTACCTACTAAATCCAATAGTCCGTCACTCATCAAATGAAATAATTTCGCAGAACAACCAACTCGACTTCATACAGCCATACTTGATTATAATCAGGTGCTCCTTAGTGATGATATCCCGGCCGGATTTATATTGCTTGATTCACGATCGTGTTGACGAAGCTTGTTGGTGCACATGCACGGCTGGACTTACAATGCTTCGGGTGGTCTCAAAAAGTTGTTTAGCTCAAGACAAATTTAATAACGTAAAAAAAACCATACCTTTTTAGATCAAATCTTTTTAGATAATATCACTGTCAGATTGAATCAGTGTATAATTTGTAGTCACCACATACGCATTACTACAATATATTAGATTCAAATGTATCAATTTTCAATATACCAGAGTGATAAAGAAGTATCAAATTGCCTAGAGGTCGATTTCATTGACTGGAGTGTGGTTTTTAGGGGTAGGTATGCGTAAAAAGGCACATTTTTTTGCTGAAACGGACCACGTTTTGAGATGGGAAAAGCTGAATAACATAAAATCTATAGGATCTAGCAAAAAAATTATGGAAGTAAAAGTTGAAGAAGATAAAATTTCAAATAAAATAAGACCAATTTATTTCAAGTCTCTAGGACAAATTGTTACTATGTTATGAGGAAAGAAATAATATTTTTATGAAAAAAGTGAGTTTTTCTAAACTTCAACCTCGATGCGGCACGGGTTAATGTTATCCGATCGACCTAAAACTTTGGGAATCTCATTTTCTAGTCAAATGGCACCTTTTAGGGGGTTGCCACGATTGAATTTCGAAAGTTGACTTTTTGTGACCACTCTATTAAGGTGGTCACAAGGCAATAGGCAAAATTTTTTTTGAGAAAATCACTTCTGGCAACCCCCTAAAAGGTGCCATTTGACTAGAAAATGAGATTCGCAAAGTTTTAGGTCGATCGGATAACGTTAACCCGTGCCGCATTGAGGTCGAAGATCAGAAAAACTCACTTTGTTTCATAAAAATTAATACTCTTTTTTTCCTCATAACATAGTGACATTTGTCTAACAAGCCATCCACACAGGACATTTGTCCTAGAGACTTGAAATTGGTCTCATTTTATTTAAAATGTTATCTTCTTCAACTTTTACTTCCATAATTTTTTCGCTACATCCTGTAGATTTTATGTTATTCAGCTTTTCCCATCTCAAAACGTGGTCCGTTTCAGCAAATATGCCTTTTTACGCATACCCCTAAAAACCACACTCCAGTCAATGAAATCAACCTCCAGGCGATTTGACACTTCTTTATCACTCTGGTTTATTGAAAATGAGTATGTTTCAGGTATAAATGTAAAGGTTGAGGCTGCAATAGAGGGGGGGGGGGGGGATCTAGGTAACTACCAGCTACCAGATATCTTGAAAAATGAAAACGTAGAAAGAGTAGCGATCTTGATTAGTTGTGGAGATGAGGAACAGTTGATCGGAGTTCCTCAACTCGAAAATAGTACTGGACTCTGGCAAGCCCAGGCGGTATTTGAAGCCATTCAAGAGTGGGGTGCAGCAGACAAAATTCAAGCAATGTGCTTTGACACCACAGCTGCAAATACTGGTCGGGTTAGGGGGGCTTGTGTTTTGCTGGAGCAATTATTGCAAAAAGAACTTTTGTACTTAGCATGCCGTCATCATATTTTGGAAATTATTTTGAAAGCCGTGTTTGATAGCAAGATAGGCTCGACCACTGGTCCTGAACCTAGCGTTTTCAAAAAATTTCAAGTTGGGTGGCCTAAGTTCGACCAAACTAAATAAAAAACTAGTCTACATGATGATAATACGAGTATTAGATGCAAAATTAGTAACATTGATCAAGTTTCACTTTTTTTAATGGAACATTTGGAAACCCTGCAGCCCAGAGAGGATTACAAAGAGTTTCTTCAACTTTGTTTAGTGTTTATAGGGCTTCCTCCCCAAAACTTTTCTTTTAAAGCACCTGGTGCAATTCATCACGCCAGGTGGATGGCCAAAGCAATATTCTGCCTCAAAATTTATCTTTTTAGAGATCAATTGTTATCAACTCAAAAAGAAATGAAAGGAATAGAAGAAATTTGTGTTTTTATAATAAATATTTACGCCAAGGCATGGTTCAATGCCCCCAAACCTGCTTTGGCCCCTAAACAAGATCTGGAAATGTTGAAAGCATTAGTAGAGTATAGGAAAATTGACACAGAAATAGCAGATAAGGCTTTGTCAAAATTTGTAAACCATCTGTGGTACCTCAGCTCAGAGAAAATAGCGTTCTCGTTTTTCGACCACACTTTAGACGACAACAATAAAAAAAGTATGGCTAAAAATGTATATCCTTCTATCGAAAGTTTTCGAGGTACGGCGTTCAAAAAATTTCAACCCCTATTTTGAACCCCTTAGAGATGACTGACAGTAACGCCGAGCTTCGAGGACCAACTAGACCCCGAACGGAACCTATAACCCGAATTTCATCAATTTTGTTTCATGGTAACTAAGAAAAGTGGCCAGTACGGCGTACAGCGTACGGCCGGACAGACAGTAATAGTTTTATTGCATTTTCGGATTCTACGTACCTTGAAACGTAAGCCATCAAATTTTGAGGGGGGTGTCATGATATCAGTCCTTGCAATGTTAAGATTTTGGCAAATAAACGTACGAATGAACTGGGAGACGTGGGGAGGCAGCACAAGAGAGCTGGAGGAGTCGAGTGGGAAGGGATCCCCACCATCCTCCACAAGAGTGGATGATGGAGGGAGCATAGTCCCCTGGCCATAAAAACTCGCCTCCTTCGCCTTCGAAGTCATTCTATGCTTGCCTTAAGTCGATGACTTATCTCTCTCTCTCCTTACCTCACTCCTCACCTAAAAATCCCCAGACTGGTATATTCACTGGGGCACTAAAAGATCCCAGACTGGTATATCCACATGGCACCTCCTAAAAGAAGCTGGGCTGGTATATCCACTAGGCAAGCCAAAAAAGATCCTAGACTGGTATATCCATTAGGCACGTCCTAAAAGAACCCAGACTGGTACCTATATCCACTGGGCACCTCCCGAAAAGAATCCAGACTGGTAAGTATATCCACTGGGCATGGCATTTATCTTACTTTCCCGTCTCATCTAACCTCAAACCACAACAGGGGGGTTAGAATTTTTTTTTTTTTTCATTCTCGATTCCAATGGTTCATTATTGAAAATAATAAACCAAAATAAACCTTACAATAGGATGAAACTAGTCTAAATATTGAAAATTAGGTATGCTTACCGCTCCCCCCACTCCGATATGAATATCGACATTCCCAAGTTAATTTTCGGTTTGCAACATCAACATAGGTTTGCAAACCTATGTTGATTGAAAAATAAATTATTGTTATCGAATCAAAATACCGATGTGAGCACCGCACACAACGCTCGCCACACACCTACATTCAAATATACCAATATAACGAAATATAGTATGTAGGTAGTTGATTGGGTTCACGATGGTCTAAAACGGATTCGTACGGTTACTTTTATCTCAGATGTAGGTTGTATCCTCCCCTTTAAAGTCGAAAAAATCCAACCCTTCCAAGGGAATTGCCCATCAAAATGAAATAATTTCAATATTTCGTTATGAATCCCACCCTATGCACTGACGCATACAGTCACATGTTATGTTATATCACGTGTTTCTCACCAATTGCGAGTAAATTCCAACATTGACATAAATTTTCCCGAAACTCATCTTCAGCCATTTCACGTACGTAAATGTAAAAGTAGGAACGTAAATAAACCCTTCCTTCTCTGGCGTTTTCATAATTTACCCACCAGTGGTACTTTCCCAATATCCGCTTCCATTACCCAACAATATTTATGTTCAACTAAATGCCTTGAAAACGATTCAAATTATTACACACTGGTTTATTATTTTTGGTTTATTACCTTCAATAATGAACCGGAATCGAACCTGAAAAAGAAAAGAGAAAAAAAAAAACAACCCCTCCCAAAATTAGAAGGTTATCGTTTCAAGGTACGTAGAATCCGAAAATGGAATAAAATCAGTTCTGTACGTCCGTCGTATTTATCGTCTTTTTTTTAGTTTTTAAATTAATCTCAATCTTGAGAATTCTTTTGAGACCACCCGGAGCCAGCCGTTCGTTCTCAGTAAGGCCCAGAAGTTTGCACCGACAGGCTTCGTCAACTGGAGGGTGAATGAAACTGTATACATTCAGCCCAGATATCATTGCTAGGAACACCGGGAATTGACCCGAGATAATCATTGCTAGGGAGCACCTGATTATATTCACGGAGTATGAAGTCGAGCTGGTTGTTCTGTGATATTATTTCATTTGAAAAATGATGGCTCTTTTGGATTTTGTTGATAGGTACTTTTCTAATTTGTATATTCGTTATGTCCCATGAATAATAACAATTATGAAATGTAATTCCCGGGCTTGCTCAATACTCGATTTAGGGCATCTATTAAATTACATCCTAATAATGAATAATAATAATCTAATAAATTATTATCAATCAAATTATTACACAACTGTTATTATTTGTACATTATTACACAACGGTAAATTATTACACAATGGTAAGTTATTACACAACGGTTTATTATTTACCTTATGCTTCATAAATAACTCCGAAAAATGATGAATGATGAATGATTGAATTATTGAAGAATCCCGTGCATTTGCATGAAAGTTTAATTCCCGGGCCGGCTCCAGTACTCGATTTAGGGCTTTCCTGGGGACGCTCGAGGGTACGGACCACAGGAAACAGTGATCTACGCAGAAGAAGCATCCATGCAGGTAAATAATAAACCGTTGTGTAATAATTTGCAGCGTTTTGTATTCCATTTTCGGATTATACGTGCAACGTAAACCATCAAATATTGTGAGGTGAGAAGGGGATTTTCATTTCGTTTTCGTTTTTCATACTCGGTTCCAAAGGTTTATTATTGGAAATAATTAAAAAACAAAATAGGAAGAATTTCCAGGTGTATCGCCTCACCTAATACTTATTATAAATACGAATAGGAATGAAGCAATATAAAAATAATATTACCGCTTTTCTACCTTCGCAGAGCGCAGCATTTTCACCTGTGCTTCCAGTGAATGAAAGACAACTTGTTGCTTCGGAACAATTTTTCAGAAATATTTTGCGCCGTTGGAACTCTTAGAAATACAAACTTTCCGAGTTCATGAACTTGGTAACAGTTGGTGTAAACCGCGAACAAACTTTGAGCTCCCAAGCGGTAGAAGGAGATAGTATGACGAACCTGGAAATGGTAGGAAGATGACTTCCCATGTTGTCTATGTAGGTTGATTTCGTTCTTACGGCCCAGGATGCCTTGAAAATGAAACTCTCGGAGGAAGAAGATTGTCCATCAGGAGTAGAGGGTTCTATTCAGGCCTGCTTTGCTTTTGAATGGTTCAGAACTTTGCTTTTGTTACGCCTCACAATCCACCCTACCTTAAGCCGCAGGAGGGGGAGCTAAGTCAATTTAATTTCACTTCCGCTCATTCATATTCTCATCCTCAGCCCCATTAAGAATGAGGGTAAGATAATAAATCCTTTGTTACACAACCGGACGGCTGGGAGACGGTTCAAATGAACGGAAGAAGATGAAGCGATCTGCACACAACGCTAGAGAATTCTGGGCTAAAACATTTCTAGGTTCTCATATATCTCCTCATCTTGCATGTGGGTAGTAGAGATTTTTGAACGGAGAAAGTTCATTTATGACCGAAGGTTTCTGGTTTATTATTTTCAACACCTAATAAACCTTCGAAATCGAGCATGGAAAAAAAATAACCCCTCCCACACCACCATCGCCTCTAAATTTCACGGTTTCCGCTTCAAGGCACATAGAATCCGAAAATGGAATGAAAAACGCTGCATATTATTACACAACAGTTTGTTATTCACCAGTATAGATGCCCCTTCTGCGTAGATCGCTGTTTTCTGTTGCCAGTACCTACCCTCGAGATCACTCCAGGAAAGCTCTTATTGAGTAATGGAGCCGTCCCGAAAACTAAAGTTTCATAAAAATGTGCACGATTCAATAATCCAATCACTAATACTTATTTGTTGTTATTCACGAACAAAACGTTCGCTCAAGTTACAAAATTAGGTAACTATCAAATAAATCCAAAAGAGCCATCCATCATTCTTCAAATGCAATAATCAAAGAACAACCAACTCGATTTCATACAGCCATACGTGATTATAATCAGGTGTTTCCTAGCAATGATATCTGGACCGGATTTATATCGTTTCATTCACGATCATGTTGGCGAGGCTTTTTAGTGCAAACGAACGGCTGGACGTACAATGCTCCGGGTGGTCTCAAAAAATTGTTTAGCTCAAGACAAATTTAATAACGTAAAAAAACCATACCCTTCTATCGAAAGTTTTCGAGCTACGGTGTTCTGAAAATTTCAACCCCTATTTTTCATCCCTTTTCATCCCTTACAGTAAAGCCGAGCGAATCGGACTAACTAGGCCCCAAATGGGACCTACAAACCACATTTCATTAATTTTGGCTCATGGTAACTAAGGAACGCGTACGGCGCGTACGGCGGCAAACGGACAGACATTTTTTGATTTATTATTCTCGGAATAGGGTATACATATTATACACCAATGTATTTTTTCCATTTTCAGATTCTACGTAGCGTGAAATGGAAACCATCAAATGTTGAGGGGGGGGGGGGGGGGGTCACATGTTTTCTTCCTCGATTCCAAAAGTTCACTTTTGAAAATAATAAACCAAAAATTTCTGTCCGTCCGCCGGTTGAGGGAACCCTTGGTTAAATCACCCATGGCTGAATGAAACGAGTTGATTTATTTCAGTGATATTATTTACTTTTAAGAACGATGGCTGTTTTGGATTTTGTTGGTAGGTACTTTTGCAACTTGAAAAACATTGTGCTTCATGAATAAAAACAAATTAATAATCAATGAAAGAATGTCGGAATATTTATATCATTCCCCGGCCGGCTCCAATACTCGATTTGGGACTTCCTGGGGGGGAGCACGAGGGTAGGTGTGACATAGAAAACAGTGATCTACGCAGAAGGGGAATCTACAATAGGTAAATAATAAACCGTTGTGTAATAATTTGTAGCTTTTTTTATGTTATCTGTTATGGTACCCCTCAGCCACGATATCACTCACTTGCATAAAAGATTTAACTAATAAATACGGAGAACGAAGAGCTGAGCGATGCCTCGGGAAAAGGACCAGAAGGGTCCCCTCCATCAAAACCCCAATGACTCTCAACCCCAGCTCTTCATTCGACCGACCGTTCTCTTACCTACGACTTCTCTCTCGCATCCTCCTCCGCCTTCTCACTCCTACTCTTCCTCGCATCTGCCGTGGTGGTAACCACTGGATGCTCCTCTATATAATACTCTTTGTGGTGATAACCGCGGGGTATTAGCATCCTCATCCTTGCATGTCTGCTGTGACGACAACCGCGGGACGCTCCTTCACCCAGCTGTGGTGATAACCGTGGCGTGCTAGCCTCCTTCCCCTTACGCGTCTGCTGTGGTGATAACCGTGGGACGCTCCTTCATCTAGCACTCGCTCTGGCGACAACCCCGGGGTGCTAGACTCCTTCTTCCTGACATCTGCTGTGGTGATAACCGCGGGACACCTTTTGCTCTACCGCCTGCCTCAACTACCGCTGACCACATTATCAATATAACACGTACAATCATCGGGTCATCCTGCTAGTGTAGGAATATTTTAATTTGTATCAACCACTCCCTTGGAGTACCCTATATACAAGCATATTTATATTACATATTTTATGTCTTCAGCTTAAACTCACGAAACACTATGGGCGCAATCTGTCACCAAGGGCAATAGCTTCGGTGATGCCATTAAACACATCCAGCCAGCCTTTGTGGCCGGGAAATCTCGTAGGATATTCCTTACGCCGTTACGCGCTCGCCATCCCGGGCCTTATGTTTCGGGTGATTATAAAGCTCAGCACGTTCTCGACCTCGGTACCGCGCTCCTCTGGGAGGTGTGCACGCTTGTTAGCCGACTCCCTTTATTAGACGATGCTCCCATGTTAATGATACTTGGAATACATTGTTCCGCCCGAGTTGCTGGTTCATGCGTTGATTCTTCCTTCAACGAACGCGATGTACAAAGTACGAATGTAATGTCGAAGGCTGAAAACCCGTAATATCTGCAATAAGAACATCTGGAGTTTACCAAATCTCAACAAGAGAAGAGTGTACAGACGATGTTTTCATTTTTACAATCCTTACATTTCATCGAGCAGCATTTATTTTTCCAAGGAATAACAAGTTTATTTCACAAAAAATAAACAAGGGAATAAAGGCAGCAATAAAAAAAAGAAACAGCCACAAGATAATTCATTTACATTCCGTATTATGAATTAAATGTAGTACTCGTACAGTAGTTTTTCAACAAACCTTATCCCTTATTATTATAACACAAAACATGCAATATAATCGACACATTACAACAAGATCCGATGTTTCGTACCGCTATTGGCTATTTTAACAACTTCTGTGGTATTAGTAATCTACCTCAAGATCAGGCTGACCGTCAATGCGGGACTACACTCGCTATTCTTTTCACAAGACGTCAGCATCAGCTGTTTCTCGGAACCTTACTCCGGTACGTCCAGTAACGAGCGATCTGATAGTAAAAGACCTCAGTTTAGCAGGTCCCAGTCGTGGTGAGAAGATTTCTTACAACCACAGTACCTGCCAGCGACCCTATAATCTTCATTACTTGTTCCCTAATCTATAACTGACATCGACCAAAGTCAACCCTCCTGAAAATGCTTCGCTGATCTCTCTCCCAGTTGAAAACTTCTGCCGTAAAAACGGTGCGCAGTATATAGCATCCCTACACTTTGATTCCTATAGGTAATTCGCTGATGTATCTTCAATTTACAATGGATGTCCTGTACCATCCCTCCCATGATAAACGACACAACCCTTTTTGGACCAATGTGTCATATTTGACACAAAAGTTTAGTTCGCAAAATAAGAAATGAAATAAGGATTCGAGCTGCTTTAAGGCCTTTGATCCAACATGTAGGTATCCAAGATTCAGGTTATATTTTGGTAACAAGAAGAAATGTGAAGAAACCTCCTAAAACAACGCTAATTCGAGAGCGAAGTCAGTGGGCTGTGGCAAAGCGGTAGACACGAGAGGCCTGTAAGTTTGCATTCATTTTTCTTATATTTTTTTGAAATTCCTGCACATCTCCCCACTTGAAATTCTATAACTACATTGTCCTTTGTCGAATGAAGTATTTCTCAACTACAGTAACGTTATTTCACCAGAGAAAACTGGATGTAAAAATGTGGTTTATATTTGACACATTGGGACGCCCATTACTTGGGAGTCTGGAAACTTGTTTCATATTTGACACATCGGGACGCCCATGCACTTGACGTCTCGAAACTTGTTTCATATACAACACGTTGGGACGCCTGTAAATTGTCAATTCACGAAACTTTTGTTGGATTGTTTCAGTTGTAAACAAATAAAGATATTATGCCGGTCTACCACGGGTCGCGTTCCAGGGGTGAAGCCATTCTTAGCTTAGTTCCGAAGAATCCCTGTGATTCTGGGGGAGAATCAGACGGCGAAGATATGAGTGAAGAGGCCTTGGAAGCGGAAATTGAGAACCTATTTCAGGTAATCGAAGAAGAAATTCTGAGCAACGACCAACCGCTCGAAACCATCAACGCGTAAGGTTGTAATTATGATGCTCCAAGGTTGTGACTAAAGACTAAGATTTTATTGAGATTTTATTCAGAGACTGTAAATAGGCTGTAATTGAGTCAGAGATTTATTCTATATTAGAGAATGTGATACCACAAAAATCCAATGAGAAATTGTATTGCTGTTACCAATTTGTATTACTTCTAGTCTAGTTACTTATTGTGAAATATTCTAGTCCAGAATGAGTAAAGTATGTACCAGCACTTCATTGCAGAGTTGTTTTCTCATTATATTTTAGATTTTACGCACGAGTTATGACTATTTCATGTAACAAAGTTCCTATTTATTATAAAAAAAGTTTTCAATCTGGAATAAATTCATCTTCATTTATTGAAACCTTGGTGTAAAATCTTCTCAATATTTTATAAATGTAGCACACAGCCGTCCCAATGTGTCAAATATAATAGTCTTAGCAGTACTGACCGGCACTTGCTGTACCAATGTGTCAAATATAACACACTTTGAGAAACTGACAGGGTGGTGGCCATACCAATGTGCCAAATATGACACCAATTTTAATTAGCTCATAATTCCATAATTACAGGTTGCAGAATTTTTTCCGCATTTTTCTAGGCATATGGTACCTCCAAATAACAAGTTTCAACAGGAATTTCTCGAAAATTCTGAAAAAAATTGCCCTGGTCCAAAGAGGGAAAAAAAATCAAACAGACGAAACTCGAAGTATTGACAGGTTGAATCTTTCAAAATAAACCGCAAACGCTAAGTACTCTACTGACAATAGTAATAAAATTCGCTGAAGATATGGAAAATATCACACAAAAAAACGAAAATTATTACACAACGGTTTATTATTTACCTGTATAGATGCCCCTTCTGCGCAGATCACTGTTTTCTGTGGTCAATACCTAACCTCGCGCTCCCCCCAGAAAAGCCTTAAATCGAGTACTGGAGCCGGCCAGGGAATTACTGCTTCATAAAAATGCGCGGGATTCAATAATTAAATCATAAATTATTTCTTGTTATTCATGAAGCATAAGGTTTGTTCAAGTTGCCGAAGTAGGTACCTATCTACACAAACGAAAAGAGCCATCATTTTTCAAACGAAATAATATCACTGAACAGCCAACTCGTCGTCATACAGCCATCCGCAATTATAATCAGGTGCTTCCTAGCGATGATATCTGGGCCGGACTTAAACGTTTGATTCAAGATCATGTATCGGTGCGAACGAGCGGCTGGACGTACAATGCTCCGGGTGGTCTCAAAAATTCTTCAGTTCAAGGTCAGTATAAAAACTTAAAAACAAAAACCATACCTACCCTTCTATTGAAAGTTTTCGAGCTACGGAGTTATGAAAATTCCAACCCCTATTTTTCACACCTGACAGAAGGCGTGCGACGGACGGACAGACTTTTTTTTTATTCCGTTTTCGGATTCTACGTACCTTGAAACGGAAACCATCAAATTTTGAGGGGGCTGTTAATTTTTTTTTTCAAACTCGATTCCAAAGGTTCATTACTGAAAATAATAAACCAAAATGATCGAATAGAACCAGATATTTTAGCATTACAAGGTTTTCAATATTCGCGCATGAGCGGACGGTACTATCACTCGGATCATGAGCTAATTCGAAGATGACCATTTATGAACCAGCCTATATTATGGTCCTTGACATTTTCAGCAAAATCGGCTACCGGAGTTAGGGGGACTTCATCACTGTCGGATTTTGACGAACTTTATAATAGGACCATCTGTGGACCGCATGCATAAGATATTGTGTGACAACAATGAATTACTCGTAGAGACAACAAAATAAGTACCCTGATAAGTATACCAAACTCAAAATGGGAACAGCATTTTTGACTTCGGACATCAATTTTTTTTTTCGACTCTTGCATGAAAACTGGATACATTCATTTAGCCTTCGTTCGACAGAAATTAAGAAACATCGTCGCGTAGCTATCTTGTGAAAAAACGGGAAGACGGTTATTTTGGCCTACAAAAATTGACGATTTCTAGGCAGGAGATAACAGTGTTCATCTCTTTTCCAAAACCCTGCAATGAATGCACGCCTGCACAGTTGGCAAGCTACTTTTGACAGAGGACTGAGGCAACAAAAGAGGAGGAGGGGACTTGAAAATAAAATGGACTGTATTCGCGGGGCCCCGGGACCACCTAGAACTCCTGTAACAATTAAATGAACAGTCTTAGCAGGACCACAGTTAATTTGTATAGGTAAAATGTAGCAGATAACCACGAAGCAGAGTAACGTTATTTATTTTGTATTTATTCGATGAGTTGCATATATAATAACAAGAAAATAATTCAATAGTTCATTGGACATAAAAAAAAACCACACGCCTTATGTGTAGATACGGAGTTTAAAAAAATGCAACATCTTTGCAACTTGTTGCAGGGTAAAAAACCACAGTCATGCAGCATGGCTATAAGAGCGAATTTTTGAAGTTTTCGGCATCTTCCTCCTCCGCCTAAAATTTTCTGAATATTAATTTTCGGCCAATGTTTTCCCAACTTGATACCATACAAAATTAAAACAGGAGTAGTTTTACGCAAAGTAAAATTTGGGGTGGAAGGAGGGGGAGGGGGAAATCAAAAATGTTTTGAATACCAGAAGAGTAGGTATTGGAAACGTAACAATTTTTTGTTCCATTTTTTGCCGAGTAACACCTCGGTTTGTAGATTTTCCAACGCTGAACACGATGGTGAAGTCAGAATTGCGATATCCCATTCCGTTATCAGATTAGAGCAGACGAACCAGGAAGAACATCTCAAGAAATAACCACGTTCCTTCATCTTCAAAGTGCTCCAGTTTGAGAATGGAATGAGATATCGCAATTCTGATTTCACCATCGTGTTCAGCGTACAAAAACCTTTAAAATGAGGTGTCACTTGTCAGACTTTTTCATTTTGGGAATTTATGGGTAATTTTCCCCCCCTAAAATTCCCCAAAACTCCCCCTTAGAGTGACCCGATTCTGCCCATCTTCGAACTTAGCCTGTCGATTGCCAAGACAGATTTTTCGTGCAAATTTGAACTTTTTATCTCAATTCTATCGAGAGTTATCGTCTGGAATGACACATACATATATAAATATATAAATATATAAATATATAAATATATATATAAATATATATATAAATATATATATAAATATATATATATATACATATAATTTTTGGTGTCTTTCGGCAGTGAATTCAGGATGGTCTGAAACGGATTTTGGTATAAAAATATTTCGGAAATTCGAGTTTTAAAAATTTTGGACCGAGAACAATAGCTTCCTTTTCTTCGAAAATTCGCTAAAAGCCACAGGCCAAAAGCGCCCAACAAAAACTATTGTTGCCTGTTTACCAAAAAAATACAATATTTTAAAACTACAACAACAGTTTTACTTTTTTCTCTTTTCCTTATTTCAAATTTGGAGTTATTAAATCCGCTTACGCATGAATACTTTCCGGTATATTTTCTCAGATTTTTTAGCTCACCTCCCTCCTAAAAATCTTCTTTTTGTACAGTGATCTTGATAAAAATTTAGGAGTTTTTATCAGCATTTAAGGTACGAAGCAAAATACATAAAACAGAGTGGGGGGGGGGGGGGGGGTTCTATTGGTGAGGATAAGAAACAGTTTAGGAATCACATAACTGCCTTGTAATCTGAAAAGAGTTGGGTAATCATGAATCATCAGATCATTTATTATTGAGGGATCGCTACAGAAAAGTGGCAAAAATGATTTGATGAGAAGTTGACGTGGTCTTAACACCTTCAATACCTGATAAATATTACCTATACTGCTTGAATACAATGGGGCTCTTTCAGTATGCTAGTTTCCTAGTTGGATAACATTAATTATTTCTATACGATTCGGGCAGGTAGGTACCACCCCATACAGAAATACCATATTGCAGCAGGCTGTAGTGCCAGTGAGGTATACAGACTCTGCGGAGTATAGAAGTAGCCTTGCATTGTGGCAACATAGGGTGGAGACGTGACGGAGGACTGAGAATTTCCAATCTTCTGATCAATTTTTAACTATGAAAAATGAATGATGATGGACCATAATTACGGCAACTGGAATAATATATGCTATAATGAGGAATTTTTTACAAATTTTTCTGACAGGAAAAAAAATTCAGAACTCTTGAAAAAATGGTAGTTTGAAGCCCGTTTTCAAAGATAAGCGTTATCTTTTAAATGAAGGTGATGAAAACTAATAACGCGGCATAATGTGACGTATAAGGTCTATTGACATCTGACTGGCTGTTGGCCCAACGAGGCGGAGCGGATCCTCAGAGCCGAATGTTACAGTGCTGCCAACAACCCAACATTAGGAACGGCAAACCTCTGCGGCGATCTTCAAGAACCTTTGCCGTGACTTTTGTGAACCTCCCCTTGATTTTGAGAACATGTTGGTTTATTATTTTCAATGATGAACCTTTGAGATCGTGCACGAAAACAAAGTTAAAGCCCCTCAAAATTTGATGGTTTCCGTTTCAAGGTATGCAGAATCCGAAAATGCAATCCAAAAATTTCTGTCCGTCCGCCTGTACGAAATTTGGTTGTAGTTCCTTTTTTGGGTCTAGTTGGTCCTCGAAGCTCGGCGTTACTGTCAGTCATCTCTAAGGGGTGAAAAATAGGGGCTGAAATTTTCAGAACGCCATAGCATGAACACTTTCAATAGAAAAGTGTGGGTTTTTTTCACGTTTTTAAATTTATCTTGAACTAACGAATTTTTGAGACCACCCGGAGCACTATACGTCCAGCCGTTCGTTTGCACCGAAAAGCTTCGTCAACATGATCGTGAATCAAACGGTATAAATCCGGCCCAGATATCATCGCTAGGGAACATCTGATTATTATCACGGATGGCTGTATGAAGTCGAGTTTGTTGTTCTGTGATATTTTTTCATTTGAAAAATGATGGCTCTTAGTATTATTGCGTAAATTATTACATATCGGTAAATTATTACACAACGGTAAATTATTACATAATGGTAAATTATTACACAACGGTATATTATCCTATCTAAGCAGAAGGGGCATCTATACAGGTAAATTATTACACAACGGTTTAGTATTTACCTTGCGCTTCATGAATAACTACAAATAATTAACGATTGAATTAGTGAATCCTGCGCATTTATATGAAACTTTAATTTAATTAATCCATGTGCCCAGGGGATGTACACCATGCGCATGTGCCCAGGGCATGTACCACACGTACATGTCCCCAGGGCATGTGCTCGAGTACTCCAGGGCTCCAGTTCTCGATTTAGGGCTTTCCTGGGGGGAGCTGGAGGGTACTCACCACAGAAATCAGTATCTACGCAGAAGGGGCATCTATATAGGTAAATAATAAACTGCTTTGTAATATTTTTCAGCGTTTTTTAATGTATTTATAAATTTGCGATTCCTTCCATACACCCACTGCGGTTCTGTAAATTGTTTCAAGTGTCAGCGGGATTTGAGTTGAACAACTCAGCAATTTATTAGATACCTAGGGATGACAACTGGGCAAAGTCATGAATCGACCAACTTTGATCAAATTCATTTATCTATCAATGCATGATTTATGGTACCTACTTGACACCACAGTACGTACACAATGTTTGTTTATTTATTCAGCAAACGACTCCTCAAAGAAGGGAAGGGGGAAATGAATTATGGGTTAATCCATCCATGCAAACATGTGTGCCCTTCATCTTCGTTGTGACAGTGGAAAAGTTTCTCGTCGAGATATAGACGAGATAGAGACGAGATATAGATAGAGAGAGTAGGAACGAGTACGTCGGAATCTTCAAGAAACTGGTCAATATATCATATTATACCCGTCATCTCTAACCAATTTCGTACTGGAGGCTGCGATTGGGACGACGAAATGTTACATTTCCTGAAGGGAATGAGACCATCATGAGCTGATATAATCGTGTCAAGCTAGGGTCAACGTTCGAAGTGTACTCCTTCACTTCCTAACATTATGATCTTGAGATTATTTTGAGAATAACTAATCAAAAATATAACGCACCGACGAGGTAGCTCAGAAAATATAATTACATGTAGTCTCAATTAAATCGTAATGTGATCATTTGCAGTAAGGGTCTTGTTCTACCAAAAATTAAAGGCACTAACTGCTGCAGTTGTTATCTTATATTACTCGGGTGGTATATTTACTGCATATATGAACTAAGGGACATAATGATGTGCCGAACTATCGATGTTATTCAAATAAGTAGTTCAAAACTATAGCACATGCCCCAATACAGCGTTCTCAGGCGTTTTCCCTGCGTCTGGACACCATCTCCTCAGCATCACTCGCGACAGTACGAAAGTTGAAGGAGAAATGAAAATGTCTACCAAACAAACATTATTCTGTGTTATCTGTTTCATTCTCTGTTGCTTATAAAAAACATTATTTCGCGTTTGCTTAAGAAATCAAATCACTTTTGTCTGTATCATTATTGCATCACTTTCTGTGGATGGTTCTAAAGCAAAGGCTTGCGGGTGCATTTCAGTAAGACTGCCCTCGCTCCGGTTCCGAAAACATTGCCGATGGACCTACAAATGACGTTTGATTGGATAATGTTACCATTATGCTTAGAGGAGGAAACTCGTAGCAGGTGAAAACTTCAATTTTCACACTGCACGGGTGTCAGTAAGCTGAGCAACATTTTCGTAAGCTTGGGGCTCTAACCTCCCCACCGGCCCTACATTCAGCATAAAAGAGACTTCACCAGTCACGAATGTCATCATTGAGTTCTCTTCTGGAGATCAGTTTCGAACATTAACTCTATTATTGGAGTGCGGAAACGCGCATCACGAATCATGATAGTCCTCTCGAACTGAATGTCTTGTAGACTCTCTCTAAAAAGGAGATCGTACTCAACATTTGGTCAGTACCTATACATTTTACACACACTGCAATAAATAAATAGGAACCATCAGACTTTCTGTGACCTCCACTTCCAACACCGTAACCAGAATAGGCACTATAATTTCCTGATGCGAGTTCTATTCCGCAGAACGCTATTTTTCGGGGCCCGACAAGCCGTGCAACCAATACATTACAAAAACTCAATAAGCCATTTACATTTATTTAATGTAGCCATTTTCTCTGTGAATTTTACTTTAATTTTCCTAAAACAGTCATAGACAAATTGACTTGTGTGCCTTATATTGATATTCAAACTTTCTCGGATGGGATGGCACTGTGCATCTAGTGTAAACTGAGGATACATCGTCGAATTATATCAACAGAAGTAACGTTGTGTGGAAGCAACACTGCCACTAGGAAGGTATAGATTGCGGAACCAGTGAATGGTGAGATGACAAATTTTAGGAGCCAAAAAGTAGGTACATAGTGAAGAAATTAGGTTCATTGGTAAGTGTCGTGGTCGGAGGAACTCTTCCCACTCGATTGGGACCTGCAAAACTGATGAGGTCTTGTACTAACAGACTGCTCGTTGCTGGACGTCTAATAGGCGTATGGCCTCTAGGGACAGCTGATGCTTTCTTGTGAAGGGAATATAAGAGTGAACATGAAAAAATTATGTGCGAAACCACTCTCAGTAGTTTTATACTACTCCAAATTAGCCAAATTGGGTCGTAGTTACTATAGGACAAAGAAAGTGCGTAGGTATCTAATTTTATTGATATGATGGGCCAAAACATTCGGGAATCCGTAGTAAGTAAATATGTTCTAAGCTACCACAATACATAGTTGCACAAGGCGCGAGAACGTATACCTTTCCCTCAAGACCGAACCGTTGTGCGGGTTCTCTCAAAAACCAACTGCATAACTGGGATCTGGAAATTCTTCAAAACTGAGAATATTATTGATGTGCTACTCAAGTTTCATTCATATAGAACGATCCAGATGAGGTCGCTGAAGCCCAGAAGCCATGGCTACTACCTACGTAGTCCCCCTCCAACGTAAAAACTGATGAGTGGGTGAGTGTTCAAGTTTGAGTTCTCTCGATACTCGATGTAGTCAAACATTTTTCTTCAACTGAAATGTGCATTCATACATACAGGAGTACATGCATGTAACTGTAGCTATTCACTTTTCTCAACCTTTTCCTCATAATGCAATCCTTCCTGTCCAAGGAGGATACCAATAAGATACTATTTAACAATCATGCAGACTAGTGAGACAGACCCTCGGAAAGGGCATGTCCCCGACATTCCACCTCTATGTTACTTAGGAGTTTTTTAATGGCATAAGAGGGGCCTACAATCTAGTTTTGCTAGATTGTAGAAGACCTATGGGTCTTCTGAGCGGATGATGATTGGCTATGTTACCCCATGTTAGCTGTTAACACCAACTCGACTGACTTTCTGATGGGTTCTTACGGTTCAGCGAATAAGCTATTTTGGCTTCAGTTAGCGCTCCCGTTTGGGGAACTAAGTGGGAGAGGACGTGCATGCGTAAATTATTATTTAACAGCCGATTTGTCACCGTGGGGTTTTCATTAGCGGAACTCGGCTCTCGGAAGTTGGGATCTACTAAGCGGGAGTGTTACAAACACCCTGGGACGAGTAGAGAAGAGGCAGAACTTCTTTTTCAACAGCTTTCTGTATTCCTTCCGTATGCCCTCGACGCAGTTGACTTCCTCTATGTTTCATATAACCACCACCATCTTCTCCCAATGCTCGCCCGCTTTCGTATAAGTCCTCTAATAAATTTATGTGCGGGTGAAAGTTATTCTACGACCTTCTCTTCCCATTCCTTTTCGAGTATCTCACCATTCGTCCCTCTCCCACCCCCGCCATCCTCCTATTCCCTACAGGGCTCTTGAATACACTAAATCTAACATCAACTGTAGTTTGTGGGGCTCTTCAAAGGTTTTTAAACCAGAATGTTTCTTTGAAATGTAGTCTCACATCTCAATGAGATACAATTTACATTATAGAAACTACTCACCAAGCGACAGCAATTAGCATTAGTAATGGAATATCTTTCAAATACACTGTTTTCTGCGGAGGCACTGCTTATTACAATATTATGTTATCATGTTACGAGTTCCAAGAATGCAATTAGGTCAAAAGCTTCGAAGAAAATCAATGGGCTTGCGTACGAAAGGGTTATACTCCTAAATGCCACCCCATAAAGCGGTATTGATATGCAATACTTTTTTTTTTAAATCAAGCAGGTATACGTTGTCCCCATGCCATTGACTTCCCAAGAGGCATTTTTCGTCAAGGCTTCATTATCTTTTCAAATAGATGAGAGATATAGATGTATAAAATAATATTTATAACTTTATATACATAGTAGGTATGGTACATGTATGGTGCATGCACAGTCATGAACAACAGTGCTCAGAGCAGTATTATAGGTGAATAAACGCTGTTAACTATGAGGATGAGATTTTTGCGAATCGATAAATGTACGAAAGATACGACACGGAAAAATTTCGGCGAAGCTCCAACTTTCGTATCACGTGCTTCACGATCCTACGCCACAAGACGAGTAGACGGTAAGCGTCTTGCGGGTTTAGCATCATCTCGAAATTGCAGGGTGACCTCTGCGCCATTATAATATTATATACTATACTTAACCCTGGATTTGACATTACTCGGTATATCGGGGGGGAGGGGGGGGGGGGAGTTACTTGAATGCTATACTATACTTATTATTTCAACAGTCAGTCCCTCTATACTCTATAGGCTTCACATGATTTCATCAGAGATGAACAGCTAATCGCTGGTCGGGTAAGAGGATGTATTAGCCGAGACGAGAACCACAGTCGCCGCGAACTTTTATCCCAAGCGGGATACAAAGATCGGCCGCTCTAGTCCGCTTAGAATCCCGGCCCCTCCTACTTTACATTTCAAACATTCAATTTCACAAACTAGAAAAATCTTAAAACGAGTCGAAAGTGACCAGATGTATCAGTCTATTTTGTTCAAGCCCTAGCATCTCGCAGCTTCGTTACATCTCTAAAATGTCTATCACAATAATCGATTGCTCCGATTGATGCGAATACATTTGGTGCCCGATTTCTAAACACCCTCTGAATTCATGTGACATATATCAGCACATTTACATAAATCGCCTTCGTTTCACCACCATTTTCGAGGATAAATATGATGGTTGTATATTAAATAGATGAAGCAGAGTGGAGGTTACCCTGGAGTTGTTGGTGATACTTCCCAACATTTATCTACTAATTTCTGTTAAGACCTTGTGCACAGATTTCTGTTTTTTTGTGGTTTTGTGGTCTTCCGAGGCAATTCATGGCATAATAATTTAATTCATATTCTTCTAATCTCACCTGCATGACAAATTTAAATAAGTACACATCCCAATAATGCTTCAATCAGATCATCAAGTATGCTATTATATCACAGGTGCTTCACGATACTCTAAGACCATGCGAACGGCCATATACTGGTCGGCAAACTAATTCAATTTCATGCAACCTGTTCCCAGCATGACAAGCACACAATTACATTCGGATGTGCCACATGGTGAACCTGAAGCTAAGCAATTTAGATTAAGCGATTCGCGATAGGCAGGTTGTATTGGGGTCTCTAAGGGCTTTAGCCATACGCAATGACCATCATCTGTCATCTCGGTATAACTTATGGATAAAAAACAGCAAACCTAAATGAGAGGAAAAACAACTTTCTCTAAAGCTGCTTTGCTTGGGTCATTATGCATTGAAAATAATAAATTATAATTTAAAAAACCCGACTTCAAAAAAGTTGTATAAAAAAATACCAGTAACAGAAGTAGGGAAAAATAATTAAACGGGAAATACTAGAAATTCCACAAACTAAAAAGCAAATGCTGAACAAAAGTAAAATTTGTATGCTAACAAACGTAATTCATTCGAAGCCGATACAACGAAAGTTTTGAAGCCGGCGCCGAATTTTAACTAACATAATTATTTACGGCAGTTAATTAATCCCTAAGTTACCCATTACATACAAACTTTTCACTTATACTACTTCTAGCAAATGCAATAATCGACAATCAATAATATTGTATTAATACTGATATGCTCTCATTACTTGGTTGGCTGAACGTGTTCTTGAATTTCGTAAAATTGGAATTTAATGGGGTGGTATGCGGGAAGGCTTTGAGGTCGCTTGGATTTTCGAAACGTTGCGCCTGTGACTTTACCGATCCCGTAGCTTTGGTCCATCTCTACAAGGCCCTAATCTTGCCGATTTTGGACTACTGCTGTGTCTTTTGGTCACCACGCTACGCGGCGTACATCGATCAGCTCGAAGGGGTACAGCGGAGATTCCTTCGCTTCCTGGCGTTCAAGATGCGAAGCACACCCTACCACGTACCACCTCAATTAACAATCTATAATAATAGAGAGAATAGTGGAGATAATAGTATCCAACAGTCTCCCCAACAGTCTACAACTTCCGCCATTATTAAATTAACAACAACTTCACCAGTATCATATCTAATCCACACTTCCATTGCCTTGCAAGGCGACTGTGCCATTTATAACTTGTATATTGGCATTGTTGTCGTTATATAAATAAATAATGTGCCTTGCCAGAGAAGTAATTCAATAGAAGCACTGAATTCATAATACGGCGCAATAATACGCATAATAATGGAATACGGCGCGTTGCCTTCATACTGTGACAGAGTGTAACAGTACCTAGTGGGAGTGGTCCCTCGAGAGTCCCCCTCCTAGACCAGCGAGATTATCACTGGTTAAGAAGGGATATCGATTAGGCTTCCCCAAACCGATCCCGTCTCCACCTGAAGAAAAAATGTATCGAGAACAGACCACACTGTTACTGGGGGACTCTCGGGGGTCCACCCCCACTGTTACACGAACTAAATCACTCGCGAAGAAATCGTGGAAACCCATTTCAAAGAAAAACGAAGTTATTGAAAAAATAGTCTATTTCCACTAATACACGAAAAACGCAAAAAAAAAACACTGTTATACCGGTTTCGGTGATGTGCCTTCAGTTATTGTGTGTTACTGACGATGGTGTGATCACCGAAACCGGTATAACAGTGTTTTTTGCGTTTTTCATGTATTAGTGGAAATATACTATTTTTTCAATAACTCAGTTTTTCTTTCCCACTGTTATACTCTGTCACATGGTAGCAAAGCGTGGTTTGGTAGTATGAGCTGAGCACTTCACCATACTCCATCCACTTTCTGTGGGCTTATCCTTCTGGTAAGCCCACAGAAAGTTTCCCAGAAGGATTCCTTTACTAACATCCAGTCCCTTTGATAATACATACATCCACTGGCTTCCCCACCCCCCTTCACCCCTTTAGAGTGTCAGGATAATTAAAATATACTGAGCTCATTAGAAGGCGATTGATGCCACGTCCCAATTGACAAGTCCCAATAGTTGTTCCATCCCAACGATGGAAGTTGATCACCTAGAGGTTGCCCAGATGAGCACAATTCACTGGACAGCAACCTCTGACAACATTATCCGCCAATATTCGTATGTAGGAGCTTTGTTCTCCACCAGTGATATATTATTGAGGTAGTACCATTACGATGGAGGTTAGTCACCTTGAAGTTTTTCATATGTCTTTTCCTGAACCAGAACTCCATACTGCTCTTCATTCCACCTTTTCCCTCTCATACTTCTGCTACCCAGAAGTATGTCATGTGGGGAGGAGTGCAACAGTGTGGGTTGTTCTCGATACATTTTTTCTTCCGGTGGAGACGGGATCGGTTTGGGGAGCCTAATCGATATCCATCTGGTGGTAATCTCGCTGGTCTAGGAGGGGGACTCTCGAGGGTCCACCACCACTGTCACACTCTGTCACAGCGCAAGGGGATAAAATATAAGTTACACGCTGTCACAATAGTGTATCCCTTGGTTATTGGTTTTTATATTATTTTGGTTAAAATTTGGCGTCGACTCCATAATTAATTTAACGCCTCCTCAAAAATGGATGGCTCTATGTTTCAAGGTACCTGCGTAGAATTAAAAACGCTGCAAATCCCTGCACAACGGTTTATTATTTTGTATAGAATACCCTTCTGTTACAGATCACAGCTCTATGTATAGATAACCCGTCTATATAATATAATATGTACTATTCTATGCATATTATGTAGATCGCAGACCCTCCGTAGGTTAGTACCTAACCCCGTACTCGTTACTAGGTACCTACCTAAATCACGAGTTAAATGTTGCTAAAATAATTCTGCCGATGACAAACAGTACCTAACAAAAAGAAACACACATAATGAAGGTCTGAAAAGAAATTGTTGATGAGGAGTGAAAAAAGTTGCAAAAGTACCTACCAACAAACTCCAGCCCCTTCTACGTAGATGGTATAATGAACCGTTGTGTAATAATTTACCGTTGAGTAATGATTTACCGTAGTAATAATTTACCCATCAATAATACTTCAACGTTTGTTCAAGTTTCACTACCTACCAACAAACTCCAAAAGAGCCATCATTTTTCAAATTAAATAATATCACAGAACAACCAACTCGACTTCATACTCCGCCAATATAATCAGGTGATCCCTACCAATGATTGGCCGTTTGCACAAATTCCTATTGTGGGCGCGTCTCTGGTTACGAGATTTGGTTTGAATTGTATAAAATTTCATTCACACTGGAGTCGAAAATGCCTGTCGGTGCAAACTTCGGGGCCTTACTGTGAACGAACGGCTGGACGTACGATGCTCCGGATGGTCTTAAAAAACTCGCAAGTTCAAGAACTATTTAAAACCGTAAAAATATTTACGTAAAAAAATGGTATAGGCGTTTTGAAAATTGCAACCCCTATTTTGAACCCCTTAGAGATGACTCACAGTAACGTCGAGCTTCGAGGACCAACTAGACGCCGAACGGAACCTATAACCCGAATTTCATCAATTTTTTTTCATGGTAACTAAGAAAAGTGGCCCGTACGGCGTACGGCGTACGGCGGACAGACAGAAATATTTTTATTGCAGTTTTGGATTCTACATACCTTGAAACGTAAACCATCAAATTTTGAGGGGGGGTAAGAATTCTTTTTTTCATGCTCGATTCCAATGGTTCATTATTGAAAATAATAAACCAAAATCTGTTCGCCTGCCGTACGCAATACTTCGTTTTGGTTTATTATTTTCAATAATGAACCATTGGAATCGAGCATGAAAAAAAAAATTCTTACCCCCCCTCAAAATTTGATGGTTTACGTTTCAAGGTATGTAGAATCCAAAACTGCAATAAAAATATTTCTGTCTGTCCGCCGTACGCCGTACGCCGTACGGGCCACTTTTCTTAGTTACCATGAAAAAAAATTGATGAAATTCGGGTTATAGGTTCCGTTCGGCGTCTAGTTGGTCCTCGAAGCTCGACGTTACTGTGAGTCATCTCTAAGGGGTTCAAAATAGGGGTTGAAATTTTCAAAACGCCTATACCATTTTTTTTACGTAAATATTTTTACGGTTTTAAATAGTTCTTGAACTTGCGAGTTTTTTAAGACCATCCGGAGCATCGTACGTCCAGCCGTTCGTTCACAGTAAGGCCCCGAAGTTTGCACCGACAGGCATTTTCGACTCCAGTGTGAATGAAATTGTATACAATCCAAACCAAATCTCGTAACCAGAGACGCGCCCACAATAGGAATTTGTGAATACGGCCAATCATTGGTAGGGATCACCTGATTATATTGGCGGAGTATGAAGTCGAGTTGGTTGTTCTGTGATATTATTTAATTTGAAAAATGATGGCTCTATTGGAGTTTGTTGGTAGGTAGTGAAACTTGAACAAACGTTGAAGTATTATTGATGGGTAAATTATTACTACGGTAAATCATTACTCAACGGTAAATTATTACAGAACGGTAAATTATACCATCTACGTAGAAGGGGCTGGAGTTTGTTGGTAGGTACTTTTGCAACTTTTTTCACTCCTCATCAACAATTTCTTTTCAGAACTTCATTATGTGTGTTTCTTTTTGTTAGGTACTGTTTGTCATCGGCAGAATTATTTTAGCAACATTTAACTCGTGATTTAGGTAGGTACCTAGTAACGAGTATTTTCACTCCTCATCAACAATTTCTTTTCAGAACTTCATTATGTGTGTTTCTTTTTGTTAGGTACTGTTTGTCATCGGCAGAATTATTTTAGCAACATTTAACTCGTGATTTAGGTAGGTACCTAGTAACGAGTACGGGGTTAGGTACTAACCTACGGAGGGTCTGCGATCTACATAATATGTATATAATAGTATATATCATATTATATAGACGGGTTATCTATACATAGAGCTGTGATCTGTAACAGAAGGGTATTCTATACAAAATAATAAACCGTTGTGCAGGGATTTGCAGCGTTTTTCTTAGTTATCATGAACCAAAATTAAATGACATTCGGTTTGTAGGTATCATCAGGAGACTAGTTGCTCCGCGAAGCCCGGTCTTTACTGTCAGTCATCTCCAAGGGGTGAAACATAGGGGCTTCAGAACGACGTAGCTCAAAAACTCAACAGAAGATTACGTTTCTTATTTCAATGTTTTTTACGTGAAAATGTATAATTCCACACGCATAACTTCCGCCATTCGAATCCGATTTTGCCGAAAATTTCGGGACCATGCGGGCTGGGCCCCAGAATGTCTCCTATGGTCCTCTATGTATTACAGAATAAGGCCACTGCGCATGCGCAAATGCGAATCCGAGGTACTCAATTTCTCGCGAATGAGTGAGTTACAGACCGATTGGATCATGAGTACGGCTACCGACACCATTTCTCATGAATAAATGGCCCGATTATAATCGAACAGAAAACAGTGATCTACGCAGAAGGGAACAAGAAACCGATGGGGGGGGGGGGAGGGGGTTACAAAGAAAAAAGAAACCGTTGTGCAATAATTTGCAGCGTTCTTGCCAAGGAATTAATAACTATCTTATCTCATCGAAAATAAAATAGAATCACTTTGTTCTTAGTTGAAGCGGTTGCTCCCCATCGGATTCTTCTCAATTCAAACCACCTCGACAGAGGCGAAGGCAATGAAGAAAACTTTATTTCTCAACAGACTTCGGAGACTCATCACTTCTAAACTCCAAGCCATTTTCTTCCCGAGTTGTTCATCGCTTCGATCTTCTTTCAAGGTTTTGACTCCAAGTCCTATAAACACTAAGATAACGCTAAGGAAAAACGTGAGGTGATAGAAAAATCTTGAAACAAACTTTTGACAAAGCGACTAACTGAAATGATGGTTCAAATATCCCGAAGCGAATGAATCACGACGAGGTTGAGAGCTGTAAATCAACCTGCCACAAAAGCAAATGGATGCGGTACGGTCACCGTCGGTGTGTCCCTCTGCTGCAATAATTTCCTATGATGAACGCCGACTTTTCCCTTACAACTGACTCGCAACACCACTCTTTTCTCCTTGAATATACATTTGCGTGAACTCTTGAAAATAAAGTTTCTTTCCATATATATATGAAGGAACAATAAACCGCAATCAATAAGTCAGTGGCGTAGCCAGGATTGTTGAATGGGGGGGTTATCGGAAATAGAAAAGGTCCAGTCATGCAACCTAGTTTTAAGAGCTTCAAAGAAATGTTCGTGCTATTGTGTAAAAAGATGATATAGCGAGAAACCATACACCACTTGTCGTAAAATTATATAATTCTTTCGTGATTTTAACTCTTTTTACCGATTTGTCACCCTGATAAAGTCAAATTTGACCCACTCGTTTTTAAGAAAAGTATTTTTATCATCGAAGTAGTCTGCCCGTCGTGTTTCACCATCCCGCATAACTTCAGGTGAATTAATATTAATTTTAGCAATCAATACCAATTTTTGACCCCCAAAAATCAAAATTTGACCCCTATTCCATATGAAAACACAGTGAAATGGTATTTTTCTGTCTTTAGTCACCCTTCTATTCCACATTTAGTGATTTCCTATCAATTGTTAGCTATTTTAGCAGTTTTTACCTACTTTTGTCCCCTAGAAACTCAAATTTGACCCTTAGAACTGTTGAAAATTGCTCATCATCGAAATTATCCTTTTGTTTGGCAATAAGAACGTTTTGGCGAAATTTGGAATTTTTCTCATGTACCCAAGGACAGATTATATCGTCTGGAGTGACATATAAACATGTATAGATACATGTAAATCTTTGTTACCATCTAGGGACGAATTGAGGATGCTCTGCAACGGATTTTTCTATAAAAAAATTTCAAAAATTCATGTTCTGAAAATGTTGGACCCATTGCAGTTTTCTTTGAACATTTGCTAAAATAAGGTTTGACTTTACAAACAAAGCTGAATGTAAATTTAATAAAGCACTAAATGTTACAGGTAACGTTAGGTAAGTTAACCGTAAAATAGAACATAATGTACCTATTTGGCAACAATGTTAGCGAATTTTCAAAGAAAATGAAGTTATTGTGATGGGTCCAAAATTTTCAGAACATACATTTTTGAAATTGTTTTATAGTAAAATCCATTCCAGAGCATCCTGAGTTCATCCCTACAGTTGAACTTAATTTATACGTATATTTATATTTATTCATTTATTTATGAGTCACTCCAGACGATGTCTGACCTTGGGTATGCGATAAAAATTCCAAATTCCGCCAAAATGTTCTTATTGCCAAACGAAAGGATGAGTTCGAAGATCAGCTATTTTCAAAAATTCCAAGGGTGTCTAGTTTGTTTTTAGGGTAAACAATTTGTAAAAACGGTTAAAATTGCGGTATAAAATCACTGTGCGTGATTGGAAGGATGAGTAAAGACAGAAAAATACCATTTATTTCATTGCTTTTGATAAAGAAAAGGTGTCGAATTTGGATTGGGGGGGGGGGGGGGTTCAAAATGTTGTATTAAGGGCTAAAATATATAGGTATTAATTCACCTGGGATGGTGTGGGATGGTCACGACAAAAAGAATGACTATTTTGATGATAGGAATATTTTCTGAATTCATATACACATTTGCTCGTTTGTAATAAAATAAACGTAATATTATTTAAATGTTTATTATGTTTGATTTACCGTGTAATCGGTTATTGTTGTATTTGTTTGTTACTGCTGTGTTTGATATCGCTCTTGAAATTTTAATAAACATTTCGAGCCAATGGTGGGGGGGGGGGGTTGTGACCCCCTCTAACCCCCCCTGGCTACGACACTGCAATAAGTTCATAATTTCATATTTGTGCTCGTCAACTGGCCAAACACTGGTACCATCTACTGACATGTTTATCATCAATGTCCACAGCCCAACAGGATGGTGATGTTGAATATATACATTTAGGTAGGATATTCTAACTCCCGAGAAAATGGAGGAGGCCAAGAACTCAGAGAGCAGCCGTCTGCTAAATACCTATCGATCACTTCAAAGAATTTCCATAGCTAAGCCAATCTTGGCCACGGACGAAAAACGCTGCAAATCCCTGCACAACGGTTTATTATTTTGTATAGAATACCCTTCCGTTACAGATCACAGCTCTATGTATAGATAACCCGTCTATATAATATGATATGTACTATTCTATACGTATTATGTACATCGCAGACCCTCCTTAGGTTAGTACCTAACCCCGTACTCGTTACTAGGTACCTACCTAAATCACGAGTTAAATGTTGCTAAAATAATTCTGCCGATGACAAACAGTACCTAACAAAAAGAAACACACATAATGAAGTTCTGAAAAGAAATTGTTGAAGAGGAGTGAAAAAAGTTGCGAAAGTACCTACCAACAAACTCCAGCCCCTTCTACGTAGATGGTATAATGAACCGTTGTGTAATAATTTACCGTTGAGTAATGATTTACCGTAGTAATAATTTACCCATCAATAATACTTCAACGTTTGTTCAAGTTTCACTACCTACCAACAAACTCCAAAAGAGCCATCATTTTTCAAATGAAATAATATCAAAGAACAACCAACTCGACTTCATACTCCGCCTATATAATCAGGTAATCCCTAGCAATGATTTCATCTCCGCCAAATTTCCTATTGTGGGCGCGTCTCTGGTTACGAGATTTGGTTTGAATTGTATACAATAGAGAGTTTTTCCTTACCAAGGTCGGCCTTAGCACGGTGTCCTAACACCGTGCGATTACCGCGAACCAGGCGGAGAACGCATGAACTAGCTAACACGGGACGTACGAAGCTCTGCTTCACCGTGGCAGCAGAGCTTCACCCGGGCCGTACGAACCCCTTCTCGTACGGCCGTACGAACAACTTTTCTCCGTGTAATCCCTGGAAGTTTCACTGATAACAGCTGGTTAAAGCTGACTCAATCCTATTTTTTCTTCATCAAGACAACATATCAATCGACCTAGCTTTTTAGCAGTAGTTTTTATTTGTTTATTATTTATTACTTATTACTTTATTTATTATTTATCATTATTTATTTATTACTTTACTATGGAAGACGAATTGAACGGTTTTATCGATCTGTATTCCAACAATTTGATTGACGGCGACGACGTTATTTTGCGTGAAAAAATCGTATTTTTAGGCGTGTTCAAATATGGGTAATCAAGGGAAAATAAATATAAAACGCTTTTCTCCGTTTTTCCCTCCACGAACTGAACCTTTCAATTGTCAAGACATTTTTTTTTTCTGCACATTTAACAAGGGGGAAACAACTCGCGTTTTTTTGTACATTTTCGGTAATTTTTAATTAATTTTCGTAATTTTTTTATAACTTGTCAATTTTTTATAATTTTTTTGAAATTGTTTGTGATTATTGACATGTTTTGTAATTTCTCATAATTTTTGGACTATTTTTTTGGTATTTGTATGTAATTTTTTGCATTTTTTCGGCAGAGAGGAGGGTACATTTTTGTCCTCGCCATTTTATAACAATTTTTCGTAATTTTTGGTAATTTTTGGTGATTGGTAAATTTTTGGTCATTTTTTTAATTTTTTGTTTACACAAAAATTTCGAATTGTTTTCCTCTCGAAACTTAAGCTACGTTTCTAATTGAAGCAGCAAGACGTCAGTTGAAACTATCAAAACAACAAGATACGAAAGCAAATTTTAATTCACAACTCACTCTTTCACGATTTCCAACTAATCAAAACACATGAGTGAATTTTACTTACCTACAAATCTTTTGAATCCTTAAAAAGATCACTACGGATGATCACTCAACACAACGGAACACTGGAGTAGAATCCGCCATCATGCTTCAAAACAATTGGGCGTCAGGTTATGATAAGACACCGTGCGTTTTATCGACGGACACCGTACTAAGACCACGTGACATCCTGAAAAAGTTAGCATCCATGATGCATTCCCCTAGATTCCTTACCACGGTGTCCCGACACCGTAGTAAGGAAAAACTCTCTAATTTCATTCACACTGGAGTCGAAAATGCCTGTCGGTGCAAACTTCGGGGCCTTACTGTGAACGAACGGCTGGACGTACGACGCTCCGGATGGTCTTAAAAAACTCGCAAGTTCAAGAACTATTTGAAACCGTAAAAATATTCACGTAAAAAAATGGTATAGGCGTTTTGAAAATTTCAACCCCTATTTTGAACCCCTTAGAGATGACTCACAGTAACGTCGAGCTTCGAGGACCAACTAGACAGCGAACGGAACCTATAACCCGAATTTCATCAATTTTTTTTCATGGTAAGTAACTAAAAAAAGTGGCCCGTACGGCGTACGGTGTACGGCGTACGGCGTACGGCGGACAGACAGAAATATTTTTATTGCAGTTTTGGATTCTACATACCTTGAAACGTAAACCATCAAATTTTGAGTGGGGGTAAGAATTTTTTTTTTCATGCTCGATTCCAATGGTTCATTATTGAAAATAATAAACCAAAATCGGACAACGAAGTTAACCAATCAATTTTGATCCACCGTTAATAACCTAAAATTCTGCAATCCAATTTCTTTCTCAACGGAATTGATTATTTCCGTGGTCACCACGTTGGATGTTGCTTAGTATAGCAATTTCTTGAGGGTTTTCTGAAAGGTCCGAAATGAAAATGATGAAGTTTGTCGGAAAAATTAATAAGAAAATTAAATGTGTTTTCTCCTGAAGGATTACTGTCCGTGATAAAAATTTGCGTTAACTCAAAATTCACAACCAGCACTAAATTTGAACCCTCTGACCTTCTGACAAGTGGTTTTAAATCTTCTGATAAGTGATTTTAAATCTTCTGATTCGACACTATAATCGTCACTTCGGATTTTGATGACATGACCACGCCCGGTAACTAAGAAGCAACTCAACTACCTGCCTAACTGCTTCGTGGCCGGATCGTCGTTTTTATCTAACATCACGACGCTTATGATGGCGACCCATTGTCGCCATCGTCACGACCATTGTTCTGTACGCAAAATCAACCATTTAAATCAATATCTGAAAGTAGGTGCACACCAACATTCAGTCAGAATTGCTTCGAAGGAAAATGAAACCCGGTTTGAAGAACGACGATCATATAGTATAAGTTGATGCTTGAAAGCCGTTTTTGTCCTGCATCCGTAACTCAACCCCCCCCCCCCCCCACCCCACCAACAACCTTTCTGGCAACCCTTGAGCCCTATAGAGAGGGAGAAAGGGTGGTCATAAAGTGCACTGGGTGGTCTCATTCGTTCTCGACCATTCGAATATGTTGCAAATTGTCAGAAAAACCACACCCTTCTTTTGAAAGTTTTTTAGCTACAGCGTCTTGAATGTATCTCGCACCTTGGAAATGGCTGATATTACGCCGAGATTCGAGGACCAACAGATCCCAGATGGGACGACGTGGCCTTTCGAATCAAGTACATATAAATCTAGGGAGCACGCCCGCCACGGAAGTAGAGAAAAACGCTGATAAGTCCTTGTCACATGGGTTTAATATTCCACTGGATATACCTACATCTACAGAAACGTTGGCTGTTCATTTATTGTTTCTTACATGTGCACTAATACTGAAATAGCTATTTTTGATGGTTTCCACCAATTCGGCCACCGAATTAGGCACCTATTTTCTTGGACAAATTATCTTGTGATCGCAAACTATGTGCGGAAGAGCGACGATTTTAGACCACAATTTAACCTTAAATTTAAGGCTGAAACTTCGTTAGAACCTCACTTTTCCACTCTTCGGTGAAAATAAACTTCTTATTCGGTCTCTTCCTCCTAAAAAACCTGGAAAACGATGCCTCAAAATCTCATGTTGCTAAAACACCAACAAACCCTATTTCTACACCCATTTTGGTTTATTATTTTCAATAATGAACCATTGGAATCGAGCATGAAAAAAAAAATTCAAACCCCCCCCCCCCCCCACCACACAATCAAAATTTGATGGTTCACGTTTCAACGTATGTAGAATCCAAAACTGCAACAAAAACGCTGCAAATCTCTGCACAACGGTTTATTATTTTGTACAGAATACCCTTTCGTTACAGATCACAGATCTCTGAATAGATAATCCGTCTATATAATACAATATGTACTATTCTATACATATTATGTGGATCGCAGACCCTCCGTAGGTTAGTACCTAACCCCGTACTCGCTAATAGGTACCTATCAAAATCACGAGTTAAATGTTCCTAAAATAATCCTGTCGATGACAAACAGTAACTAAAACGGCAAAAACAAACGCAAATAATGAAGTTCTGAAGGAAAATAGTTGACGTGGAGTGAAATAGATGCCCTTTCTGCATAGATCACTGTTTTCTGTGGTCAACACCTACCTTCGTGGTCAAGTATAATGAACCCTTGTGTAATAACTTGCCCATCAATAATACTTCAACGGTTGTTCAAGTTGCGAATGTACCCATGACAAAATTCAGCCCTTTCTTGGTTGATGAACCGTTGTGTAATAATTTACCGTTGTGTAATAATTTACCATTGTGAGATAATTTACCGATATGTAATAATTTACCGTTGTGTAATAATTTGCCGTTGTGTAACAATTTACCATTGTGTAATAATTTACCCATCAAAAATACTTCAACGTTTGTTCAAGTTTCAGAAGTACCTACCAACGAAATCCAATTATAGGCCATCACTGATCAAATGAAATAATATCGCAGAACAACCAACTCGACTTCATACAGCCATCTTTGATTATAATCAGGTGCTCCCTAGTGATGATTATCTGGGCCGGATTTATACCGTTTGATTCACGATCGTGTGGACGAAGCTTCTTGGTGCACACGAAAGGCTGGACTTACAATGCTCCGGGTGGTCTCAAAAAATTGTTTAGCTCAAGACAAATTTAATAACGTAAAAAAAAACCATACCCTTCTTCCGAAAGTTTTCGAGCAACGGCGTTCTGAAAATTTCAACCCCTATTTTGAACCCCTTAGAGACGACTGACAGTAACGTCGAGCACCACTAGACCCCGAACGGAACCTATAACCCGAATTTCATCAATTTTGTTTCATGGTAACTAAGAAAAGTGGCCAGTACGGTGTACGGCGTACGGCGTACGGTGGACAAACAGACATTTTTTTATTGCAGTTTTGGATTCTACATATGTACCTTGAAACGTAAACCATCAAATTTTGAGGGGGGTTAGAATTTTTTTTTCATGCTCGATTCCAATGGTTCATTATTGAAAATTAGAAACCATAAATTTCTTTCTGTCCGTCATACTCCGTACGCCGTACTGGCCACTTTTCTTAGTTACCATGGAACAAAATTGATGGAATTCGGGTTATAGGTTCCGTTCGGGGTCCAGTTGGTCTTCGAAGCTCGGCGGTACTGTCAGTCATCTCTAAGGGGTTCAAAACAGGGGTTGAAATTTTCAGAACGCCGTAGCTCGAAAACTTTCGATAGAAGGGTATGATTCTTTTCACGTTATTAAATTTGTCTTGAGCTAAACAATTTTTTGAGACCACCCGGAGCATTGTTCGTCCAGCCGTTCGTGTGCACCAAAAGCAACGCGATCGTGAATCAAACGGTATAAATCCGGCCCAGATAATCATCACTAGGGGCACCTGATTATAATCAAGGATGGCTGTATGAAATCGAGTTGTTTGTTCTGCGAAATTATTTCATTTGATGAATGATGGACTACTGGATTTTGTTGGTAGGTATTCCGGAAACTTGCACCAACGTTGATTTATTATTGATGGGTAAATTATTACACAATTGTAAATTATTACACCACTGCAAATTATTACACAACGGTAAATTATCACACAACGGTAAATTATCACACAACGGTAGATTATGTCATAACGGTACATTATTTCACAACTGTAAATTATTACACAACGGTTCATCAACCAAGAAGGGGCTGGATTTTGTTGATCGGTACTTTTGCAACTTGAACAACCGTTGAAGTATTATTGATGGGCGAGTTATTAGACAACGGTTCATTCCTACTTGACCAGAGGGTAGGTAGTGACCACAGAAATCGGTGATCTACGCAGAAGGGGCATCTATTTCACTCCACATCAACAATTTTCCTTCAGAACTTCATTATTTGCGTTTATTTTTGCCTTTTAGTTACTGCTTGTCATCGAAAGAATTATTTTAGCAATATTTAACTCGTGATTTAGATAGGTACCTAGTAAGGAGTACGGGGTTAGGTTCTCACCTACGGAGGGTCTGCGATCTATATAATATGTATGGAATAGCACATATTATATTGTATAGACGGGTTATCTATACAGAGAGCTGTGATCTGTAACAGAAGGGTATTTTGTACAAAATAATAAACCTTTGTGCAGGGATTTGCAGCGTTTTTTACCCGTAACACCCTTGGGTATAATCGGATCGGGCTGCAATGTTTCGGGTCCCGAATAAGGCGCAAATGGAGCCTGTGTGCGAAAGAACGATTTTTTTTAGACCGAAAATTAAGTAGATTTGGATGATAAGTCGGACGTTGGACGGCGGATGGACATTGCTTTTCTTTTTTGGACTCGACGTACCTTGAAACGTAATATAAAAAATTTCGAGGGGGTATTACTTACATTTTTTGCTGAGCGAATACATAGGTGTATTATTCACAGAATAATAAATCAAAAGAACAAGAGTAGGGTTTCTTACCTCCCTAACTCGGGCCCCCTGGGGCCTTCGGTGTTCCTTTTTCGTACTCTGAGGATGTGCACCATGGACGGTTGTGCTCAAGTTACAGAAGTTGAAAATCGCTATTTTTCAAGTTGTTCTACTTCTTGTTGTTGTACTCTGACAGGGCTACAGCCTCGCAGACGTAACGGATCGACCTGATATTGTGCACTCACAATCGCTATGCTCAAATTTGGGTAAATTTAGGTTTCTAAGTTTTAATTTTTAGGTAAGTAGTACCTACTGAGAAATTTTTTTAGGCACTGGAATAAAGTGTAGGTACTTCATCAATGCAAAAACATATGATCCCCCCCCAACAACCCTCTGGTGAAAATTTATGCGCCAACTATTTGAGTTTCATTCGAAACTTTAGATGGTATCACGGAATGGCATGTTCTCAGGTTGTGGATACCTACAGTCTTACCCGTACAATCAATAATGACATATTAATATTTGTGATTAGAAGCCCTTCATTATTACAACGAATTTTTACCGAGCGACATCCCTAATGAGAGAGTATAATATAAAGTTCTGGATTTGTGTCGCGGTGATTCACTCATGTCCGTCATGTCATTAAGCTAAATCATGCATCAAACGTGATTCCCAAGTAGGTACAATCTCATTAACGTGCGACATTTACTCTCATACTTGTGTGATAGAACCTCAGATTTCGCAGTTTCGACGGATTATTGAAACTTTCTATTTAGGTTTTCAGCAGTAACAGTGACTTTCTGTCATTAGTTTTGACCCCCCCCCCCCCCACTGCATAGTCCTTTGTATTGTGGATGTAAATGTTTCACGCATCCTTCCAGAATAATTTAAATTCCTCCGAGGACTAATTACATTTATAATTAGTCAAGTTACCTAAATAGAGCAGTTAGTAAGTTAGTATCAGCTAAAGCCCGTATATATGTGACTAAGAAGTTTGCCTTGATTTTCGTCCTTACCAAGCGAAGCGGATATGTTCATCATAAAGCAGGATAATATGGTTTCTCTTCATTAAAACCAGTAGCATCCACAAACAACTCCCTTTCGCGATCTGGAGCAGAAGAGGCGAATCAAGACAGCGTGGAAATGCATAAAAAACGCGAGGCTTGATGAATTTTATCTCTCAGTGTTCGCTAGCCATCACACAGAGCAGACAGAGCTTTGATGTCGACTGTCGACGACGGATAAAGCGGCAAAGGGAATACTATGTCACCAGTTTCCTTTTACCAAAGAGAAACTTTTCTTCGTGGTTTGAAGGAACCATTGATTGTGGAGTGTTGATTCGAAGCGGAGCAAGATATCACGGATCCTGGTAAGTAAACAATCATTCCAACATCCGAGGTGTGGTCAAAGAAGCACATTATTTAGGGTAGTTTGGTGATCTGCATTCGTGTAGGTATCCATAAGGTTGATATCTTAACTGAAAATTCAGGGATATTCAGGGAATCAGAGTCGGAAATTTCTGATTTTAAATCTTCCTTAATCTACATGGGTACTGCATATCTCGAGGAGCCACTTTGACTTTTAGTGAACTTACGGAGAGATGAGATTCAATTTAGTACTTGACGCCCTTCTGTGGACAAGTAGGACATGAATATCACGATTATACCAGAAGCACCTCCGTTTGGAATCTGATGGGATCGGGATTTTCTTTGTTCTTACCATGAAATTATTTATACCAAAATACTTCGGGAATTTAGCATTAATGCGCTGAAATAAAACAACAGCCGTAAATACACCGAGAAATTGGTCGTTTACTGCAAATTCTCCAGAGGGTACCCATTCTAAAAACAATAATATGCCAGAAACATTGATTTATGTATCCATTCAAAAATATTCTCAAAACCTATATTTTTCCGTGCAGGTATTTCCATCCAATTTCACACCAACATAATACGGGAATATTTGATACTCAGTGCAGTACGTCGTTTCATAGGTACTTTATAATAGTCACTAACGAATTTCGCCACCACAAACCCGTATTTTAGACATCACTGCACAGGTAATAACTAAGATGAGGTAAAATAAAAACTAAACTGTTCCCGGAATTGCTGCTGGTGGATAGGTGCTAAAATGAAATATAATAGAATCTTGAATAGCCTAAAAAGTGTCCTTCTGACCCATTTCACACGATCGAATAAATGGTTTTCATATTTATATAAACTGAGCCTATAATTCAAACTGAATGCTTCCCCTGATCTTCATGTGAGTATACTTGGAGAATTTTGTGGGCAGCTGATCGTCCTTCTTCCATGAACGTGATTGACTTGAGGGAATAGCAGGACTCGCCAAAACAACCCTTTTGCAAAAGTTTACCCACCAACAAAACCTCTTCAGCCGCAAAAAGGATTGATAAATCCATTTGGCCCGCCGAAGTAGCATGCTCGGTGCTTCCGACCTCGCTCTTGGATGTGCGTATAGAAACCTATTCTTTCCCCGTCTGTTGGCTGAATAATTATAGAAACCTGTTCCTTCCCCCCAATCCTTGAAATATCTTTCAACGCTGTTTGACGGGGGCTTTTCGCCCGGAAGTTGCCCGCAATTTTTTTCTCATTACCTAATTGCCTAAAAATTATCTTTGTTGGGGGGGGGGGGGGGGAGATGCTCAAAAGGCGCTTTCTAGGAGCATACAAAATGTGTGTAAAAAACGCTGCAAATCCCTGCACAAAGGTTAATTATTTTGTACAGAATACCCTTCTGTTACAGATCACAGCTCTCTGTATAGATAACCCGTCTATATAATATAATATGTAATATTCTATACATATTATGTAGACCGCGGACCATCCGTAGGTTAGTACCTAACCCCGTACTCGTTACTAGGTAACTACTTAAATCACAAGTTAAATGTTGCTAAAATAATCCTGTCGATGACAAACAGTAACTAAAATGGCGAAAAGAAACGCAAATAATGAAGTTGTGAAGGAAAATTGTTGATGTGGAGTGAAATAGATGCCCCTTCTGCGTAGATCACTGTTTTCTGTGGTCAGTACCTACCCTCTGGTCAAGTACCTATAATAAACCGTTGTGTAATAACTCGCCCATCAATAATACTTCAACGGATGGTCAAGTTGCAAAAGTACAGATCAACAAAATCCAGCCCCTTCTTGGTAGATGAACCGTTGTGTAATAATTTACCGTTGTGTAATAACATACCCAACAATAATACTTCAAAGTTTGTTCAAGTTTCACAACTACCTACCAACAAAATCCAATAGTACATCACTTTATCAAATGAAATAATATCGCAGAACAAACAACTCGACTTCATACAGCCATCCTTGATTATAATCAGATGCTCCGTAGTTATGATATCCGGGCCGGATTCATACCGTTTGATTCACGATCGTGTTGACGAAGCTTTTTGGTGCACACGAACGGCTGGACGTACAATGCTCCGGGTGGTCTCAAAAAATTGTTTAGCTCAAGACAAATTCAATATCGTTAAAAAAAAACCATACCCTTCAATCGAAAGTTTTCGAGATACGGCGTTTGAACATTTCAACCCCTATTTTGAACCCCTTAGAGATGACTGATAGTAACGCCGAGCTTCGAGGACCAACTAGACCCCGAACGGAACCTATAACCCGAATTTCGTCGATTTCTTTTCATGGTAACTAAGAAAAGTGGCCCGTACGGCGTACGGCGGACAGACAGAAATATTTTTATCGCATTTTCGGATTTTACGTACCTTGAAACGTAAGCCATCAAATTTTGAGGGGGGGTAAGAATTTTTTTTTAATGCTCGATTCGAATGGTTCATTATTGAAAATAATAAACCAAAATTACAGCTCGATCCGTTAGGTATTATATCTGTGAGGCTGTAGCCCTGTAAAACAAGAACAAAAAGAAGTAGAAAACATGAAAATTAGCGATTTTCAAACTTCCATAACTCCGGCACCTGGTAGTCCCGAGGGCTGAAATTTCATCCATGTCCTTACGGACCCCTCGAAAATTGGTGTACGAAAAATCATCACCGGAGACCCTCAGGGGGCCGCATTAGGAGGTGGGGGTAAAAATCGCCACTTGATGTCGTGTAAATAGTGTTCTTGGTCGCTTTGGAGGATTCGGTTCGTTCTAATTTTTATTTTTTCTGCTCAGTTCCGAAGGCTCGTTACTGAAAATAATAAACCAAAATTTCGGTCCGTACTGGGCACTATGAACCAAAACTAATGAGATTTGGTTTGTAGGATTAATTTGAGGCCTAGGTGGTCCGCTATGCTCGGCGTTGAAAAATAGGAGATGAAATTTCGAACCGCCCTAGCTCGGAAAATTTCAATAGCAGGGTACATATGCACATGGTATTTATGACGTTTTTAAATTATTGATTCCGGATCTCAACATTTTTTGAGACCACCCGGAGCGTTGTACGTCCAGCCGTTTGTTCACAGTACGGTCCTGCGGTAAGAACCGCTTCATCACCAAGAGTGTGAGTCATACGGTTTACATAACTCCAGCTCAGATATCATTGATAGGGAACAGCGGATGAATCAGATCACGCTTGACTTTATTGAAATAGAGTTTGTTGTTCCGTGATATTAGTTCAATATGAAAACGAATGTTAAGTGTTAGGAGTTCAGCGACCTACGCAGAAGGGGTATCTACACTGAAAAATAATCAACTATTGTGCAATAATTTGCAGCGACCTCAATAAATAAACTATAGAGTACCGTAAAGTGGGGTAACGTTAGTGCAGGTTTGGTATATTGTAAGTGTTTCTCTTGTAATTTTGGAGCTATTTTCAAAATTCTTCGATCAAAAGATAGCTAAACAACTCAGCTTCCAAATGCCGCTTGAATGAATTTTCTCTCTTCTATTAAAGGGGGAGGCTGGGGTAAATTTTTTTTTAAATTAATCTTACCCCATCAAGTGGGGTAACTTTGAACAGAGGGGTTGTCTGGTCCCAAAACGATAGTTACCCCATTAGAAAGCCAGAGTGAGTTTTTAAAAAATTAATCTCCAGCATTCTCGACGTTTTGGATATAAAAACCTTGTTTTCAGTGATTATTCCCGAAGTTATGGCCCAAAAACCTTCATTTTCATCCTTCCTTCATGTTTGAAGCACTTTTTCACAGCCTCCGCAAGGGCTTCTTCGCTGTAGTACGCCGGTAAATTCGCGGCATTTTGAACTGTAAACTGTGAAGAAAATATACGAAAACGTGTTGTTCAATGTTACCCCATCATCCTTCATGAGAAAAAAACCTATTCAAAGTTACCCCAAGTAGTCACTTATTACATATATCGACTCGTATAAAATCGAATAATTGAGTTACAGAGATGAAACAAAAAAAGGAAATGTTCCTTATTAATGTAGCAATCAGATAATAACAAACCAGAGGCAGCAACACCACTCGAAACTGGCCGGGCATGGAAGGTTCGGTGGGTACCTCGAAAAATGATATCACTCTGATAACACAAAAAGGCGCTCAGCTTCCCAGGTTAGCCAACATAACGTTTTTCGGGGACTGAACCGCGTTCTACAGTAATTCATGAAAGGATGGTACCAGCTGAGGGTCGCTAACTTCAAAATTGAGCCCTCCACAACGGTTTGAAGAGAAAAAAAAGTAATTCACTAAAGTTAGGTACCCCGCGTGTTCTAGGTAACCCCACGTTACGGTACCATGTAAAAAAGCCCATTATTTTAGGAGTGTATTTGAGCTGGGCTTACCCCATTTAGTGCAATCAACTCGGCGCCGTGCGCTTCGCCGGGGGCTCTACCTCCTGAACCCCCGGATGCTGCGCTGGTTGATTAGAGCCTGTGGCTAAAATGCAGAAACATGAAACATGCTTTAGTCGGATTTTCTTACTGCTTTTTTTCTGCTTGCGGATTCTATGAATGCTAGTTTTCCGAAAGATAAAGAAATTTGGAGAAATGGTAAATATTGGTCGATTATTATCGATCAACCAACGTTGATTGTAGTTCAGGCGTCGTTCAGGCGTTGATCGGGCGTCGTTCAGGGAAAGTAGCAGGTAGTTACCTAAATATACAGTAACACCGAGCTTCGCGGACCAACTAGACCCCAGATGGGACGGACAAACCAAATTTCATTAAATTTGGTTCTTAGTAACTAAGAAAATGACGAAGTACGGTGGACGGACAGAAATTCTTTCGACTGCAGTAGCAAAAGCCTGTAATAAATAACAATATAATAATAAAGATAATTATTAATAGTTTTTTAAATTTGTTGAGATTGAAATCCCCGGGTCGAGAGGGATGAATATGGGGATTCGGAAAACGCAACGTTCATACCTAATTCTTAATTCTTGATATTGGTTTATTATTATTTTCAATAATATACCTAGTACGCCGTACGGGCCACTTTACTTAGTTACCATGAATAAAAATTGATGAAATTCCGGTTATAGGTTCCGTTCGGGGTCTAGTTGGTCCTCGAAGCTCGACGTTACTGTCAGTCATCTCTAAGGCGTTCAAAATAGGGGTTGTAATTTTCAGAACGCCGTAGCTCGAGAACTTCGATTGAAGGTTATGGTTTTTTTTACGTTATTAAATTTGCCTTGAGCTAAAAAAATTTTTGAGACCACCTGGAGCATCGTACGTCCAGCCGTTCGTGTGCACCAAAAAGCTTCGTCAACACGATCGTGAATCAAACGGTACAAATCCGTCCCTGTTAATCATAACTACGGAGCATCTGATTATAATCAAGGATGGCTGTATGAAGTCGAGTTGTTTATTCTGCGATATTATTTCATTTGATAAGTGATGGACTATTGGATTTTGTTTGTAGGTACTTCTGAAACTTGAACAAACGTTGAAGTATTATTGATGGGTAAATTATTACACAATGGCAAATTATTACACACCGGCAAATTATTACACAACGGTAAATTATCACACCACAATAAATTAGTACACAACGGTACATTATTACACAACGGCTCATCTACCCAGAAGGGGCTGGATTTTGTTGATAGGTACTTTTGCTACTTGAACAACCGTTGAAGTATTATTGATGGGTAAATTATTACACGATGGCAAATTATTACACAACGGCAAATTTTTACACAATGGTAAATTATTACAGAACGGTACATTATTAGACAACGGCTCATCTGCCAAGAGGGGGCTGGATTTTGTTGATAGGTACTTTTGCGACTTGAACAACCGTTGAAGTATTATTTATGGGTAAATTATTACACAATGGCAAATTATTACACAACGGCAAATTTTTACACAATGGTAAATTATTACAGAACGGTACATTATTAGACAACGGCTCATCTGCCAAGAGGGGGCTGGATTTTGTTGATAGGTACTTTTGCGACTTGAACAACCGTTGAAGTATTATTGATGGGTAAATTATTAGACAACGGTTTAGGTAGGTACTACCTAGTAACGAGTACGGGGTTAGGTACTAACCTACGGATGGTCCGCGATCTACATGTAATGTATAGTATATTACATATGTTATATATAGAAGTGTTATCTATACGGAGACATGTGATCTGTAACAGGAGGGTATTCTGTACAAAATAATAAACCGTTGTGCAGGGATTTGCAGCGTTTTTTTTGTTGATAATTATATTCAGCTTGATGCGATTTTAGGACTCGTGTGATGTGCTAGGTCGGTTTTTTACTCTATGATTTGGAAAGGAGACATACGATGATTTGCTTAGTTCTCACGAGTTTTACAAACTACCTTTTCTGAAACGACATGAGACGATTTTTATGATAATAACTCAGAGAAGTTACTCGTCTAATTGAGCAACATATTGAATTCCTATGGAAATTTTAGAAATCTCATTTACCCACCTCTAGCTATGCAGTGAGATAATATCATTGCTAATGATTGATAAACAAGGTGCGTATGTATTGCGAAAAAAATAGTCACAAGGTACGAGGACGTTTCCTCTATTTGAAAAGATAAACGAAAGATAGACAAAACGTCCGTCTGATTTATCACTTAGCATATTAACAATAGCAGGCAATGACTAGTTAATATAATTTTATGAAAGGAAATCTTGAATGATGGCAAATGAACTGCCGTCAATGGCTAGTTGAATATTTGCACAGAAGGAAAACGTAATGAAGATCGGCGCTATATAAATGACTGATAGCTGATTATCTCAATCAAACAACCATGAAAGTCTTCTCAGCTCTCCTTCTGATAGCGTTCTGCGTCGCTGCAGCCTTCAGCAGCGCCCTCCCTGAGGAAGATGCAGTTATTGCCACCCCAGCTGAAGAACCCGCAGTTGTCCCAGCTCAACCTGCCGCCCCAGCTGAGAAGCCTACTGCCCCAGCACAACCTGTTGCTCCTCCCAGGCCCAAGCCTGGCCCAAGACCAAGGCCCACCAGAGGACCGAAACCCCCACAGGAGCCTATCATCGCTGCGGCTAAGGAACTCGAGCGAAAACTGGAGAAGGCCTTGAGAGAGAGCAGAGGTAAATTGGAGAAACTTGAAAAGGTTCTTCGTGAACCCAGAGCAGCCACACTCGCCAAAGTCGATAGAATCAAGGATGAACTCGTCGTCAAAGCCAGTAAGTTACGATATTTGTCTAATATCCGCTACCCTTGGCTAATTTATTGCAGAATCTGGAAGTGACCACTAGACACAGTTAGATACTCAGGTTCGAGAGGGCAACAGCGCCGCGGTCAGGCAAACTATTACAAGGTTTGATAAAGTTTGCTTACGTGCATGTGCTCACACCAGCAATCGGCTCTTCACCTCTGTTTGACTGAATCATTTGATGCCTATAGACGTGTTCAATAAACCAATAAACAGAGGCAAGTTCGTAAGCGTTTGAGTTAGATTTCCTCCCGGATTATTATTTTCGCGCATTTGCAGACAAAAGATCTAGTATAATTTGGTTGAAGTTCACACATGGGACCATCTAGGGTCTAACGCGTACCTACCCTCCAAGCTTCAGTTAATATTAGGGCCTTTGGGTAGTTATAGGCGTGGCAATCATTTGTGGACACACAGACAGACAGACACGGAACCATATTAGTTCACAAAGGTCTAAAAAGCGAAACGCGACCGGAACTCGGGAGCAAAACCAAATAAAATGAACGGGAACTGAGCAGTTGGATACTAAATAACTTCCATGATGGGTATCAATGCATCATGCTCTTATTACCATAAGGTCATTCTTTACGTTTATTATTTTCAATAATGAAACTTTGGGGTCGACCATGAAGAAAAAACGCACAGTGCTTTATTATTTCGTACAGAATACTCTCCTGTTACAGATCACAGCTCTCTGTATAGATAACCCGTCTATATAATATTATGTACTATTCTATACATATTATGTGAATCGCAGACCCTCCGTAGGTTAGTACCTAACCTCGTACTCGTTACTAGGTACCTACCTAAATCACGAGTTAGATGTTGCTAAAATAATACAGCCGATGGCAAACAGGAACTGAAACGACAAAAAACCAGTCATGCAGCATGACTTAATGAGCGAATTTTCAAAGAAATATTCGAATTAATGGCTATGGTTTTGAATAAAGGAAAACTTCGGTCTAAAATTTGGTTTTCTATGTATATTCTCTTCGTATTTATTTTAATTTGTACGTTTTGTCCATCCTGATTCTACCGTTTGTTTATTACGTAATTGTACTAAGTGCTTATTTATTTGATCGCTGTGGGTAAATTCAAGGAGTTGTACTAATCGTTTGCCTCCCCCTTTTTTGCTTCGAACTCTCGTCTTCAATTAATACTTCTCACATATTTCAATCTGACCACTCTAAGGGGGTGGGGGGGGGGGGGGTAAGAGTTTAAAGATTATCCTAGTTTTGGGTAATTTTTGCGCACTTTAAATGCTCTAATTTAAGAACGGATTTAGATATCTAAAATCCGATTTCACTATCGTGTTCAGCGTGCAAAAACCTTTAAAATGAGGGGTCACTTGTTAGAAAATAACATTTTGGGGATTTTTGGGTAATTTTTGCGCACTTTAAATGCTCTAATTTGAGAACGGATCAAGATATCTAAAATCCGATTCCACCATCGTGTTCAGCGTGCAAAAACCTTTAAAATGAGGGGTCACTTGTTGGAAAATAACATTTTGGGGATTTTTGGGTAATTTTTGCGCACTTTAAATGCTCTAATTTGAGAACGGATCAAGATATCTAAAATCCGATTCCATCATCGTGTTCAGCGTGCAAAAACCTTTAAAATGAGGGGCCACTTGTTAGAAAATAACATTTTGGGGATTCTTAGGTAATTTTTGCGCACTTTAAATGCTCTAATTTGAGAACGGATCAAGATATCTAAAATCCGATTCCACCATCGTGTTCAGCGTGCAAAAACCTTTAAAATGAGGGGTCACTTGTTGGAAAATAACATTTTGGGGATTTTTGGGTAATTTTTGCGCACTTTAAATGCGCCAAAACCCTCCTTAGAGTAGGCCAATTTCGCCCATCTTCGAACTTAGCCTTTCGATTGCCAAGATAGATTTTTTGTGCAAATTTGAGCTGTTTATCTCAATTCTATCGAGAGTTATCGTCTGGAGTGACACATATATAAATAAATATATATATATATATATATATACATATAAAAAAGTGTTAAATTTCAGGAATCGTTTTAGAATGGTCTGAAACGGATTTCTATGAAGAAAATTTCCAAAAATTTATATTATTTAAATTTCGAAGCCATTGCAATAGCTTCATTTTCTTTGAAAATTCGCTAAAAAGAAACGCAAATAATGGAGTCCACCGTTGTGGAGGTATTTGCAGCGTTTCGAATTCTACGTACCTTGAAACGTAAACCATCAAATTTTGAGGGGGGTTAGAATTTTTTTTCCTTTTCGATTCCAATGGTTCATTATTGAAAATAATAAACCAAAATTCTCTCTGTCCGCCGTAAGCCGTACTGGCCACTTTTCTTATTTAACATGTAACAAAATTGATGAAATTGGGGTTATAGGTTACGTTCGGGGTCTAGTTGGTCCTTGAAGCTCGACGTTACTGTTTGTCATCTATAAGGGGTTCAAAATAGGGGTTAAAATTTAAAGACCGCCGTAGCTCGAAAACGTCCGATAGAAGGGTATGGCTTTTTTTACGTTATTAAATTTGTCTTGAGCTAAACAATTTTTTGAGACCACCTGGAGCATTGTACGGCCAGCCGTCCGTGTGAACCAAAAAGCTTCGTCAACACGATCGTGATTCAAACGGTATAAATCCGGGCCGGATATCATCACTACGGAGCACCTGATTATTATTATTTTTTTATTTCTATTTTATTTTTTTTATAGTACGGCTAAGCCAATTTCCAATAGTTGAATAAAGGAGCTGTAAACTCAGGAAAAAATAAATGAATGATTAAATTATAAGAAAAAGTCAACCAAACTTCACTGGCTTTGGTAAGCTGAAAAATGGCGCCTGAGGGAAGAAGATGGATCAAGGATGGCTGTATGAAGTCGAGTTGGTTGATCTGCGATATTAGGTATTTCATTTGATAAGTGATGGACTATTGGATTTTGTCGGTATGGACTTGTTAAACCTTAAACTTGAAGAAACGTTGAAGTATTGTTGATGGGTAAATTATTACACAATGGTAAATTATTACACAACGGTAAATGATTGCAAAACGGTAAATTATTACATAACGGTAAATTATTACACAACGGTAAATTATTACACAACAGTTCATCTATCAAGAAGGGGCTGGATTTTGTTGATCGGTACTTTTGCAACTTGACAAACTTTGAAGTATTGTTGATGGGTAAATTATTACGCAATGGTAAACTATTACTTTACGGCAAATTATTACACAACAGCATATTATTGCACACCGGAAAATTATTACATAACGGTAAATTATTTCACAACGGTAAATTATTACACAACGGTTCATCTACCAAGATGGGGCTGGATTTTCTTGATCGGTACTTTTGCAAATTGACCAATCGTTCAAGTATTGTTGATGGGTAAGTTATTACACAACGGTTCATTATACTTGACCAGAGGGTAGGTACTGACCACATGAAACAGTGATATACGCAGAGGGGGCATCTATTTCACTCCACATCAACAATTTTCCTTCAGAACTTCATTATTTGCGTTTCTTTTCGCCATTTCTGTTACTGTTTGTCATCGGAACAATTATTTCAGCAACATTTAACTCGTGATTTAGGTAGGTACCTAGTAACGAGTACGGGGTTAGGTTACTATCTCACGGAGGGTCTGCGATCTACATAATATTTGTAGACTAGTACATATATTATATAGACGGGTTACCTATACAGGGAGCTGTGATCTGTAAAAGAAGGGTATTCTGTACAAAATAATAAACCGTTTTGCAGGGATTTGCAGCGTTTTTTACTGTATTTTCGGATTCAACATGCCTTGAAGAGTAAACCTTCAAATTTTGAGTGGTGAGGGGGGTTAGACTTTTTTTGTTCATGCTCGATTCCAATGGTTCATTCTTGAAAATAATAAACCAAAATGATGTATCTTTTGGACTTTGTTGGTAGGTAGGTACTATTGCAACTTGAACAAACGTTGAAGTATGATTGGGTAAATTATTAAACAACGGTAAATTATTAAACAACGGTTTCTTATACTATTTACGTAGGAGGAGCACCTATAGAGCTAAATTATTTGTGATTTTTCTCATGCATCATTAATAATACAAATATTTAATGATCAAATTATTGTATCCCGTGCATTTCTATGAAACTTTAATTCCGGGGACGGCTCCAGTACTCCATTTAGGGCCTTCCTGGGGGGAGCTCGAGGGTATTGACCACAGAAAACAGTGCTCTGCGCAGAAGGGTCATCTATACAGGTAAATAATGAACCGTTGTGTAAAAATTAGCAGTGTTTTGCAATGATCAACTCCAGAATGATGATCCGGAGTACCAGGCTGTGTTCTCGTAAAACGTGAGTCTCGTACTTTTTCACCAGAGTATTACCTGTGTATACTAATAACATTTGCTTCATTTATTCCCTCTGCAGAGGAAGCCAAGAAGGAAGGAAAGATGAGACTGAGGATGGTGCTGATCAAGAACGTCATCGCTCTTGACAAACTTAAAGTCAGAATCTCCAAACTCAAGTGAACATCGTCGTTGAAACTTTGACGGTTTTCTTTACATGCACGAAGAACTGAGAATCTTAATTTCTAAGTGGATGTATCTACAGAATGTACATAAATGTATGGACTATCCGACTGCATTATGTTTTCCATTGCATTGCTTAACCTACCGGTAATACTGCACACCTTTTTCGTTGGTCTGTCGAAGCAGAACTAGTGGCCTTGAACCGGTAGAATAGATTGTGGACCTATCACTGATTCTGGTAATCATAGCGAGTGACGAGAAATTATAAAATAAATCACCCATTGAAGGGTGAAACCAGAAATGAAAATTGTGGAAAACGCAAAAAAAATTTGTAATTTGTGTCAGTGTGGCTGTTCTCGTGTAGTTTCTTGGTCCGCTGGAGACCGGGTCGCTTGGCGGAAGCCTATTCGATATCCCTCCTTAACCGGTGATAATCTCACTGGTACAGAGGGAGGGATTCTCGAGGGTCCACCGTCAGACTCTGTCACACGGTAGCAGATCGTGGTTTGGTAGTATGCGCTGATTAATTTACCATACTCCATCCACGTATTGTAGGTTACCAGAAGGATAAGCCCAAAGGTTTACATAAGGTCTCCTTCACAAACGTCTTGTACCTTTGAGATAATACATAGATCTATTGGCTTCTCACTCCCATTCACCTCTTTTGAGTCGCATTATAATTTAAATATATTGAGCCCATAGGACGGCGAGAAATGCCACGTCCCAATTAACAAGTCCCAGTAGTGGTTCCATCCTAACGATGGACCAACTGATCACCTAGACGTTGCCCAGATGAGCACAATTCACTGGACCACAACCTCTGACAACATTTTTTCTCGGCCAATGCTCGTATGCAGGAGCGTTGTTCTCCTCCAGTAAAATATTAATGAGGTAGTACCATTAAGATGGAGGTTAGTCACCTTGACGTTCAACAGATGTCGTTTCCTGAACCAGAACTTCATACTACTTTTCATTCCACCTTTTTCCTCTCATACTTCCGCTTCTCAGAAGTATGTCATGTGGGGAGGACTGTGATAGTGTGGCTGTTCTTGGTGTAGTTTTTCGGTCCGGTGGAGACGGGGTCGCTTGGCGGAAGCCTAATCGATATCCCTTCGTAACCGGTGATAATCTCGCTTCTATAGACTCTCGGGGGTCCACTGTCACAAAACCCTTCCATCAAGGCACGTTCAATAAAACTGTACTAACTAGGTCGAACCTCACTAACCATGTGAATGGCAATGTGAAGAGGTCGAAACAGTACTCCTGAGTTCAAGGAAATAAGGAGTTATTGAAAGTTTGTCTATTTCCACTAATACACTAATAATACACTGTTATACCGATGATCAAACCATAGTCAGTAACAAACAATAACAGAAGACAAGTTGGTGAGAGGTGAACTTATAAACAGCCCCAAAAGTGAAAAGTGGTCGACTGGGATTGGTTTTGAAGATGAATGGTGAAGGGAACAAAGTGAAGGGGGTCGATTCTGATTGTCCCTAGAAGTGATTGCCAAAATAGCGAAAGGAAGGTAGTGCTGGAAGGGGGGGGGGGACAAAGCAGTTAAAAAATGGAGTGTGAATAATAGAGAAAAACATAATGGAATCACATCATGCAAGGTAGTAATTCTACTGAGCAGTCATTCTGTCCTAAATCTACTACTAAGTAAAAACTCGGCGCTGCGCGCCTCGCCTGAGTACTACTTAGAGCCCTTGGCTAAAATTACAAAACATGAATATGCTTTAGCCTCATGATGTGCTCCTCGCTGTTTCTCTGACCCAAAATGTGGGTATCATTATGTGAGGCTGCACATTTGTTTTCAATACTTCATCCAGTAATTATTCAACAAATTGAATCTTGAAAACGAGGAATTGTCGCCAATCTACTTTGCCCGATGGAGTCAGTACGAGTGAGAAGGAAGGGAAAAGGAGCAAAGAAAATAATGAAGGAGGAGGTTGATTGGAGTTCAACAACTGAACCGAAGGAGGCAACGGTAAGTTTTTACTGTTTCCAAAAATGCTGCAAGTGTAATAGGTACTTACCTAAGTTTTTTTTTGTAGTCATACAACTGGAACTCCTATGATTTTCATATATAAGATCAACCACGCGTTCAAGGTCGAGTAAGAATCTGAATCTTATATAATCACCGCGTCACAACAAATTATCGCAACAGTTACATAGTTCCGTATCATCGGTATCCATGTTGTCGTCCCATATTTTATGTCTTTGCGCCCCCTCCCGCACCCACACCACGTACCACGTAGCTCGTTAGTGAGAATGATCACCTGTGTGTAAACAATTATTTAAACAATCACGCTCATACCGCAGCTTGTCGGCCACGCACTCCGCAGTGGTTAACGTAATATGGTTAGGTAAATCGAGAGCTATCCAACGAGTGGTGAACGATTTTTGTACGATGATAACTGGCGAAGTTAAACTTCCGTAGCAACGAATCGGTTGTACGTGAAAATCATTACAAATGTTGTCGTCCCAGATTTCGTTACGAAATTTCGTTACGAAATTGCTTTTTTGGCTAGTTAGGTCACGGCTAAAGCATATTCATGCTAAAATCTCTTTCGTACTGTATAGCTATATAAATTGATGGAATAATTTCTTATGGCAAATGAGTATGTACCTTGAGCCAAATAAACTTTAAAAAAAATCATTTGAAGATTTACTCAACCTGTCTCATTAATTTCCAATTTTCCAAGTAGGTAGGTACATCCAACATGATCCCTTTCAGGCAGAAATGAAGAAACTCAACAAACTGTCAATTTGTGAGATCAGATTGGAAGCTTTGACTAGATTCATTCAAGTGACGTGAAGTGATCGCGAGTGATTTAGTTCAGTGATTTAGGTCGTACTCCTGAGTTGTTGACGTTGGCCGTACGGTGCGGCGAGCACCGAATGTCATGCTTCAATGCGTTCAGCAAGCTTCTTATATATCTTCCGCTCACGCTAATACGAGTAGAATACCGTAGGATAGACTGTACTTTCCACCTTGTGCGCTGAATTTATGCACCTCACCATATATGCTACACGAGATATCCAACCGTTCTACATAAGCAACGCCCTCACCAACTATGCAATGATCTCATGGTACCCATGTAGGTTTACATCAACCAGCTTAATGCGAATACCTCGATATCTCCGATATCTTCTTCAACTTTCCTGACTTTCTAAAAAATCGTGTGCGTGAGCTGGATGTTGATTAGAGCTTGCTTTTTGGTACCTAATTTTATTTTGTTTATTAAATAAAATGAATACAGCAGCAATGCCCATTACAGAATTTTGTAATAAATATTAATGTAATACAGGTATATGTAGTACAAAAATATTTACGTACTACACGGGAGTAGTCTTAAGTAGATAGATTCTGCACTTTTTCACTTTCCACTTTTAGGGTAGTTGGGGGCTGGTCCAAAGTTGACTTTTTCACCTTTTGCGCATGGCATTCGATGTCACTTTTTCACTTGGCAGGGTGTAAAAAAAAGCGGTGCAGGTGTTTCTGTGTTGAATGTAAAAAACCGGGTGGTATGTATAGATATTTTCCTCAACTGGAAAAAGTATTTAGTAGTCATAAAAGTAGGTCAAGGTCGCAGATAGAGAATTCCACTAGGGTTCCTAATTAGGTGGGGGGTGAGGGTGATTGCGCGGGCGCGTGGGTTGGTGCGGGGGGTTTCTTATTGTTGAATCGTAATAATTTCTGTGACCCCAATGTGGAGTTATCACAGTTGGTCGCTATTTCTAAACCAACCTTGTTTATTTCTACACCAGGCGCCAGTCCCCAAAGGAAGGCTGCCGCTGTTTCATTCCACGCAACATGTCTGAGCTTGCTGGTGGGGAGAGGGTGTTGCGGTAAATAAAAACAAGTTCAAGTCCAAACAATAAGGTTTATTAATTCCAATCATCATCTGATGCAACTTTTACAGAATTAATGAAAGCATTTCCTTTCACGTTGAGAACATGTAGGCATTGAGGGAAAAATCGTGCGTGTTCAATCCAAGGGTCATCATGTAGTTCCCACTCGCTGATCGTGCCATTACAGCTGTAACAGGTTGCCATGTCGCCTATTGTCCCATGGTAGTGGAATCCGGCGCTGCAAAGGTCCGTAACAAGATGTCGCAATACTTTTGGCCACAACTTGAAAGTGGCAAATCTTCCATCAAACGAATCCAGTTTCATCGTTTCGTTTCGGTGGGAAGATCCAATATCCATCGTTGGTGTGTCGACTTCCCCGCCGCCGCTAATTACATCAGTGGGTGTCGTGACAAAATGGCAACCAGGACTCCAGCGCGTGTGTACATTAAAGGGAATATCGGAAGGTAGCCAGTTGTCTATAACAACGTTACAAAATGGGCATTGTACTTTATCGTTGTGCTTTGTGTAATAAAAACCTGCTTGAGCCATATCTTTCGCCGGGGGTAGGCTCAAGGGCCAATCCACAAAAGTGGCAAGCCTATCGGTTTCTTTGTTAAGGTCAAACATCCTTCCTGTTCAACAAGTCAACGAGTTGTGAGCTAGGAACACAAGAAGCACACTCTTATATACACATGAGTAGTAGGGGATAAAAAAAAAACCAGCATATTAGGAATAATAGTATTTTATTGAAATCCAATTGAGTCCAAAAGGTTGATAAATTCATAAGTTGCTAAAGAGAGGTACTGACAAGCGCAAGTGTCTACAACATCTCCATTTACATTGGATACCCAAGAACATGTGTTGAAATGATATCCACTAGTTGGTGTATTCACAAAATAGGCTCCAAGATGTTGTCGCTCCAAGTCGTGTATTTTGGCCAGCAGCTCATCCAGTCGAGTCATAGTCTTGCAAAAATCCAAGTTATGGTAGGTATTTTAGGAAAGTGTGATAGCCTGGTAAAGAGGCAAGCCGCACAAGTCCAGTTACTTCATCTGCAGGAGGAGGAGGAGGAGGAGGGTAATCCGATACATTGCTGCTCCTCTCTTCGTTGACTGCCCCGTGATCCTTTAATACCATACCGGAGGCCGAAAAGTATGATTTGAAGGATTTGCAGGAGTGAAATGATTGTCAGAATGGTGTACAACAGTCCAGCAGCGGGTCCACTTGGGGAAACCAAGAAGAAAAGGGTCACGTTTGATGCTGTGGGATTTGATATGCAAGTCGAATTGACCGGTTTCCAGATGAGGTGTGTGCAAAGATCACTCAGTCGTCGAGTGACATCCGATGGTATCCCAGTCCTCAGTTGTCCAAATCCTTCCACAAGATGTTCGAGTGGGTGTTCACCACAATCCATTAGCAGTGTAGAACGACAACTGAAACCTCATCAGTTTGTGTTTTCTATATAAAAGCCCAGATCAAGAGGTGGGGATGATGGATTGACCACTGGAGAGGACGTTTGAAAGGTGGCGGTAACACCACCAGTGGAAGTGAAATCCCTCATTTTGTCCAGAACAGCGTCGATAGTTGCAACTAAACTCACCAGATTTGAAGTGGTTTTTGCATTCAAGGTAATACTGTGAGGTTCAGTGTGCAAAAGCCGGTCAAGCCAACTTGGATAGTAGCTCAAAATCAGATGCTGCTGAGGTGTGGTAGTGGCGCTCATGTATGTCCCATGTAAAAAGGTGTTATCCTCCTTGCGATTCACCTGAGGGAGTTTGTGGCTCAACAATTCCCAGTCACTGACGCAAATGTAGAAGGGTGTAGAGCGTTGTTGGCGAATCACAATTATCGGCGTTGTCAAATCCACCAGCCCCAAAACCAACTGCAAATTCTTCACCCGATCAACAACGAAAGAACTTGTTAGCATTAGCGACTCCATTGTGGAATGATACTGGCTCGGGAACAATCTTGGGAACTGCATATATACAGTCTACCCCCACTCAATATTTTGCTCGTTTTCCCAAGTATCATGCTCAGGGTCAAACCCGAGCCATCGAATGAGTACCTTGCCCCTTCTTCGTTTAACGATTTTCTCCACTAAATACTTATCTGGAAAAGCGGTAGTCTTTAGTTCTTCCTCATAAAATCTCCCCAAAACCGGTTTGTTATAAACATCTTTCAAGTAATATGTGGGAACCTCCCCACCTCTTACTCTGGTTATTATAAACTGTTCATTCGTCCAGTTGGGTAAATAAGATTTGGCAAAAACATGTTTCAACTTGCTGATACGAACCCTGTCGCCAACCTTGAAACGAGGTCGTCGCACCTGTAGAGGTGGGGGGAATAACCTCTGGATAATCGAACGTTCCTTATCCTTTGTTACATCCGCAGGTTTCATGCCAATACTGCGATGGAACCTGTTGTTGTAACGATTCAAAAGTGCGGGAATCAGAGCTTTCCATTTTGTGTTACCTTGAATGCTGAATTCCAAAAACATGAGTTCCTTGAGTGAACGATTAAATCGTTCAACTATAGTAGCGTGACCATGGCCATGAGTAGAATATAGACGAATTCCATGACGTTGAAACAGGCCATTCACTCGCGAGTTGTAAAATTCCTTTCCCTTGTCAGTCTGAAAATATTTAGGTATTAAACCACTCGACTCAAAAACACGTTCAGGAGCATTCGACACCTCCAAACCAGTCTTGTTGCGCAGGGGTTCAGCCCACGCCATTTTAGATCCCGCATCAATTACTGTCAGCAAATACTTATAGCCACTGTCTGGGTACATACTCAAATCCACAAGATCTCCCTGCCATAAATCGTCGAAAACTCCTTTAATCAATACTCTCGCAGTTTTGTAACGCCTTCTCTTCGGTTTATGGACCTCCTCGGCCAGTTGTCTTTTTAGGCTCATAATGTCGTCCCAGATAGGCCAATGTGACGAAATCCTGTGGAGAAACGGGAGATGCGGTGCTGAGGAGACGATGGGAGCCAAAATGTAGAGCCCAAGTTTTGTTATCCTTTTTATATGGCAGAGAGTCTAGATTTACGGCGTCTGATCCATTAATTGGAGCTTTGAGGTGAACCAAACGTCTGTTACCTACATCAATAATATTCGGTTTTGACGTTACGACGTTCAATTTTGTGATGGTAGTCTCTACTTGTTTATCCAACGAAGCCATTGCGTTGTTAACCGATTCTTGTACTAGTGCGGAAATCTTTGACTTTAACTCTGTTTCCAAAGAGGCAATCTCACTGTTAACTAACTTTTTCACTAAAGCGGACACATCCTCCCCACCAGTGGAGCGAGGGGATGTACCTCCTCCTCCTCCTTGAGAACCAAACCTGCTGACGGCCAACATGACAATGATAGGTTAGACGATGATATCCTACTCTTTCAACTCCTCGAGTATAGAGTAGATTTCGGGGTCGTGAGCCGTATGTCCAGCCTGTTTTGAGGCAAACAGCAAGCGTAGACGGTCTACAAGCTCGTTGGGGTCGTCGAAATACACATATCTTGGTTCAGCTGGTGTTGCCTTTACAAAACCCTTTCCCTTTTTTACAACATATGGAGCGAGCAGTTCCTTTAGCAAGTATCTGTACTTGTGCCCACTTGTGTTTAGCGATCTAAATTTTGAATAGCTTTGGTGGGCGACATTGCTGTGCCAAACCATGTCTCTGTAATTAGCACGGTCTTCTGCAGTATATATGTTCCAGGTTTCGGCATTTTCAGAAATAACAAATCTAGCAACCCTTCCGTGACTGGGAATTGTAATTTATCCCCGAGATATACATAGGCACGATCCATCGTTAAATTTTCAGATCCTAAGGTTAGCTTCCCATTAGCATTTACTTTGGGTCCATAGACTTTGTCCATGTCCGGGGTGACAGTTCCTGTAAGTAAAGCTCGTAAGTAGGGTCTCGAGTATATGTTAAACTTACGCAAGCTCTTATCGAGTTCGGTTTTACCTTCGGGAGTGTTGGCAGCCCGTTCCAACTCACTTTGATAAGTTTTGACCGGAGTACTGCTGGATATGGGTGTCTGTATCGTTTGATGACCTGAAACAGAGGGGTTTGAAATAAACAGTTCGGAACCGTCATTTTCTGTTTTGACGTAATCACCTTCAAGGTGGGCAAACGGATCTTCTTCAACAACCACTTCGGGTTTTTCAATGATGACAGCAGGCGGTTGAGTCACCGCCCTGCGAACTTTTCGACGTCGTTTCTTACTTTTGAAAACCGGTAGACGGGGGGCGGTTGGTTGTTCCACTGCTGGAACCGTAGGAGCTGTAACTGGTTTAAAAATATCCTTCAAGGGTTCAAACAGTGTCGCTGTGTCGAGTCTAGTTTGAAACTGCCCTTTTTTAAGCAGTTTGTACTTGTCTCTAACAGCTTTTTGAGCTTTAACAAGCCTTGCTGTGATACGTTGCTCCTCTTGTAATTTCATTCTAACTGCCCCGAAAGCCTACACGTCGGGTAATATATACATGTCAAAGCCCATTCTGTAGCGACCATTGTTCAAACTAGCTTCCTTATCCAGGACTAAAAATGAATCTCGGGTCCAGCAATAGTTGCACATGTCTTTAAATGAAGTGAAATCCATATCCCCCTGTACATGATCGTCATAAATGTGTCGAACGTTCAAGGTGTCCATTCTGAATAGTACCACCATAGTAAGATTAATCCGTATCAGATTTTTGGGAACCAACACGTAACTGTGTGTGCAGAAAAATATGTCTAGAGCGAAATGACGGGACATTGCAAAATATTCTCTCAAAATCTTGTAGTCTTCCGTTATGATATCATCAAAAATAACTACGGAGCGAGGTTTGATTTCATCTGGTCTTAATAGTGCGACTTGGCCATCAATGGGGGAAGGACCAAATGAGTAGAAACCGATTTTAGGTGCGAGAGGCTCTAATACCCTCCTTAGGAATTTATACTTTTCCTGATTCGGAGTTCGACAAAATAAGTAAACATTTTCAAACCTCAAGCCGTTTGGGTGTAGCAATAGAGAAAGGATGCTACAAGTTTTTCCAGAACCCGATGGCCCACACACAAGACCTCTTATAGGATTTTTACCAAACAACGGGCCATGAGGTAGGTAGTCTACGTCATTGCTAGAGCCCTCCTTCCTCTCCTCCTCTGCATCATCTTTAACCTCTAACTGAACGTCTTGCTGTACAAGCCTCATACTTGGGACTAACCAGGGATTTGGTGAATTGGGGGTTATTATAGTGTGAGAAGAAAACAAGATTGTCGAGGTTTAGTAGTTTTTTATTTGAAAAAAATTGTTACATGCCACGCCTGACAATCCCAGACAATGGGCTATAAGTAAATAGACTATCTTGCAGCATGAGGCAATATGCAGATGTATTTGCTGGAACTGTGTCCTTGGTCTCGAAGTCGATTCGGATGTCAACAACGTTGTTTCCTGTGCTCGATTCAATTTGGTGGCTGCAATCGATAATCGCAATCGGCGCATTAGCTATAAACTCCTCGTACGTCAGCATAGGTTCGGACCACTCTTTAGAGTAGTATGATCGCTGGAAATCCACATACATTTGGTAGAGCAAGGCCACACGCTTAGTATCGAAATCCAGGTTCATTCTGCTGTAGGGAAAAATCTGCGAGCCAATATGAAGGCGTAGATTCGTTAGTTTACAGTGGTCGAATAAGCTGACATTTTTGTTCACATCCTTTTGGCGATCAGTTTGCAGTGCAAAAAGAACGTAGCGAGGTTTCTCCAGGTCAGTGCTGTTTTTAATGGTCCAAGAAAACTCTTGGTTCGTCGGTAGGGAAGGAAAAACGGACAGGTTCCAACTTCTAAACCCCATTGTAATAGGTTCATTTTTTCCAAGTAAGGAGAGCAAATTTACCTTTTCCCTGTCAGACGGCGTGACATATGGCAAATACCAGACCATTTTGCTAACTGACACCTCAGGAGTCCCGGTCGATAGTGTACCACCATCGGCCACTGGCAGCCTTGATACAATCATGTTGGCATTGGAAGCAGACCTGTTGAGTACCAGTTCCATCCGAACATTCACCAAAACTTGACGATAGTCTTCGGCAAAACCCAACAAAGTGTTCAATGGCACACAAGCGGAAAATCTCCCACTCTCAGTGTCGACACATGGGTTTAACGCCACTTTAGAAGATGGAACCATCCAACCAGCTTGTTGAAGTCCATCAATAGCTGATTTACTGTAGCTGGCATATGCTTTCATGCTCGAAGATATTCCGGGATAATTTGTTCGGTCCACTATTTCTCCATTTACCAACAATTTTATCTCATCAAATGCCTGCGCAATTGCATTTGGAGCGAGAGTAAATCGATCCTGTTTTGTCAAACTTCCTTCAATGTACAAATAGCTTTTCGATACAAGCACATATTCCCCAGGCTGGGAAAATGGGAACCTGATTTCATCCGAAACGTTGTACCTGGCAGATGCATAGGGCTCATGAGGGTGGTATTCAAATCTATACAACCTTTAATCAAATTCAGGATGTCGATCAATGTCCAACATAGTGCTGTGGGTTCACACTGAATCCTAAACTCTGAAGAAATCTGATGTTTTCCGGTGTAAGTCTCTTTGGACCTTTGTCTCCTTTGTCTCTACCTGCTGTACTGAACCTGGTTGAAGATGGTGCCCCCTTTTTATATTCCTGTGGATGGTGATGATGATTGAACACCAACATGTTATAGAATGGTGATGGTTGTGGGTTGAGTCCGAGTTTTTATATTGCCTTTCGAAAATGAAGTCGAATGGAAATGAGCTCATCTCGAAAATTGATCAAACGACCATCTTGATCGATTATTTGGACCGTAATTTCATCGAGCTTGTCCGTAATTACCGGATGATAAGTAACGGTTTTTGCCGTCTCCGTCAAGCGATATCCCGGTGCAATGCCAGGTGTAAACTGATAGACCACGTGTGATGGCAGTCCATTGCGATAGTCTCCTTCTCAACATGACACCGCCACACCGATAGTTGTCACATTGAACACGTGTATCACATCGCTCGACCAGTTCCATTTATTGCTCGGCATATCCTGCTCTGGTTTAAAGCCCAAAAGGGTCGAAAATGAGTCGTGCCTATTGAAATCGATTCGCTTTGAACATTTTATTCCACATTTAAGCGTGTTCAAATTAACTTTTAGCTCGAAATCGACTCCAACCGCTTTCAATTCAGATGTTAGTAATTGACTCAAATCATCCATTTCGTAGGTTCCTGTTGGGATCATGTAGACAGTTCCAGTGTACAAAGAATGTTGTCTTCCAGCTACCAGCTCGACCCCCGCAACATGTTTCTTCAAGCTAGCTGACCAGGTCCGCTTCAGCGGTCTATCAGCTGTGTATGACGCGGTTGTTGATGCTTGCAGTACACGCCCCTTGTTGAATCCCAGAGGTATCAATACAGAGTCGTCTGCCGAGTTGAACAATGACGCCGTTTTTGTTTTAAGTACAACGTAATCATTGGAAAACTCCACTTTTACATTGGTAACAATCTTGTTCAATAATGATTGGATGTCTATGTCATCAACAAATCGCCCACTTTTGTCATGTACCTCATGTCCGCTTCCATCCAGTAGGTATAAGGTCGAGTTTTCCCCTTCTACCAGGTTGGGTATTGAAAAATAAGAGTCAAACGATGTCAGACCCGCCTCCCACTCACCACCATCTTCGAGTTCAATGGGTGGGAAAAATGATGAATGTAATTCACTATTTCGTCCCGTGAGTGTGACTGTAAACGATGACATGCTGCCTCCTACTGACGGTGTCCCCTTTAGGCTCGGGAATTTTTATAGTTTTCCGAAATCGACCAAAGGTACAAAAAGCACAAATGGCCACAAATGACGCTGTTGTACGTTTGCAACGTATTAGTGTTGTAATAGACATCTCTACAGTGGCGGCGGTCGAAGTATTGTTTCCATTCTAGGGGTGGTTCCAAGTTGCCATAACTATCGAAATAGTATACAGCTCCCTCGTTCAACCAGTATGCAGTCCAATGTGTTCCATCATGGGTGCTAGAGTCCAAGTTGATAATTGCGGATTCAGGTTCTCTTGGCTCACTAGTTGGGATTTCATCCCTCATTCGCACTCCAACAAAACCGACAATTTTAGCCTGTGCACAGAGTCCTTCCAAATCTACATTAGTCAAAGCTTTGTTTGGAAGGACAACGTCTAGTTTTTTGACTGCATTCCCACCAAGGCACGTCCTCCCCTGTATGGCCGAATGTACAGCCCCCGCCCCCGTATTGCCGGCCTGGAGGCATGTGCTGGCCTATTCCTGGAGGCGGGCCTACCGCCCCCACCTCCTCCCCTTTTATACGGGCGAATGTAAAGCCCTTTTCCAGCGGCCTGCTGCTGCGCACGTTGTGCTTCGAGCTGTCGATTGTGCCTGCGAGTCTCGTCCAAATCCTCTGCAGAGCGTTTTGCGTCTATCACGGTCTTTGCTACTGCGGCGCCTCCACCCACTAGGCTACCTAGGGCTGTTATGTATGGTATAGCGGCTGCAAGTAGGGGAAGAAAACCTCCCTTTTTTATATTAAGGTGGGGCGTTATCACCCCTCTATGACGTATTTTCCTCTTCCTCCTCGTAGCTACTGCGGGCTTTTTCCTTGTATGCTGCTGCCGCCGCCGCCTTTGGTGCAAAGTGGAGGAGGAGGAGGAGGAGTGCATGCCCGAGCCTGTTGTTTTCTTCAATTTCATCGCGTTAACTACCAGCCCGGCAGCAAGTCGTTCTGTTAGGGGGGATTTATTGTCACTAGCTATATCCCAAGCTCCAAATTCCAACCGTTTATCGGCCTCGTTTCTTTTTTGATCGTCTTTAGTTGTATGATATGTTTGATCGTGGGCAAAGCATAAACTGTCCAACGAATTTATACCTCGTTGTCCTAGCGATTTACGTTTTTCAAAGTCTGTTCCTGGCCCACAAAATTGATATTTCGGAAAATGAACTTCGAATGGTAAAGAGTCAATAAGACGGTTCAATAGACCTTGTCCTTTATGTTTGACTGTTTTAACCATACTGACCTAGCCTAGCGTATTTACAGCTTATATACTAACAACCCTCACTACTGTGAAAATTCACCCTCATCATCTTTTTCAGACAGTAAAGATTTTGCTCTATAATGCAAGTGTGTGAATACCGTCATTTAATTGAATTCGATTATCATCATCATTTGAAAGGCACGGTTTTTTTCTGGCGCACAGTATAAAGCTGATGGCTACGTGAACGAATTGAATTAAATTCCATATACAAATGGCCACCATCCTCAGATACCTGGACACCATTGCCATGTTCTATAGTGTGGGAGTTTTCAAACAGAATATTTTTGTAGTGTTGGAATGTTAGCCTGTTCTGAACTGTGTGCTTGGGGGTTCCCTTGCTTTTTTAATTTTAGTCTCTTCCCCCTCTGTTTCACCTTCTACCCGTATTGCATACATCTTGGCCCAGAGTGCTACAAATTCTACAATTCTCTTCCTCTTCATTTCATCCTTGAAAAAACCGGTTTCACAATGGTACTGAGTACTGTAATATTTGCTAGCTGAAGGTAATTCTGAAAAGTCAAAATGTTTACGTAATTGAACATTTCCCGAAATTTCCTGCCTCCAATCCCTGCCATACGTTTTTATTCTGTTAATTAACGAATCCATATCAGTGTAGCATAGTTCGAGTCTTGGACTGTCATAATGAGCCTTCATAACCTTGTAATGGAAAGAGAGCGTATGTGCTTTTGAAATATCTAGAATCGCCGCCCTGCAGAAATGTGGCTAGAAGTACAACTTCCTCTTTAACAAGCTGAATGCCAATTACATCCTGACCAAATCTTGTGTAATGAGGGGCATTTATTAGTTTTTTGCCTTATCCCAGTCTGTTACTATTTTCATGTTCATATGTGCTCTAACATTTTGTATCAATTTACCATAGTTTGCATTACACAGATATTTCAGCATTTGAGACTGGGAGCGGTATTTGGCCAGTGTCCCTTTTTGATAATTAAATTCAATAAATGGTCGAATCCACGGGCTTTGTTTAAAACATACCACTTCGTGTACTCATGTGATCTCAACACCTATGCTAGCCAACAGTTGTAACAATCTATAATGAACAACAAAACTTGTCTGCTTTTCAGGCGTTCCTACCAGTTTTTACACTTTGAGCCTGGAATTAGCTTGTGACTAATGACTGGTGGGAAATCATTGAATGTCTTGTGGAGGTGGGGTGGTGTAACTAAACTAACATTGGCTAAATATCCATAAGGGGAATCATCACTTATGCTAAGTAGGTTAACAGCTGTTGGTGGAATGTACTCAAAATCTGATATAGGCAAATAATTTTTCATATAGTGAGCATAGAAACCGTTTGCGTCTATATAACATAATTGGTACAACTCATCCGAGCTAGCGTGTCTAAGGGAAGCAGCACAGTACCCACCACGAATTGACCGTTCAAAAATGTTGTAGAATTGTATCATCGGTTATTAATTGAATTTCAACGGATGTTAAACTAAGCATTGCTTGCTAAGCGATACCTGGTAGGGAGTATAGATGAAATGGATCTAGCCTATATTCTGATGCGAGCATTTTCATGCGGAAGTTTTGGAAAAATTCTGCTAGTAACTTAGGTAAAGATCTGCTAGTTGGCCCAAGGTTTTCACCCCAAATGTATCCCATATTAATTTGTCTCTAGCGTACTTTTCTTGTGCAATATCCTGTTCATACAGCTCTGAGAAAAATTCCTTTTTAGAAGGGAGTGTGGTTTGTTCTAGTTTTGCCCGAGCATCAGGAGCACATCCCTTGAGGTGTTGGGAAAACCTTAAAGTGTTCATGTAACTGTTGTTACATACACTACAAGTTTTGGGGATACAAACACCATTGCTGACATGGTGGCTAATGGTAAAATAGTCCTTCGTAGTCTTTTTACAGTTGGAGCATAAGTGGTGAGATGCTTTCTTCAACTTTTGATGAGAGTTGGGTAGAGAGCTTGTTGAAGACATACCTGCAGAGATTTCGCTGGAAATCTGGGTGAGCAAGAGGTAGCTAACTGGAGACTGAGAAGGCTTTTATAAAACGAAAGAAGACTTTCAGAGAGGCTACCACACATGGCAGAGCCGAATATATAGCAGGGTTCTGTAGTGGGGGGGGGGGGGGTAGAAATATGACCCCCCTACATCCTTCTTGCCCCCTCTTTCCTTCCTACCTTCCAAAACTTGTTTTACAAGGTTGAAGGTTGTTTTACAAGGTAATCTCCCTACATCCTTCTTACCCCTCCTTCACTCATACCTTACAGATCTTGTTTTACAAGGTGAAGTCTCCCACCGGTGTAAACTGGTTATCATTTTTTATAGAACCCCTACCTCCTCCTTCCTGCCCCCTCTTTCCTTCCCAACCTTCCAAAACTTGTTTTACAAGGTAATCTCCCTACCTCCGTCTCACCCCCTCCTTCCATCATACCTTACAGAACTTGTTTTACAAGGTGAAATCTCCCACCAGTGTAAACTGGTTATCATTTTTTATAGAACCCCCTACCACCTTCTTGCCCCCTCTTTCCTTCCCAACCTTCCAAAACTTGTTTTACAAGGTAATCTCCCTACATCCTTCTTACCCCCTCCTTCACTCATACCTTACAGAACTTGTTTTACAAGGTGAAATCTCCCACCAGTGTAAACTGGTTATCATTTTTTATAGAACCCCCTACCACCTTCTTGCCCCCTCTTTCCTTCCCAACCTTCCAAAACTTGTTTTACAAGGTAATCTCCCTACATCCTTCTTACCCCCTCCTTCACTCATACCTTACAGAACTTGTTTTACAAGGTGAAATCTCCCACCAGTGTAAACTGGTTATCATTTTTTATAGAACCCCCTACCACCTTCTTGCCCCCTCTTTCCTTCCCAACCTTCCAAAACTTGTTTTACAAGGTAATCTCCCTACATCCTTCTTACCCCTTCTTTCCTTCATACCTTAGAGAACTTGTTTTACAAGGTGAAATCTCCCACCAGTGTAAACTGGTTATCATTTTTTTATAGAACCCCTACCTCCTTCTTACCCCTTCTTTTCCAGACTTATTACTTCTCAGGAGGTATATAAGGACCACAAATTCCCACTACAAGCATGTCTTCTCAACAACTTTATTTTCATCATGAACTTCTCACTGTAAGTACATTTATTACTAGCTACTAGCTAAAAAAACAGCAAGATTTTTTTTCTGATTTAAAAATCTTTTAATAATGCTAAATTTATGGATGCAACTTCTAAATCAAGTAGGCTATTTTGCAACATATCCAATATCCTATTGATACGTTGCTGCCGCTGGTGATGTAGTTGTTGTGCCGATGATATGGGGACCTCCCCCCTATACCCCTCAACAGGAGCAGGATGTTGTTGTTGTTGTTGTTGCTGGAGATGATTTTGGACTGCTAGGGAGTGGAGGACCCCTTCTTCTTTCATCCCTCCCTGTTACTGCTCCATCCTCCTCTGGCAGTGACAGCAAAAATAATCTTGAGTGTAATTTTGCATCTGAAACAAAAAATGTAATTGAATTTATACAAAAATTTTTTCAGACTTGAAAAGCTGAATGACAAAAAGGTGGCGACGCTGCCTGAGCAGACAAAGCTGAAGGCGCTACCCACCAACACCTTATACAGGGTTCACGAATTCAAGACAACTGAGCATGAAAAATATGGTACATCAATCTTGGCCACAATATCAAATTGCGAAACTGGAGATCTCTACACTACATACCTGCCAAAACGTTATGCAAGAGAACTCCAGGAGGATGTTTTGAAAACAGTCAATAATTCTGACAATTCCCTTTTATTCAGCATAGAAAAACATGCAAATAACACATCCTACCTTAAATTTAAATGGGATGAAACCATGTTTCAAAATGCTCAGTCTCTTTATTCAGATGAAGAATGATATCTGATTTTATATTTTCAAATAAACAAGCGTATTTAGAAAATCGTGTTTTTTATTATAGCAAACCCATGTTTTTTACAATATTATAAGGTAAAATTTGAGGTGAAACTGGTTAGTAAATTGCCCACGAAAACGGCTCAAACTTGATTTATCTGTCTAGAACTAGAAGAAAAGAGTTTAGGTTTTAGCATAACTTGATTGTTTCTTATTCTTCTTTAATCCAAAATGGATTATTCTTTCGTCATTGATTAATTTTTTTCCATAGCTATGAAAGTATTAGGGGGTACTCACAGTTATTTGAAGCTGGCAGGCTGAGTAGAGTTGTGATTCTGAAGGGAATTTGGTGCAGTATATATACCTCTTGATAACAGGAAGAAGGACACACGAAGTGCAACGAGTTTATTTGGCACTCTTTCCGCATTCAGCGAGTTAACACGGACCCCAACCTTGAGACTTAAAGTCCGAGGTGAGAGGCGGACCCCTCATTTGCATATTTCTTCCTGGTCTTGGGTTCCCTCAGTCTAAACAGCGGTTCATCGGGTTTTGAACGCGATAACTTTCGGCGAGGCGTAAGTATAAATCCACGGATTCCTAGAAATAGACAAAGCGACCAACTGTGATAACTCCACATTGGGGTCACAGAAATTATTACGATTCAACAATAAGAAACCCCCCCGCACCAACCCACGCGCCCGCGCAATCACCCTCACCCCCCACCTAATTAGGAACCCTAGTGGAATTCTCTATCTGCGACCTTGACCTACTTTTATGACTACTAAATACTTTTTCCAGTTGAGGAAAATATCTATACATACCACCCGGTTTTTTACATCCAACACAGAAACACCTGCACCGCTTTTTTTTACACCCTGCCAAGTGAAAAAGTGTCATCGAATGCCATGCGCAAAAGGTGAAAAAGTCAACTTTGGACCAGCCCCCAACTACCCTAAAAGTGGAAAGTGAAAAAGTGCAGAATCTATCTACTGTCTTAGGTCACCGTTCGTGACCAAATTCGACTACAGGTCAAGCGGCGACTGAGGAGGAATGTATTTTGGCCAAGGGAATACAATAGGTTGTCTGTGCAGTATGATGGCGCTTTGGACAAGCATGTGGAACTGAACGGGTTTCTTGAAAATCACATACTGTTTTATTTATTTTTGTTTTGTTGTAAATGTCACGGGCAGAAGCCCAATTACAATGTAAGTTAAATGTTACGTTTTACTGTTGTTGTCAATGAATACTCAGTAAAAGTTGCGCCCAAAGAGGTGGTCGCAGTAACGAGTATTTGACCGAGTTCGAAAACTGTTCAAAAATAAGTACCTAACGTGCAATATATGTCTAGTTGTCACAGACTCCACATTTCCGCTGCTACAGATTCAAGCTGACGAATACCGGCGCTCAATGTTTTCTATCCCGCATAAGTGTAATTATTATGTACTAGCTGTGTACCCGCGCTTCGCAACGGTAGAACAGACACCCCCTTTAGGACAGGCCCCACTCATAACAGATACCACCTCAGGATTGACAAAGAGTGGTTGTTTGCTACCGTAAGCCACGGTTCAAGGGTGCGTCCCAAGTAAGCCAACGGATTTACAAATTTGAACGCGGATTTCTCCTAAACCTTCCCAGATAAATTACGCGTCCAACAGTACCAGCCTCTACCTTCTACGTTCAGCCGTTCTCATCTATCGATGCCGAGACAAACAAACAGACTGACACTGTTTTATGATATATTATACTATTTGAACCGACGCGTGTTGCTGCGATTTAAATAAATGGAGCCAACGGTCATGTATTTTAATATGCCTGTATCCCCCTCCTCAACTGATCAGAAACCTTCCCCAATGCCAACCCTAACTGCCTTTAACCCCCCCCCCCCGTATCCTATGAACCCTCCCTACCTGGTTAGAAACATTCCTCAATGTTCACACAACAAATTCCCAAAGTTGCACACCAATTGGTCAAGTAGTTTTGCAATTTCTGTAGACCCCCCCCCCCCTCTCTCATAACCTGTACCCCCCTCCCACTAACATCCTGATTGAAGTACCACTTGAATGTACTCGTCGAGCTGAATCCAGAATCTAATTACAATCGGATTTACGTCCAACCGTTCAAAGTTATTATAAGCATAAACGTCCTCATAGAAGTGATTATAACACGTTTTTTAGTAGTATTTCATTCATAGCGTTTCAACGGATGGACAGATTCAAATGCGGGTTTTTCATAAACCTTCCCAGATAAATTCTGCGTCAAACGGTACCAGCCGCAACTTTCTACGTTCAGCCGTTCTCAATTGATGCCGAGACAAACAAACAAACAAACAGACAAACAAACAGACACTGTTTTATTATATGTATAGATTATGACAAATTTAAAATATAATATCCATATAGGTATAATGACTTATTCCAATAAGTTGTTGCTCCATCTCATTTTCAAGGACCGGCGTGGCAGTGCTCATAATATTTACACCCCGCACTCTATTTTGATACTAGCTGATTATGAATATAACAGTTTCCAGATGTTTAGGGTACATTTGACATGTCATTTCGTGATACTAACCCCTATAATCATGGGTAAGAACAATCGTGGTGCCTACTGAACTATGAATATTTCCTAAAAACATTTTCCATACACAGTATATGTAATCGCTTTTCAGGTAAAAGTAATACCGAAGTAAGTAATATGTTTTGTGGGGGATGTTTTCTATGGAAGTTGTTCTGCAACAACTAATAGTAAAGTGTTCCATTATTTTCCATTGTTTATGTTCATTATTTGATATTATTGATTCATCGTTTTCATTAAGTACCGACTAGTTCCTCCATTTCTATGTTCCGAATCGACGTTTCTTATTGAATCATCGTTGTAATCCGACACCAAGATTTCTTTTCACACCCATGCTCATAACAATGCAAAATGCTGATTCCTAAAGAGCTGTTCTACGGTTTCCTGAAGGTTATGTTGTGGCTTCCCGAGAAAACTCGCATTCAATGTCGCACATTTGCCGAAAGTGCTCCATTGTCAAGTTCTCCTATATTTTACACGTGGAACACACAAGTCACAATTTGTTCCAAGGGGACATAAATATATTATTACCGTATAGCCATATTTTATCGCTCCTTACAAAGCCACTTTACAATGCCTATCCCTCCCAAGCTTCACTGTTAACCGTGTCCCACTGCCCTCAGGCGCATCCTAAACAGATGATATAATATAATATGTGCAGTAGGTTAGGTTCCATGATTTCAATGAAAATGTGCTTTGATGTATGAGTACCGCTGTCAAATATATACACGTGTCCTAGAATGTATATCGTAGGTGCTCATATCGACAGGTTGATAATAATTGCACGTTCTACATTAGTTCAGAGGTGTTCTTTCTCGTCCTCTCTATTTAGCGGCATTTTTGGTTTATTATTTTCAATAATGAACCATTGGAATCGGGCATGAAAAAAAAAAAAAAGATTCTAACCCCCCCTCAAAATTTGAAGGTTTACGTTTCAAGGTATGTAGAATCCAAAACTGCAATAAAAAACTCTGCTAATCCCTGCACAACGGTTGATTATTTTGCACGGAATTCCCTTCTGATACAGATTACAGCTCTCTGTATAGATAACCCGTCTATATAATTGTAGTGATTAAGGATGGAACAGACGAGGCCGCAAGTTAGCTTGAGAATGGTTATGTATTTGTTGGCCCCTCGGCTCTTTATAGGCCCCTGACATGATCTGAGAGGGGTCGGGGGGTCCCAACTCTGAGGTACAACATGTATGTACATTACATTGGTTGTGGAGGAGCAGCCGATCACAACACTGCTCCCCCCATAATTTAAGTAACGCATTTAGTTAAATTTTGTTCTGTTGCGGTGGCGGTTGTCGGGCGTGGGAGGTGCGTGTGCTGGTTGCGGTGGTTGCTGTGGTCCGCTGTGGCTGTCCGGGTCGGTGTCGTTGGGGGCGGTACGTTTGCGACGTATGAAGAGCCGGGGTGTTGGTTGAGTGCGTGGGTACGGCCGCGGCGGCTGTTGTTGCGGGTGCCAGGTGCATGGGGTGCGGCGTTTTTGTGCTCGGGGGTCCCACGTGCGGCGGTAGAAACACGAGCCGTTCGTCGCCCTGCGTGTGGTCGGTCGTGGCTGCGTCGGCGGTCGCTGTTGTCGTCTGTTCGAATCACACGAACCTCTTCGGTGACGGTAGCCACTCGAGGAGGGGGAGCGAAGGGTTTGAGGCGATCGGCGAGAGCAGCGAGTTTCGTGACGTCGGGTTCGTCGCGCGCCGCTATGTGAAGGCGAATGCTGTCTGGAAGGGCGGGTGTGAAAAGCTGCCGAACGAGCGGGGTCGGTGTGTCGGCCGGGAGTGCTCGAGTGAGTCGGCGGGCGAGGACTGACGGTAGTCCGTCTTCGGAAGTCGGTTGAGTAAGGCGGTGAGCCGGGAGCCGTCGGACGGTGCGTGCGTGGCGAAAAGGCGAGTTGTCAACGTCTGGTAGCTGTTGGCGTTCGATGGTGCCAGCCGCTAGTAATTCGCCGAAATGGGCCGACGCTTTCGCGTTGAGGTCTGGTAATATTCGGCGAAGTTTCGCGTGGCATGGAGGTCCCTTCGTGACGATTTGATGTTCAACGCGTTGCGGTGTGTCGGCCGGGAGGGCTCTACGGAGTTGGCGGGCGCGGACTGACGGATTCTCGTGCTCGGAAGTCGGTTGGGGTCGTCGTAGAGGTCCGCTTGTCGGGGCTCGAAGGCGCGGGCGAATTCAGCATGCGGCGTCGTGAGGCCTTCGTGAGTCAATGTGATCTCGAGTTGGGCGAATCAGACGTGCGGGAATGCGGGGTCGTACGGCCGGAGCTGGAGCGTTGATGTCGGTGGAGTCGTTTCTGCGGGTGTCGGTGGTTTCGGGTCCGTGTTCTCGTTGTAGGCGCCAGTCCCGGAGAGGTGTCGTCTGGAAGTGTCAGGAGGAAGTGTGCGAGGCGCCGGCGTCCGTTTCCTTATATAGGAATCGGATGGTGGGGCGAAGTAGCGGGGGGCCGCTGCGTTGGGCGTCGAGGCGGGCGTCGGAGTGGGGCGCCGCTGTGTGGCGTCGGTGGGGGCGGCGCTGTGGGGCGTCGGAGTGGGGTGCGTGTGCCGGGCGTAGTGCTGCGGAGGTGGGGCTCGTCGCAGACGGTCGGCGGGCGCTGAGCGGCGTTGTTCGTCGTTGCTAGGCGCTGTCGTCGCTGTCGTCGCACCGCGGTCGCAGACGGCGGGCGGAGGCTGCGTGTCACCACTCGGGGTCACCAGTGTAGTGATTAAGGATGGAACAGAAGTAGAGTCAATATGGGGATTCTGGGACATTCCTGTTTGAACATGCTCGTCAGTCTAACCAGCTGCCTCCTGCCTTAGCGGGCGAGTCCACCTTCTCACCCACCCCTTACCAACCACCCCCCCCCACCCCCTCACTCACCCTCACCCCCTCATTCCCCACTCCCCCCTCACTCCCCCCCCCACCCCCCTCACCCCTCACCCCCTCACTCCCCTCACCCCCTCACTCCCCCCTCACACCCCCTCACTCCCTCACACCCCTAGCCCTCATTCCCCCTCACCCCTCACCCCCTCACTCCCCTCACCCCCCTCCCCCCCTCGCCCATACCCTCATCCACCCCATCCCCCCCCCCTGGACCTTGTCCTATCGCCCCCTGCCGCCTACAACCGCCCCCTGCCGCCTCCAGACCTCCACCCACCCCGCCCTCTGCCACCTCCAGACTCCACCCACTCCGCCCTCTGCCGCCTCCAGACCTCCACCCACCCCGCCCCCAGACCTCCACCCCACCCTCCACAGCCCTCAGACCCTCCTCCTACCGCTCCACCCACAATCCTTCACCCATCACTCCCCACCCCATCATCCATCATCACCCATCAACCTCCTACCACCCTCACCACCTCCTACCACCCCCTCACCCTTCACCTCCAACCTTCTGAACAATTCTATTCCCCCCACCCCTGTTATTCGCCATTATCCCCCAGCAGCTGGTCACAACCTTCTGGAACATTCCCCCCACCCCCTACCCCTTCACAATTCTCATTTCCCCTAGAACCTTCTAGGACATTCCTGTTTTGATTATGAATACCTACCTACTTAATTGTACCTATCAAACAATCATAATGACGTCACCCCACCCCTCCCAGCGTCTTGGAATTCTGTTTTGATTATGAATACCTACCTAATTAATTTTATCAGATAATCATAATAAAGCCCCTCGGAATTTCTGGAAATACTGTTTGACCATGAATACCTACTTGGCACTCAAAACAGTGGACTTATTATAATACCCACCTACTTATGTAAATAATATTAAGGTGAATGAAATGTTGATTCTCACCCAGACATAATGGGGAGATCCACCTATGAAAATATTTCATTATGATTGAAATTAAATTATCACCTCCAACCAGACAGGTCTCACCTTGTCCGAATGTGCGTCTCTGCCTCCCTGGCCCGCCTATAATTGGCAGCTTTGGCCAAATCTAACTCATCATTTTTTTTTTGCTACATCCTCCTAGACATGCCATTTCTATATTACCATTGCCAACTACTTATGTTCCCCATTGAATTTGTTTTCAAAATTAACTTATCGTTGATAATAATAACTTAATGTAAATGGATGGGATACCAAATGAAAAACAAACGTTTCCTTTTCTTTTTCTTTTTATTCAAATCATAATACTTCAAAACAAAATTACAAAAAAATATTTCATATCTTCCATCAATACATCCTTGATAAATAATGCTTATTTGATTGTAAATGAAATTCTCGTTGTATTCATCGATGCAATCTTGGGTGAGTGTTGTGAGGAGTCTTCTAGGTAGGTAGATTCTCGCTGGATAGGGATAGGGGATCCCAATGGTGTTGTATTCGATGTGCGCCACTAATGCAGGAGGCTTATTGCTTCCTTCTTTGGGTGGGATGATTTTTGCAACCTTTTAATTTCGTAGGCTTGCCCTACTTGTAGGTCGCTTACTTGTCCAATCCTTGATCCTCCACGGAGAGTTGCATTCAGGCGTTTGGCGAGGTCCATGATGGTCTTTTTTTTTTTTTTTTTTACAGGAATTCAACGTCGTGTTTTCTGTTGAGTATTCCCTTGTAGACCAGGTTGATGGGATGATTGAGGAATGTATTCTTGTTATATTCTTCAATAACTTCGTCCGTGAAGCAGCAGGTGAACCTCTTTGGTAGGAAGACTTTGATGGGTTCGGTTTGCACATACCCCATACGGGGTGCCAATGTTGCAACAATTGTTTCTCCAAAGCGGGTAGTCAGCCGGGAGAATTCGACGATTTGGTAGGGTTGTCCAATCAGGTGAACTGCAAAGTCATGAAAATTTATGTAACCTTAATAAGCCCGTAGCAGTCACAATGCCAAAAGAAGACAGTAAGTTTATCGAATTTAAAGAAGTAGAAACTTCCCTTCGAGTCCCATTTGTTATATATGCCGATCTACCTATGCAGTCAGCCCAACCGAATCCAAATACACCCCACACATTCCCGTACAATAAACATGAAACAAATTCAGCATGCGCATTTTTATCAATTGATCCTTCTGTTTAGGGATGGTTAGGGATGGTTAGGGATGGTTACGGATGGTTACGGATGGTTAGGGATGGTTAGGGATGGTTAGGGATGGTTAGGGGTAGTTAGGGGTGGTTAGGTGTGGTTAGGGGTGGTTAGGGGTGGTTAGGGGTGGTTAGGGATGGTTAGGGATGGTTAGGGGTGGTTAGGGATGGTTAGGGATGGTTAGGGGGGGTTAGGGGTGGTTAGGGGTGGTTAGGGGTGGTTAGGGGTGGTTAGGGGTGGTTAGGGGTGGTTAGGGGTGGTTAGGGGTGGTTAGGGATGGTTAGGGGTGGTTAGGGGTGGTTAGGGGTGGTTAGGGGTGGTTAGGGGTGGTTAGGGGTGGTTAGGGGTGGTTAGGGATGGTTAGGGGTGGTTAGGGATGGTTAGGGGTGGTTAGGGGTGGTTAGGGGTGGTTAGGGGTGGTTAGGGGTGGTTAGGGGTGGTTAGGGGTGGTTAGGGGTGGTTAGGGGTGGTTAGGGGTGGTTAGGGGTGGTTAGGGGTGGTTAGGGATGGTTAGGGGTGGTTAGGGGTGGTTAGGGGTGGTTAGGGGTGGTTAGGGGTGGTTAGGGGTGGTTAGGGGTGGTTAGGGGTGGTTAGGGGTGGTTAGGGGTGGTTAGGGGTGGTTAGGGGTGGTTAGGGGTGGTTAGGGGTGGTTAGGGGTGGTTAGGGGTGGTTAGGGGTGGTTAGGGGTGGTTAGGGGTGGTTAGGGGTGGTTAGGGGTGGTTAGGGGTGGTTAGGGGTGGTTAGGGGTGGTTAGGGGTGGTTAGGGGTGGTTAGGGGTGGTTAGGGGTGGTTAGGGGTGGTTAGGGGTGGTTAGGGGTGGTTAGGGGTGGTTAGGGGTGGTTAGGGATGGTTAGGGATGGTTAGGGGTGGTTAGGGGTGGTTAGGGGTGGTTAGGGATGGTTAGGGATGGTTAGGGGTGGTTAGGGGTGGTTAGGGGGGGGTTAGGGGTGGTTAGGGGGGGTTAGGGGTGGTTAGGGGTGGTTAGGGGGGTTAGGGGTGGTTAGGGGTGGTTAGGGGTGGTTAGGGGTGGTTAGGGGTGGTTAGGGGTGGTTAGGGGTGGTTAGGGGTGGTTAGGGATGGTTAGGGGTGGTTAGGGGTGGTTAGGGATGGTTAGGGATGGTTAGGGGTGGTTAGGGGTGGTTAGGGGTGGTTAGGGATGGTTAGGGATGGTTAGGGATGGTTAGGGATGGTTAGGGATGGTTAGGGATGGTTAGGGGTGGTTAGGGGTGGTTAGGGGTGGTTAGGGGTGGTTAGGGGTGGTTGGGGATGGTTAGGGATGGTTAGGGATGGTTAGGGATGGTTACAAGTGGATTTTTCAACCCGCCGCTCTCCACCGCGCACGGACCAATCATCGAATCTCAGCACGAGTGACGAGGAAAGGCGCCTGTCCGCTAAGTTTTCAAAGACAGGCGAGCAAAGCCCGGCCTTTGGTGGGCGCACTCTCTTGCGATCCCCCACCAAAGTGCAGCAAAGCGGAACCAACACCCCACCAGGTGGCCAAGGGGCTGCCCCTCCCCAGCAGCTCACTACAAAAAGGCTGCGCCAGTCGCCCGAGGCTGACAGCTCCTCTGATGAGAGCAGCAGGCAGCGGCCCAAGCGAAGGGTGCACACTAGCGAACTGCCCAAAATTGCGGACCTCATGGCTAAAGTCCATACGGCCATGAGGGACATGAGCTCGTATATATGGTCGCAGGAAAGTAAACTGAACAAAGTTCAGTGCGCTAAGATCCAGGCCCACATGGACATTGCGCTCAGTAGCACAGAACAGCTAGCGGTCCAAAATGCATATTTGGCAGGACGGTGTAAGCAACTGGAGGAGACCGATGTACCCGACCTCAACTTGGCCACGTCGCTGGCATCAGAACTTAAGAAGTTAGTCCCTAGGACATCTCCGGTGCTTAAGGCTGTGTCGCAGGTACACAGCCAACTGATGGAGCTGAGGACCCGGCCAACTAGTGTTGGGGGGAACAAGGCCCCGTCAAGTAGTCGCACCCTCACCCAACCACAGGCCTCCCCGCGCTCCCAGAGGAGTTACTCAGATGCAGTGCGGACAGACCCTACTGCCCACATTACTGACCTGGACGATGTCATAGAGGTGCAGGCATCCGGGCACCAAATGGACACACCAACAGGGACCCCATGGTCCATTCAGGAATCCCGTAGAGTGCGCCAGCAAAGCAAGAAGACTCATGGCCGGCAAGCACAGAGCGGTGACCCACAACAGCCCACACCACAGACTGCTGAGCAGGGTAAGAGCTGTGCTCCAGGTGGACAGGCAGATGGGCGCGCTCCCCAAACCCGTCTCCAGAAGCAGAATAGTTCAGCGACCAAACGTATTGAGTTGGAAGCCGAAACGCAGAGGGCCAAAGAGAGCGAGGCCAGGCTTGTGCTTGTGGACCTTCCGGCGGGAGGATCTAGTTCCGAGCTGCTAAGCAGAGTCAAGAAGATTATTGACCCCCGGAAGAACGGAATTAAAATCCAGGATATAAGAATCACTGCCAAAGGAGGCGTTGCGATTAGGGCCGAAAGTAGTTTGGACCACGGCAAGATCCTCGACCTTCCGGAATTCCACGAAGGAGAACTCACACTTCGGAAGGTGCCTCAACGAATGCCCCGGCTACTCGTGTTGCGCGTACCTGCAGAGCTGAATAGGGAAGAAGTCAAAGACCAAATCCAGTCTCGCAATGAGCTAGGTGTCAGCGAGAAGGACGCAGCGGTGAATCCCTTGTACACCATCAAGTATGGGAAAAGTAGAATAGGGTCGCCATTTGTTTCATGGGTGGTCGAAATGGACCCTAGGGCATGGAAGAAGGCTAAGGACCTAGGGAGAGTCTTCCTGGACTTCCAGGCATGTGGCGTTAAAGAGTTTCTGGAGGTTACCCGGTGTTTCAAGTGCCAAAGCTATGGCCACACATCCAAGGCATGCAAAGAGGAGAAACCCGTGTGTGGTAAGTGTGGTGGATCATGCATAAATTGCATGAAGCAAGGAGCGTCCTCAGACCATCATGTTGCAGCACCTAATTGTACGGCCCATCGGAGAGCATACGTCAAGCTGCGGGCCAGTATCGACTATGGCGACCAACCTTAAAATTGGGCAGCTAAACATGCACGGCTCCAAAGCAGTGCACGATGAGCTTAGAGTGGCGGTGGAGGATGGAAAATATGACATCATACTAGCTCAGGAACCGTGGGAAAGGGGCATAGCCAAAGGCATGGGCTTGGGAGCGAAGGCCGTGTATCAAGGCGTGAAGGCAAAGGCCGTTGTCTACGTCGTAACGATATACCTCCGCCAAGCGACTGAAATGGCATCCTATGTGGATCAGCTCGCCAATATCATGAGCAAGTACTCGAGTAATCAAGTTATCCTGGGGGGGGATGTCAATGCCCATAACCCAGCCTGGGGAGACGCAAGGTTGGACGACCGGGGTCGCCAGTTCCTCGAGTTTCTGGTCACTGCCAACCTAATGCTGATGAACACTGAGGATTCACCGCCCACCTTCCTCGGCCCAAGGGGGACATCAGCAATTGATGTATGCGCAGTCTCTCCAGGCCTCATGTCCAGCTGTGATGGCTTCGAGATTGACATACATGCGACTCAAAGCGACCACGCGCTGCTCACAGTTAAGCTGCACATAGCTGAGGGGCAGCAATACAAAAGCAACCCCGAAAGGAGAAAGCGTGTCAGGACCAATCAGGTAGAAAAAGAAATTTTGCAAAGCGTGATTGGTGCTGGCATGGCGGAGCAGGCTGATGTGCTACTCTGGCCCGCCAGAGAGCCCCTAGACGTGGATCGAAAGGTCGCCATCATCTCAACAATCCTGTATGATGAGGTCAATAAGGTGGTAGCTCGGAAGGATCCTAGGCCCCAACATCCATGGTGGACGGAGGAAGTGGAGGAAGCTAGGAGAAGGGCACGCGTGGAAAGGCGAAAATTCCAGAGGTGCCGGCGGCCTGAAGAGCGAGACCGGATGAGGCAAATATACTATCGAGCAAAGCGGGAATTTGGGAGAATATTGCGGCGGGCTAGGAGGAGCTCATGGAGGAAGTTTGTGGAGGACGAGAATAATATTGACACATGGGGACTCCATACAAAAATTGTTTTGGAAAAGCTGAAGGTTGAGCCTGCGATATCTCCGTTTGGCGACGGAAGGGAGCCAATAGAGAGTATAGGGAACACACTACTCCAAACAGCCTTCCCCGCCGATAGCCCGGCAGGTGAAACAGTGGCCCAAAGCCTCACTCGGCACGAGATGGAAACAGCGCAAATGGCTGAGGCTGTGCCTCCGGCGTGGACCCTGGAGGAGCTTAGGATAGGAGTTAACGCCCTCCGAGGGAACAGCGCCCCAGGTATGGATAGCGTGGAAGTCGTCACGCTCCAGAGAGGCCTCCCTGCAATGGAGGAGTACCTCCTCCAGGTTATGGAAGATTGCCTGGAACTGAGATATTTCCCGAAAGCATGGAAGAGGGCCACGATAGTAGTTTTTGCGAAACCAGGCCGGCCCCCCAAGGACCCATCATCCTACCGCCTGATATCTCTGCTCTCCACAGTGGGTAAGACCCTGGAGAAAATGATCCTCTTCCGGATCAAAGCAAGCGATGCGAGGCCAGCTCACACAACACAGTATGGGGGCGTAAACGAAAGGTCTACTGTAGATGCCATAGTGGCCCTTAGGGAATGTGCGTTGGAAAGCACCAGCAAGCATTCATTCGTGATGCTTTTTGACATCCGCAAGGCCTTTGATAGGATGTGGTGGCCGGCGGTGTTGGAATCCCTCAGGGACGCGAACCTCCCGCCGGGGATGCTCGGGCTTGTGCGGAGTTTCTTAAGCGACAGAGAGGCACACCTACTCGATTACGGGGCCGCGTGTAGGAGGAAGGTGGAGATGGGATGCCCACAAGGCTCGGTGTTAGGCCCATACTTGTGGACCCAACTCTTCAACAGCCTTCTGATGAACTTAGCTGAGGCGGATATCCCTGCATTCGCATTCGTCGATGACCTCGCAGTGGTGCTTAGGGGCAGGACTAAGGCTGAAGTTGAGAACAAGGGAGCTGTGGCAGTAGCGGCAATTAAAGAATGGTGTGCTACAGTAAAGTTGGAGCTCGCCACAGAAAAGACGGTCCTTTGCCAGCTGAAAGGGGACCTCAATATGAGAAGCCCCCCGGTCATCCGCATTGACGGAAGCACGATTAAGCGTGACGCCAACCCAAAGTATCTGGGGGTGCTCCTAGGAAAAAATTTTGACCCCACGGCGCACATCTCAGAGGCAAGCAGCAGGGCACTGGCCAAATTTGGTCGAATCAGGGCATTGTCCAGGGTTACTTGGGGCATCACCTTCTGGGCGAAGAATATAATGTACACAGCCCTGTTTGAGTCCGTGGCGCTCTATGCATGTCCAGCCTGGACATTGGATGCAAAGAGCAAACACTGGGCGACGCTCATTAAAGCACAGAGGAGCGCCCTGCTCATGATAACGCAGGCGTACAGAACGACATTCACAGACGCGCTGCAAGTATTGGCTGGCCACATGCCAATTGACCTTCGAGCCAAAAGCCGATCAGCCATCTGGCTGACTGCCCATGGGCGAGATAGCGGCATCCCCGGGTGCACCGTGGCGGAAGATGTCGAGGCATGGTGCTTCAACGAATGGCAAAGGAGATGGGTCGCCTCTGAGAAGGGACGACACACTTACAAATACTGGCCTGATGTACGCGAGAGAAAAAGCGCTAGATACGTAGGCGTCTCCCACTATATAGCACAATTTTTAACAGGCCACGGGGATTTTAGGGCCAAACTGCATAGTTTTAACCTCTCGGAGTCCCCGGCGTGCCCATGTGGAGGAGAGGAGACAGTGGAGCATGTGTTCCTCCACTGCAGCGCTTACGCCCGGGAGAGGAGACGCTGGATAGCCAGCATAGGACAACCCCACATCTTAGCCCCCGATATCTGGAGACAGGCCGTAAGTGATCCCGCGCACTATGAGGCAACCTTAGTGTACGTGACGAGGGTGATGAGTAAGAAGAAGTGGCCGCAAAGACCTACAGCATCTCAAGAAAGTTAGGCAGGTACCTCAACATTAGATTAAGGCAGATAGCATTAGGGCAGGGGGGAATATTTATAAAAGTACCCCCTGCGAGAGCGGCGATCTCAAATCCCCCCACGGCATGACCATAGCGTAAGCACCTGCATTGGGAGGAAATATAAAAGTACTCTCCAGCACCCACCTGTGATATTAGTTATTAGCATTTAATTTTACACTAGGGGGGGAATATTTATAAAAGTACCCCCCTAGCTAGCTCTGTGATACTAGGGTAGGAATATGAGTGTGTTGTTCCGTGTTTTGTGTAGTGTGAGTGTGTGAGCATGTGTGTGTGAATGAGGGGACCGATGGGGTGGTTGGGGGGCCTGCTGACCTCGGGGAGGCAGCGGGCAACCTTTATACCATTTTGTTGGTTTTTTCATTTCCTGCATTTTGTTGATTTCCTTTTGTTTATTTTCATAGGGCTGTCGGCCTCCTGGCCTAAGAAAGCCCTAACTGACGGGTGCCAGGACGCCATATTAGGTAGGGTGGGCTCGGGGCCGGTAGGTTCTCCCCACCCTATCGGCCTAGTATGCATGTGTGTATGTATGAACAAGCCTTAATGTTGTCGTTGGTATGAATGTAATTTATAGACTGAATGTAATTTAAAGACTGAATGTTTATGTTGGCATGTATTACGTATGGAAAATTGGACCAGAGCCGCAACGGAAAAGCCCGCCAATGATGGAAGAACCGCAAGATATAGAAGAGGCGGGGAGTACTGAGGCCGAGCTAGTAACGACAAGACGCAATAAGAGCAAGCACCACAGCAGACATCAGCGCATAGCACCAGGAGCTATGGGGCATTGGTGAAATTCGCCACCAATAATGAAGCAATAGCCCAGCGTCCGCCGTTCTCCCAGTTCCCGCCTGCGCAGCCTCCACGTGGCCCATCCTGGACACCCCCTCCATAGGGGGTGACTAATAGCGCAGTGGGAGACAGGCGAAGACCGTCAGCATTCATAACAAGCAGCACCTGCTATTCCCATAAAAGCCGAAAGGCGTAGGAATGGGGCTTGACATGGAGACTGACGGTTAGGGATGGTTAGGATGGTTAGCTAGTAACGAGTACGGGGTTAGGTACTAACCTACGTAGGGTCTGCGACTTACATAATGCTCGCTAGACTTCGCAGATAACGTGGGCCAGGCCTATGACCTAGGGCGGTTGGTGGCACAACAGGTCCAATAGGGTTATTAAGATCTACTCTATTACTAACCAAAAGAGTAATGCAATGAATCCCACTTCTCCTGTGTATGGCACCATTAGGTTTCAGCAGAGAAGGGTCCTTCAACACCTGAGGCAGTTCCAAACAGTAGGCCTTTGGTGTTTCAGTCTAATTCGCCCAATGATCTGCTAGTTCTTACGCCCTGTCATCTCCTGGTGCAGAGGCCCCCTACCGCTCTACCGGAAGCTACGGTCAGCCCTTCTCACTTACGGGATTGGTAACGTTATGAGAGCTGAAAGGGAAGCGCAAATTAGAAAACAGGAGCCTTGGACTCTACCCCGCCACTTATCACTCCCTGCCAAGAGCTGAGCTTGAACATTGAGGTAGAACCTGAACCATTGAGCTTTACTTTGCGAGTACTGGCTCTGGCAGGAATTTCAGATGATGGGCATCCACAACGACTGCCAGCAAGGTCCTAACTAGACAAACGGGAGCCCTCCTTGAGAGCTGGGGCCTGGGAGCCTAGGGTTTTGTTTTCCCCGTATACCCTTTTGATGTTTTGATGGTGAAGGCAGATCGTCCGGATTCTTCGTCGACATGGAGTAGGATGTGGTGTGATCCTCCGCAATGGTACTGTTGGAGTGAAGTGCAGTGCTGAGCTGGAGTTGTGCTTCCACAAAAAGCAATGAATGGGGAGTCCAGTTGATCTGATGAACTCTCGACACTGAACTACCGGAACTCTTCGCAGTGGTATAGGGAAGTGAGGTCCTGAGCAGTGATGACATTTGAACCGCTCCCTCGTGACTGACCGAGCGAGGGTGGTCGATCTGTTGTGCGAGGAGTGGGAGGGGGCCTGGGTTTTCGCTGCTTACTGGAACCCCTTTCCTCAGAACTTGATCTAGGTCGTGACCCCTGGGGAATCATCTGGGCAAATTTGAGCTATTTCGAGGAGCTGCTTATATGAGAAGATCTCGTCTTCCAACTCCCCCCTGGTTGAACTTGTTCTTAATAGCCGGATCCAATTACTGAGAAGATCTTCGAACAGAAGGAAGCATGCCAGTTCATTAGTGGAAGTCCCTCCATTGAACTCACCCAGCTCCAGGCAGATGAGAGAAATCCGTCAATCATCCAGCTGCTGCAACCTTGGGATGAGTCTACGGTTGGCGTGCTAACCTATACTTGCCCAAATTTTCAGCGCACAGTGCTTCATACAGTTCGGGATACCTCGAACCAGATCGACGGAATGATGATTGCACTTCAGGGCTAAGTTGAATGAGAAGTGCTTGGTACTTTATTTCATCAGGCCATGGACCCAGAGCTGCCCTTAGGTTCCAAAGGAGATAGGACGGAACGGGTTTCGGGACCAAAGTCAAGCGGACAATCAGTTTGCTTACCTTAACAATGAGGATCTCCTCCATGGCATCCTCAAAACCCGCCTGAGCCAGATCGTTTGTAAGAGATCGACCCTGAACTACAAACTGCTGTACTAGATCCTCTGTCCATTGATCTGCAGTTAGAGCTGGGCCCACCTGAAGGCTCCAGGTTTGTAAGGCCTTGTAGATCCGTGTTCAGCAGAGGTAAAATGGCCACGTCGAGGATAATTTTCAAAGATCTTGGGCTCATTATGACGTCCAATGACAACCTGACTACTGATTAAAAACTACAAGTTAGGCGAATGACCGCAGTTGAGCTTAACCTCACACGCTGGATAGTCACTCAGCCATGGGGCAGAACTTCCCGGGTTTCGGCACCAATGAAAAGTTCTCGGGATAAGCACAAGCTCTGGATCGATCATGAACACAACTTTATATTCGACAAAATACAGATCTTTTTAGGTACAAGTTCGAACTATTTAATATAAAAAATTTCGCAAAGTCAGAAATTCACATGTAGGTATGTAGTGGCGTCTTAGTAATATTCACACAATGAATCACAATATTAGAACTCACCCCGAGCCCAGTGCTGCCTACCCAGGCACGAGATTGCCCCGTTCATTCCTAAGATCAGTTCAAAAATTGCACACCCAATCAGCTCGATGATCCTAGAACAATGTCCCGCTCGATTGAAGTAATGATCCTAAAAGAATAATCACAAGATTAAGAGCTGCTGAGCATGGATCAAGAGTTCCGTTCATGACCGAATCATGGCCTCATTTGACGGTATCCTTATATGGCGGTCAAACATTTTGAATTTATGTATGTTTGAAATATTTTGGTTTGAATAAAATGAAAAAGAAAACGCTGCAAATCCCTGCACAACGGTTTATTATTTTGTACGGAATACCCTTCTGTTACAGATCAGAGCTCTCTGTATAGATAACCCGTCTATATAATATATTATGTAAATCGCAGACCCTACGTAGGTTAGTACCTAACCCCGTACTCGTTACTAGGTACCTACCTAAATCACGAGTCAAATGTTGCTAAAATAATACAGCCTAAAGGAAAATTGTTTATGTGGAGTGAAATAGATGCCCCTTCTGTCACTGTTTTCTGTGGTCAATACCTGTAATGAACCGTTGTGTAATAACTTGCCCATCAATAATACTTCAACGGTTGTTCAAGTTGCAAAAGTACCGATCAACAAAATTCAGACCCTTCTTGGTAGATGAACCGTTGTGTAATAATTTACCCTTGTGTAATAATTGGCGTTATGTATAATTTACCGTTGTTTAATAATTTACCATTGTGTAATAATTTACCCATCAATAATACTTCAACGTTTGTTCAAGTTTCACAAGTACCTACCTCCAGTATAGTCCGTCACTCATATCGCAGAACAACCAACTCGACTTCATACAGCCATCCTTGATTATAATCAGGTGCTCCCTTGTGATGATATCCCGGCCGGATTTATACCGTTTGATTCACGATCGTGTTGACGAAGCTTTTTGGTGCACAGGAACGGCTGGCCTCAAAATTTTTTTAGCTCAAGACAAATATAATAACGAGACCCGCTGGCTCCTGTCTGGTTGGAGATGATCATTTTAATTACAATCATAATGAAATATTTTCATAGGTAGATTAATATCTCCCCATTATGCTTGGGTGAGAATCAACATTTCGAACATTCACCTTAATATTATTTGCATAAGTAGGCGGGTATTAATAATAAGTCCACTGTTTGGAGTGTCAAGTAGGTGGGTAGGTATTCATGGTCAAACAGGATTTCCAGTAATTCCGAGGGACTTTATTATGCTTACCTGATAGAATTAAGTAGGTAGGTATTCATAATCAAAACGGAATTCCAGGAATTTCAAGATGGTGGAAGGGGGTGGGTGACGTCATTATGATTACCTGATACAATTAATTAGGTAGGTATTCATAGTCAAAACGGTATTCCAGAAATTCCAAGATGATGGGAGGGGGGGTGGGTGACGTCATTATGATTACCTGATACAATTAATTAGGTAGGTATTCATAGTCAAAACGGTATTCCAGAAATTCCAAGATGATGGGAGGGGGTGGGTGACGTCATTATGATTACCTGATACAATTAATTAGGTAGGTATTCATAGTCAAAACGGTATTCCAGAAATTCCAAGATGGTGGGAGGGGGTGGGTGACGTCATTATGATTACCTGATACAATTAATTAGGTAGGTATTCATAATCAAAACGGTATTCCAGAAATTCCAAGATGGTGGGAGGGGGTGGGTGACGTCATTATGATTACCTGATACAATTAATTAGGTAGGTATTCATAATTAAAACGGTATTCCAGAAATTCCAAGATGGTGGGAGGGGGTGGGTGACGTCATCATGATTACCTGATACAATTAATTAGGTAGGTATTCATAGTCAAAACGGTATTCCAGAAATTCCAAGATGGCGGGAGGGGGTGGGTGACGTCATTATGATTATTTGATAGGTACAATTAAGTTGGTAGGTATTCATAATAAAGGTTGAGGTGATGGGAGGGGTGGGGAGGGGTGACGTCATTATGATTACCTGATACAATTAATTAGGTAGGTATTCATAGTCAAAACGGTATTCCAGAAATTCCAAGATGATTGGAGGGGGTGGGTGACGTCATTATGATTATCTGATACAATTAATTAGGTAGGTATTCATAGTCAAAACGGTATTCCAAGATGGCGGTAGGGTGGGGTGGGGTGGGGTGACGTCATTATGATTATTTGATAGGTACAATTAAGTTGGTAGGCATTCATAATAAAGGTTGGAGGTGATGGGTGAGGGGGTGGTGGTGTGAGAGGCGGCTGGGGGCGGGGTGGGTGGAGGTCTGGAGGCGGCTGTGGGCGGGGTGGGTGGAAGTCTGGAGGTGACAGTGGGCGGGGGTGGGTGGAGGTCTGGAGGCGGCAGGGGTTGGAGTAGGTGGCGGTCTGGAGGTGGAAGGGGGTGGAGTGGGTGGAGGTCTGGAGGCGGCAGGGGGCGTTTGTAGGCGCCAGGGGGCGATAGGACAACGTCCAGGGGGGGGGGGGGGGGGGGATGAGGGTATGGGCGAGGGGGGGAGGGGGGTGAGGGGAGTGAGGGGGTGAGGGGCGAGGGGGAATGAGGGCTAGGGGGGTGAGGGGTGTGAGGGAGTGAGGGGGTGTGAGGGGGGAGTGAGGGGGTGAGGGGAGTGAGGGGTGTGAGTGGGTGAGGGGGTGAGGGGTGAGGGGGGTGGGGGGGGAGTGAGGGGGGAGTGGGGAGTGAGGGGGTGAGGGGGAGTGAGGGGGTGGGGGGGGGGGCGGTTGGTAAGGGGTGGGTGAGAAGGTGGACTCGCCCGCTAAGGCAGGAGGCAGCTGGTTAGACTGACGAGCATGTTCAAACAGGAGTGTACCCAGGAGTGACATTTCTACCCTACTAACAGACGAGGCCGAAAGTTAGCTAGAGAATGGTTATGTATTTGTTGGCCCCTCGGCTCTTTATAGGCCCCTGACATGATCAGAGGGGGGTCGGGGGGTCCCCACTCTGAGGTACAACATGTATGTACATTACATTGGTTGTGGAGGAGCAGCCGATCACAACAATAATATAATAATTATGTACTATTCTATACATAATTTTGTAGATCGCAGACCCTCCGTAGGTTAGTACCTAACCCCGTACTCGTTACTAGGTACTTACCTAAATCACGAATTAAATGTTGCTAAAATAATTCTGTCGATGACAAGCAGTAACTAAAACGGCAAAAAGAAACGCAAATAATTAAGTTCTGAAGGAAAATTGTTGATGTGGAGTGAAATAGATGCCCCTTCTGCGTAGATTACTGTTTTCTGTGGTCACCACCTACCTTCGTGGTCAAGTATATTGAACCTTTGTGTAATAATTTGCCCATCAATAACACCTCAACGGTTGTTCAAGTTGCAAAAGTACCGATCAACAAAATCCAGCCCCTTCTTGGTTGATGAACCCTCGTGTAATAATTTACCGTTGTGTAATAATTTACCGTTGTGAAATAATTTACCGTTGTTTAACAATTTGCCGTTGTGTAATAATTTCCCTATGTGTATCAATTTGCCCATCAATAATAATACTTCAACGTTTGTTCAAGTTTCAGAAGTACCTACCAACAAAATCCAATAGTCCATAACTTATCAAATGAAATAATATCGCACAACAACCAACTCGACTTCATACAGCCATCCGTGATTATAATCAGGTGCTCCCTAGTGATGATTATCTGAGCCAGATTTATACCGTTTGATTCACGATCGTGTTGACGAAGCTTTTTGGTGTACACGAAAGGCTGGACGTGCAATGCTCCGGGTGGTCTCAAAAATTGTTTAGCTCAAGACAAATTTAATAACGTGAAGAAAACCATACACATCTATGAAAGTTTTCGAGCTACGGCGTTCTGAAAATTTAAACCCCTAATTTGAACCCCTTAGAGATGACTGACATTAACGTCGAGCTTCGAGTCCTCAAACCAACTAGACCAACTAGACCCCAAACGGAACTTATAACGCAAATTTCATGAATTTTATTTCATGGTAACTAAGAAAAGTGGCCAGTACGGCGTACGGCGGACAGGCAGAAATTTTGGTTGATTATTTCCAATAATGAACCATTGGAATCAAGCAAGAAAAAAAAAGTCTAAACCCCCTCAAAATTTGATGGTTTACGTTTCAAGGTTATGTAGAATCCGAAAATGCAATAAAAATATTCCTGTCTGTCTACGACGATCTACATAATATGTATAGACTAGTACATATTAATTAGACGGGTTATCTATACAGAGAGCTGTGATCTGTAACAGAAGGGTATTCTGTACAAAATAACAAACCGTTGTGCACGGATTTGCAGCGTTTTTTCCTCTATAAAGAGGAGTATCCCTCTACAAGTATAATCATGAATTTCTATGTTCAACAGAGGCCGAGGATATCATCAGATCGGCATGTCAGCACCTCTACACACCAGCATGTTGATTCGACGAGATGGCGTAGCGCGACATGTTCTATTGGGGTGATCAGAAGTGTTCAACGGATCTGATTACATTCAAATAACTGTGTAATTAGAATGGTTTGTTGAGGAATTTGGGTTTGGAACCAAAATTAATGAAATTTGGTTTGTAGGTCCCACTCGGGGTCTAGTTGGTCCACGAAGCACCTCGGCGTTACTGTCAGTCATCTCTAAGAGGTGGAAAAAAGCGGGCTTAAATTTCCAGGACACCGTTACCTCGAGTTTTTTAACGTTTTTAAATAGTTCTAGGACTTGGGAGTTTTTTGAGACCATCGGGAGAATTGCGCGTCCAGCCGTTCGTTATCAGTGTAAGTCCCTGAAGATTGCACCGATAGGCTTCGCCAACAGGAGGGTGAATCAAATGGTATACGTTCAGCCCAGAAATCACTGCTAGGGACGCTGCAACAACATTTTCCCCAATATTCGGAATGGGGTTTAATGGGCCCCAATCTTGACTTCAATAAATGGGGGGGGGGGGGGGGGGGTTGGATCGTTTTCAATGGGCATATAATATATTGTCACTGACTGAGGCCCCATATAGAAGTCATTTGGAAATTTTCAGAACGCCGTAGCTCGACAACTTCCGATAGAAGGGTATGTTTTTTTACGCTATTAAATTTGTCTTGAGTAAACAATGTTTTGAGACCACCCGGAGCATCGAACGTCCAGCCGTTCGTGAGCACCAAAAAGCTTCGTCAACACGATCGTGAATCAAACGGTATAAATCCGGCCCGGATATCATAACTACGGAGCATCTGATTATAATCAAGGGTGGCTGTGGCTGTATGAGTCGATTATTGATGGGTAAATTATTACACAATGGCAAATTATTACACAACGGTAAATTATTACACAACGGCTCATCTACCCAGAAAGGGCTGGATTTTGTTGATAGGTACTTTTGCAACTTGAACAACCGTTGAAGTATAATTGATGGGTAAATTATTACACAATTTCAAATTATTACACGACGGCAAATTATTACACAACGGTAAATTATTACACAACGGTGAATTATTACACCAGGTAAATTTTTACACAACGGTAAATTATTACACAACGGCTCATCTACCAAGAAGGCGCTGGATTTTGTTGATAGGTACTTTTGCATCTTGAACAACCGTTGAAGTATTATTGATGGGCAAATTATGACACAACGGTTCATTATTCCATCTCCGTAGAAGGGGAACCTATACAGGTAAATTATTACACAACGGGTTAGGTAGGTACCTAGTAACGAGTACGGGGTTAGGTACTCACCCACGGAGGGTCCGCGGGGTTATACGGAGACTTGTGATCTGTAACAGGAGGGTATTCTGTACAAAATAATAAACCGTTGTGCAGGGATTTGCAGCGTTTTTAAAAGAGCTCCTTTTCTTTATATTCGCCGTCAATTTTAGTTGTAACGATTTATTTCCAATAACACACATTTTCATTCTGCTAGGTTAATTGGTTGTGCTACTATGTCAACCAACCCCTACATACGCTCAATAGGTACTATGCTCAACTCCGATACCTTAAAGAACATAAAACGCTGCTTCTATTGGACACACTTACAGAAAATCTGGCTGTTCATCATTGTTACTTTCATGTAAAATAATAATTGAAATAGCTATTTCTGGTGGTGTCCACGAATTTTGGCCCCTAAAACTTGAATTAGGTACGCTCCTTTTTTTTTCAAATTATCTTTGATCATTGGTAGTGCCATTCAATCGTCCACGTGTTGAAACTTTTCCTAGTGCTATTCTACAAATTGATGGTGATGTCAGATCGATTTCGCAGGATTTTGACTCATAAAAATCCAATTTGGGAGCTGAACATCTGGTACACCCTCAATTGTCCACTCCTTGGTCAAAATCGACTTCATATTCGGTCTTCTCGTCCACAAAAACATGGAAAACGATACCTCAAAAGCTCATTTTACTAACATGTTACTAAATACAAAAACGCTGCAAAGTCCTTGTCACATGGGTTTATTATTCTACTGGACATACCTACAAAAATGTAGGCTGTTCATTTATTGTTTCTTTCATATAAAATAATTTAAATAGCTATCTATGGTGGTTTCCCCCAATTGTGGCCCCCAAAACACGAATAAGGTAAGCTCCTCTTTTTTTTTAAATAAATTATCTCTGATCATTGATAGTACCATTTAATCGTCTTGATCCACCTGTTGACACTTTTTCCAGTGTTATTCTACAAATTGATGGTGATTTCAGACGATTTCCCAGGTTTTTGACTCATAAAAAATCAATTTCGGGAGCTGAACATCTGGTAGAACCTCAATTTTCTATTCTTTGTTCAAATTGGACTTCATATTCGGTCTTCTCGTCCCGAAAAACATGAAAAACGATACCTTAAAAGCTCATGTTACCAACATGTTGCTAAAACGCAAAAAGTACCTATTTTTACATACATTTTCACTCATAACACCCCTGGGTATATTCCGATCGGGCTGAAAAGTTTCGGGACACAACTAGGGCCCAAATGGAGCATGTGTGCGAAAGAACGAATTTTTTAGACCGAAAATGAGGCCGGTACACGTGATACGGCGGACGGCGGACGGACATGGCATTTTTGGAATCTACGCACCTTGAAACGTAAAAGAAAAAATTTTGAGCGTTTTTTTTTCTTGGCTCTCGCAGAAGTGATGTATTTATTTTTCCCTCTTTCTGTTTCTTCTCTGTATTTATTGTTCCACCTTGTAAATTGGGCTTGCCCGTATTAAATAAATAAATAAATAAATAAAGAATAATATACCAAAATCCAGTTTTTATATGGCCGGTTGGCCCAATGATGTAGGTAATTAGCTACTCTTTGAGTCACTGGAAATCGACGCAATAAATTTGCATAACATCATTGGTAGAAGGTATCCGCAATGAATTTATTAACAAAGTTCCCAGGAATTGTTGTGGGGAATAATGGACCTGTCTGTCTGCCTGGTGAGATGTGCGGAGGAGTGTTGTAAATGGTGGTGGTGGTGAAGGGCTAAGGCTTGTGAATCTATCAATTTATCTTTGGATCACTAGAAATCGATGCAATAAATTGGCATAAGATCATTGGAAGAAGATGGTCCGCAAAGTTCAGTTAATCACAAAGTTCCCAGGGATTGTTGTGGGGAATAACAGACCTGTCTGTGTGCCTGTTGTGATGTGCGGAGGAGTGCTGTAAATGGTGGCGGTGGTGAACGGCTAAGGGTTGTGAATTTCAAAATGATTGGATCATTGTATGACTACTGCACATCAGCAAGTTCGAAATTTGACTGGCCTGTCGAATACCTCAGATTTCGCGTTAAGGCGCCGGATCTTGTTCTCAACGGTACGTTTCTTCTATCATATTGTCAACCTCATCCACCATTCCACTGTGCGGCTCCATTTTTTAAGTGGTTACTCAATTTTAGGGCTTTCCTGGGGAGAGCTCAAGGGCAGGTGTAGACCACAGAATACAGTGATATAAACAGAAGGGATACCTATACAGGAAAATAATAAACCGTTGTGCAATACTTGGCAGCGTTTTCAATATTTGAGAGAACGTCGCATAGTCGGGGTCGGAAGCGGCGCACCGTTTCCCAGTGCAGCACACAGTTAACACGTTCAATCAAAATTCGTATCTTCGAAGCCAAGCTTTTACAAATTCACAATTTTCAAGCCGCGGGCTTTCTGGCCTGAGTTCATTGATCTGAATCCTTTGATCAATTTCCTCTACGCTGATTGACAATCCCACGCGGATTAATTTGAATCAGTCAATTGTAATACAGGAACAGAAGAACAGGTGTTCTCGATTCGAGCATGAAAATACAATATTGGTTACTCGGAGCCTGGAAACCATTCAAGAGATTAATACGAAACATTCAGTCCATTAATCGAGTACCGAAATTTAATAATGAATTCTCTTCCATGTACATTCTCGTGGAATGGTTATGGAATTGATAGTGGCCGACGATGTTGGTGGTGACAAAATATTTGGAACAATTCAACGAAAGGAAATAATCATAAAGAGAATTTCGAACTACCTAAATAGATACGTAATATTACATCGGAATAGTAACAACATAGATAGGTACCCAGTCGGGGGAGTCAAAAATAACTGAATGTAGTCCCCGCACCCAGCGATCTGTAGCTTTCGGCACCTACTGCGAGTTAAGAGGTTTCAGTCATGCACCATGGCTATAAGAGCGAATATCAAATAAATGTTCGTGCTATTGTGTAAAAAGATGGTATACCTAGCGCGAAACCAATACCATTCGTCGTAACATGATATAATTTTTCGTGACATTAGCCGTTTCTATCGATTTTTGACCCTTATAAAGTCAATTATGTGACCTACTCTATCTGGAGGAAAACATTTTCATCATCGAAATAGTCCCTCTTTCTCTCGTGCATCACCATCCCACACAATGTAAGGTGAGCTGACAAGGATTTTGCCCCCTAATACCAATTTTGAAACCCAAAAATCCAAATTTAACCACTCTTCTGTAGGAAAAACAATTTAAGTGGTATTTTTCTGTCTCTACCCACCCTTCCATTCCCCTTTTAGTGATTTTACATCAACTGTTGGCCATTTTAGCTGCTTTTACCGATTTTTTACCCCCTAAAAACTCAAACTTGACCTCCTTAAAATTTTTTAAAATTTTTTATCTTCGAATTCATGTTATTGTTTGGAATTTATGAACATTTTGGCAGAATTTGGATTGTTGATCATGTCCCCAAGGTCAGACATTGTCTAGAGACATAAATAAATGCATAAATAATACGTATGCATATCATACATAAATATACATATACGCGTAATATTCAGGACGCACTAAAACGGATTAGCCTATGAAAAAATGCCAAAAATTCATGTTATGAAAATTAGGACCAATTGCTACAGCTTCATTTTCTGTGAAAATCCGCTAATAATGATGAGAGCCGGCACTCAGCGGGACCGTACCTTTCGACAACCAGAGAAATCAACGCACAAGACTGTGATAGCTGTTTGGCCGAATGTTTAATTGGTTCGACGCCGATTTCACCTCACTCAATCTTAAATAAATAAAATCAACATCAAAATGCATGCATTATTTATGAAAAATATAATCAATAAGTCTTATTTTTACAATACTCAGACATAGCATAGATAGTTGGACATAGAAATTAGAGTTAGGTAATGTGATTTTTTGCATATTATTCTGCGAATACACCTATGTATTCGCTCAGCAAAAAATTGTACAACACTCCCTCAAATTTTAAATTTATTTTGAAAGGCGCGTAGATTCCAAAACATGGAAAACGATGCTTTACCCCTATTTTTCACCCTTAACACCCCTGGGTATATTCCGATCGGGCTGCAAATTTCGGACCACAATTAGGCCCAAATGGAGCATGTGTGCGAAAGAATGAATTTTTTTAACCGAAATTAAAGTAGATATGGTTGGGTTGGCGGAGCACGTACGGCGTACGGACATTGCATTTTTGGAATCTACGCACCTTGAAACGTAAAAGAAAAAATTTTGAGGGGGTGTTATAAAAAATTTTTGTTGAGCGCAGTTGAGGTTCTAACTAGTTTCATCCTTAAATTTACGTTAAACGTTTGTCTAAGGTCGTCCTTCTTCCGCACACAGTTTTGGTCCCCATTGGGAACATATTTGGGTCCTAGTTGTGCTTCGAAGCTAGGCAGCTCGATCGGAATACACCCAGGGGTGTTATGGAGGGAGAATGGGTATAGAAGCAGGGGTTTTTGAGGTTATTTTGAAGATTTAGTGAACATGAGCGAGAAGACCGAATATGAAGTTGATTTTGATAGAAGAGTGGAGAACTGAGGTTGTAACGAAGGTTCAGCTCCCGAAATTCACTTTTTACTAGTCAACAACCAGGGCATTGTCTGAAATGACCATAAAATTTATTATAACATGACGTAATATCAAAATGTGAATCAAGACAAACGGCACTACCTATGATCAATGTTAATTTGCAAAATAAATAGGAGCTTAATTCGTGTTTCTGGGGGTAAAATTGGTTTAACCATCAAAAATAGCTATTTCAGTTATTGCATATGAAAGAAACAATAAATGAACAGCCAACATTTCTGAAGGTCTGTACAATAGAATAATATACCCACGTGACAAGGACTTTGTTGCATTTTAATATACTTCTGTCCAGGAAAATGTTAAAGTTTGGGTTGGTAACGGCGTACAAAGACGAGGAAGCTGGCAACATTTATATATTTATCGGACGTGGGGGCTCTTCGCTGCCGAATTTGGGGGGAAACGTGAGCAACCTCCCCCCGGTGTCCTCCGGGTAACAGTGACGAACGGTGAACGTTCATGTTGGTTAATTACGTGTAACGTAAAATCCGATTTTTCACATTCAGGGTGCCCAAAGTACGAGTGTGCATTTCTGGTTGGGAAGGATGCCCACTGCAACATACAGCACTGCGAACTCGGTTTAGGGATCCGTGCTCAACGCTATTCAGGGCCCCGGTGCCGAACGCTGGAACTCCACCCAGTCACAAAGGGCTTCGCCCAACTATCAGGTTGCGTATTTTTGAAAGAATATAAAAATAATCTACAAGCAAAATAATAACAAGCTTCTGGAAGAGTCAATATCCAAATTTGACTATGGTTTATTTACATTACCTATTTTATTTTTTTAACTATTTTTTATTTATTTTATCATTAGCAATTATGGGAAAAAGCAGATTATAATTGGATTGCATACCACTTCGACTATTCGCTCACCCACTAACGCTGCGTGATTGGTACTTTGATGGTTTCTTTCAGCACGTCCGGTTGTTGACACCTGTCACCTGATGTTTGTTAAAACGTGATGATGTTTAGGATGAATTTCTAGGTCTAGTGAAAATATAATAATACATTTGATTGGTGATTCAAAACTAGGATAATTTATTTCTGTGAATAGGTAGATTAAGAGGTTTTGGTCCCGGGATGGAGAAGACAAGATATGTTGAGTGATCACATAACATGAAGATAGAACCACTGGAGAAGAGCAACACTATCATAATATGGCACACTCAATGTCGCGACTCTACGGCTGAAATATGAAAACATGGAAACATGGAATGATATTACGTGGTTTAATGTGATCGGAGATATAAAGAAACCGATTGTCACCGATGATCCCTTGGCGGTAGCAGCTGTTGGTGGTAGGAAAATTGAAGATCAAGAAGCGGAGGCCCATTTGATTCTTCCGCTTGCATATGAACTGGATGAAACATTGTCGGAACGCCCATGAACAGTGGCTAAAATTGAAGGGCGGATCCTCAGGCCTTGGGAGAAAAGGCCACTTTGCTCAAAAAGTGTATAAACTCCGAGATAAAAGAGGGCCAAACATGTTCAGTAGCAGCATAGTAAATATATGGGGGCAACTATAAAATATTAAGACACATGAGTCGAAATCCATGGGGGATTTGCTGAGAATCATGATGATGATTGATGTAACGGGTTGAAACCTCCTAATGTATCCGTAAATTTGCAATAATAGGAGAGTAAATACGTGTAGATATTTAAATTTTACCCACTACCTCACAGCACGATGCAATGGATATAATGAAGACAAAATCTAAAGAACGCATTGACAAAGTAGAGAAATATAATAGCTTGTGCAACCACTATTATACACTTGGTATCGAGATATCACAACAAAAGGGATGCGTCAAGACGTCTCAAACCAAAATAGACGAATTCTTGAGAAATTTGACATGAAATACTTGAACCCCGCCAGATCTCGGGCCGATGTCAATACAAATTTAAAGAAACTTTTTTTTATAATTTATTTATTTATGTTACAACTGTATATATATATAACATCTAGCAACTTTTCTTTAATATCTTTGAGCGTTTTGTGGTTTATAGATCACTACCTACATCCTCTACACATCACACTACACTTAGTGAATCGTGACGAGGTCCATTGGTTTGGTCCTCTTCAGTCTTCGTACGTCCCCGCTGTTGTCCAGAAGGTTCAGTACTTCAACGTTTTGATGGTTGTGAAGCCGGCGTTCGTGCTCCATGGCATGTTTTTTAATAGTTTCACTGACAGTCTCCATCTTAAGGTCGCGATGGAGATCTGCCGTTCGTATGTACCAGGGTGCATCAACTATGCTCCTGAGGACTCTGTTTTGAAACGTTTGTATGGGTTTCATATTACTCTGTTTTGTGCAGCCCCATAATTGGCATCCATATGTCCAGACGGGTTTTATAACTTGCTGGTATAGTAGAAGTTTGTTGTGGGTTGATACCTTCGAGTACCTACCTAACAACCAGTACATTTTTCTGAATCTTAAGTTGAGTTCCTCCTTCTTTTTCTTTACGTGAGCTTTCCATCTCAGCTTGCAATCGAGTGTCATGCCAAGATATTTTGCTTCATCAGCGTAGGGAACAGTTTGTGAATTGATATATATCGGGATTACTTCTATCTCCCTATTTGTGAAGTTTATGTGTGTAGATTTTGTTTCATTTAACTTTATTCTCCATCGCTTTGACCAACTGAAGACATTGTTGACAGCGGTTTGCACTTTCCTTGTGGCTTCTTCAGCAGAGTTTCCAATTGCAAGAATAGCAGTATCGTCAGCGAAGGTTGCTGTGAGCGTATCCACGGTTTGAAGTAGATCTCGTGTGTATAGTAAATATAGTACGGGGCCAAGGACGCTGCCTTGCGGTACACCTGCGTTTATTTTCCTCATCTGAGAATACTCGTCCTCATGTTTAACTCTGAATAGCCTGTCTGAGAGGTAGGACTCCAGGATTTGGAAGAATTGAGTCGGGAGATCCCTTTGTAGTTTGGCAAGCAGTCCTTGATGCCATACCTTGTCAAACGCTTGCGAGACATCTAGGAAAACTGCGGAGCATATTTTCTTTTCCTCTAATGAACATTCAATCAGATTAGTGATCCTATGAACCTGATCTATCGTAGAATGTTGTTCTCTAAATCCAAATTGGTGAGAGGGAATCAGGTTTCTTTCATCGATAATAGGTTTCAGCCGTTTGAGAAGTAATTTTTCAAAAAGCTTAGATATTACTGGCAATAGCGAAATCGGTCGATAAGACTTCTTGTCATCAGTAGGCTTGCCTGGTTTTGGTATCATAATGATCTCAGCTACCTTCCATTGCCTTGGTACATACTTTAGCCTGAATGAAGCATTGATAATATGCAATAATTTCAGGAAACCATTCTCCGGTAATTCCTTCAATATTTTCCCAGTTATAATATCATATCCAGGGGCTTTTTTCGGATTGATCTTGGTCCTGATTTCATTCTTTATTTCGGGTAGTGTGACCGGTCGTATTTCACACTCATCGACTTTTTCAACTTCCGCTGTACTTTCTCCTGCAGTCTGCCTTGGAAACGGTTTGAATGTGTCCTCAAGGTACTTTGAAAAGAGATCTGCTTTTTCCTTTGCACTTCTGGCCCACGTTCCATCTTCCTGTCTGATTGGAGATATTAGTACTTTAGGTCGCTTAAACCCTTTTGCAGCTCGCCATAAGGAGTACTCAGTATCACTTTCAGGCGTCAGGCTATGCAGATATAAGGCTAATGTCTCATTTTTAATTTTTTTCATCAATACTTTCAGTTCGTTACAAAGTTTATTCAAGTTTTTCTTATTTTCGGGTGTACGATTTCTCTTCCAGATTCTCCTAGCTCTTCTTTTTGCCTTCACTAGTTCCCTCGCTTCAATGGGGTAGTTTGTTTGTTGAGTGGTTTTTTTCTGATTCATTGGCGTACTAGCCCATGCAGCCTGTTGGACGTTGTTTAGGAAAATATCCACCTCTCCCTCTATTTGGTTAGGGGTGCTAAGTGGCACATTCAGATTGGTTTTCTCATCTAGATTTTCTCTAAACAGTTCCCAGTTCGTGTATTTGCTGCTTAGTTTTGGTGTTGCATCATTCAATATCACTGATTCACTGATTGAGATGATTACTGGTGAATGATCTGACATCAGACCATCACTGTCTTCGGTATGAATGTAGTTACTTGAAAGCCCTCTCACAACAAAGAAGTCTATTAAGTCTGGAACTTTTTTTATATCAGTAGGCCAGTATGTAGGCCCTCCTCCTGAGTGGAAATCGCAATGAAATTCTCGTCCCGCTACAAACAATTCCTTTCCCTTGGGATTTTGAACCCTTGACCCCCAGTATTCATGTTTGGCGTTGAAATCACCTCCCAGAATGAATACGTGTCCAATATCATTGAACAGATTTTTGTAATCTTCTTCTTTCAGTGAGTATCGTGGGGGACAGTAAACTGCAGCAACACTTACTTCACGATTCTTCATATTCACTTTTATTGATGCTACTTGCATTTTGTCTTCCTCGATTTTGAGTTGTTCATAGTGTTTTATATTTTCTTTTATAATAATAGCTGCTCCTCCACGCGCCCGATCAGCAGGATGGATAGAGTGATAGAGACAGAACCCTTTAATTCTTGCAAACGATGATCGAACATAGTGAGTTTCAGATATTAAACAAATATCTATATGTTCGTTATTCATAAAGAATTCCAGTTCTGGAATTCGTTGATCAAGGCCATTTGCATTCCATGTCGCTATTCGTAGAGTATTTGGTCCATTCATCTTTTAGCGATATCTTTTTCTAGCCTATTCACTCGTTTGAGCAAGGCTTTGTTTTCTTTATTCTGCTCATCCATCCTGCTTAGAATGAGTGTCAGGATTTCTTCTACCGATTGTTTCGCTTTTGGCAGGGGTTTACCTTTGCCAAGAGCCTGGGCGTAAGTAAGATAATTTTTATCCTCTTTATTATGGACTACGCTAATTTTTTTCTGAGGTATGCTTCCCCTTCTCTCCTCAGTATTTAGGTTTTGAGGCTTTTTTGGCTTATCTAGTGCTACCTCACATCCCCGATAATTTGCTGGATGGTTTTCCTTACAGTTCACGCACTTTGGAGGTGTGTCCTTATTTTTTGTGCAGGTACTAGTGGTATGCTTTCCAGCACATTTCACACACCTGGGATCCATTTGACAGTATCGCTGAGTGTGATTGAAGCCCTGACATTTTTTGCACTGCGGGATTTTGTTGGAGGTCTTTCTTAAATGTTCGATCTTGACCTTTAAATGAGCTATGGCATTAATTTTGAATATCTCTTCAATTTTTTCCTCTTTGTCAAACGTTAGAACAAACAATGGGAGGCCTCTCGTAGAGGAAGTTTGTTCTCCTTGGTCGTTTGTTAGTTTTTCTTTTTTTAGTAAATTGGTTGCTCCCAATATTTTGAACCCTTTATTTTGTAGGTCCTCTATGATATCCTCAGGTGGACATGATGGATGGAGTCCTCTCGCCATCACTTTAATAGGCCTCTCATGCTTGTTTTCAAATGAATACCAGCGTATATTTTCTTCATTTAGCTTTTTGGATACTGCCCTATATGAGTCCCCATCGGGCATATTTATTTTACAGACATTGTTGTTAAGTGTCGTAGCTTTCCAATTCGTGTTTGTTACTACTGAACTAATTAATGCACTTATTACTGTGAAGTCTTTAACTCCAGTAACATTGATTGGTGGTGGGGGATGATCCTTCTTTTTGTCAGATTTTTGTAAAACAGGGGCTATTTTTGGAACCTCGGGAGATTCGTTCGCTTTTCGTTTCTTATTTGCTTTTGACTTCTTTTTCAGAACCCAATTTGTCTCTCTTTCTAGTTCTTCCTCGTCTGTGAGATATTCATCTTGCTGGTTGCTAGGATGATTAGCAACATTTTGTTTTGGAGGTTGATTTGACTTCAACTCACTAATTTCGCGGTTCATATCTTCAATTTTTTGATCAGCTTGCTTAAGATATTCGCACAATGAAATAATAATATTGTAGAGCTCACCAAATGCAGTGTTGACATGCTCGTCCTGAATCCGGAACGCGGCGGTACCGGCTCTGTGTTGCACAACCGCCAGTTTTGTTTTGTCAACAATTTCGGCGATCGTCGTCTCGCCATCGCTTCTTTCCTCGTCCATCACTACCGTAAAATCATTTTCACCCGGCACGATGAGAATTATAAACTGTTTATTTTTCTCGAGAACGCCGACCGATGTTACTCGCTCGGAGGTTGGAGAGGTACTATTTAAAGAAACTGACAGAACCGAAAATGTAATGGAACTTATGGTATGGATGGACGTATACCATACCAAAACTTAAATGGATTCCTGATACGATCGGCCATCTGGAAAGTGTAGGTAGTTGCAGGGCCAATCACTCTTCACAGTGCTAATCGAAGAGCTCAAAAGCTGACTCAGAACCCATTAAACCTCCCGCGAACAAGGCACAACCAGCATCATTTCGTTTGAGAAACTGTTGTTGAAGATAAGGTTAACGTACGTTACGAGTACAAACCAACTGATGAAAATGAATGATCCCGCGTACAACTGTTGACAGGACCCTGCGGTTTTTCAAACCTGTTATGTTGAGATTTCTCCAGGTTCAGAAGAGCTCAATTAAAATTTCTGTGAGATCATATTTTTGTGACTGATGGTTAGCCAAACGGTGAGGATTTATTTCTACGGTTAGTAAGTTCGAAGAGTTTAATATTACCTACCTATTCACCTTATTTTACTCCTCAGACTAGCAAACCATGACCGGTGTTGTGGATATCAGAACGTCATACCTGGAACAAACATTCATCTGTTAAAATATCATTTATATCCTCGTAAATTAATAAATTATCATCAGCAATTCTAGTCATCCTCTGACAAACATAGGATTATGTTAAAATTCAAATAATGGAATTATGAAGGTTTTGTTCATACGAATATCTAGTATCATGGCCAATGAGGATAGAGGAAGACGACCGAATCCAAATCAACTTATAGATGAAATACGTGTTCCACTTTCCAACTTTCCGCAGCACATAGTATAAACTAATATTGAAACAACACACATTTTCAAGAGTACTGAAATGAGAAAGGTGTTTCAGTAAGTAGGTAGCTATTTGAAATTGTTGGACAACTCGAACCAAGGCTTCCTCCAATTACGATCACAACATATTATGTAAACTTTGAAGATATAAGTAAAATTAGTAACGAAAATATTAGAATAGTGACCTACTGAGCTGTTGATCCTTTCGGTGTAAATAGGATGACTTACCTATTATTTTTCGAGTGCAGTAGCAAAATCCTGTAATAAATTACAATATCATAATAATGACAATTAATAATAAGTTTTTTACTCTATGGCATGGGAAGGAGAGATACAATGATTATCTTAGTTTTCACGAGTTTTAAAAACTACCTTTTTCTGAAACGGCTTCCCTAATTGAGCAATATATTGAATTGCTATGGTGATGTCAGCGGTCTCATTTACCCACCTCAAGTTATGAAGTGAGTGATTATTAATGATTGATTTTTTCAAGAGGCGTTTGTATTACGAAAAAAATAGTCCCAAGGTACGAGGACGTTTCCTCTATATGAAAAGAAAAACGAAAGCCAGACACACCATCCGTCTGATTTATCACTTAGCATATTAACAATAGCAGGCAATGACTGGTTAATATAATTTTATGAAAGGAGTATCTTGAATGATGGCAAATGAACTGCCGTCAATAGCTAGTTGAATATTTGCACAGACGGAAAACGTGATGCAGAGCGGCGCTACATAAATGACTGACAGCGAATTATCTCAACCAAACCACCATGAAAGTCTTCTCAGTTCTCCTTCTGATAGCGTTCTGCGTCGGTGCAGCTTTCAGCAGCGCCCTCCCTGAGGAAGATGCAGTTATTGCCACCCCAGCTGAAGAACCCGCAGTTGTCCCAGCTCAACCTGCCGCCCCAGCTGAGAAGCCTACTGCCCCAGCACAACCTGTTGCTCCTCCCAGGCCCAAGCCTGGCCCAAGACCAAGGCCCACCAGAGGACCGAAACCCCCACAGGACCGTACCATCGCTGCGGCTAAGGAACTCGAGCGAAAACTGGAGAAGGCCTTGAGAGAGAGCAGAGGTAGATTGGAGAAACTTGAAAAGGTTCTTGGTGAACCCAGAGCAGCCACACTCGCCAAAGTCGATAGAATCAAGGATGAACTCGTCGTCAAAGCCAGTAAGTTACGACATTTGTCTAATATCCGCTACCCTTGGCTAATTTATTGCAGAATCTGGAAGTGACCACTAGACACAGTTAGATACTCAGGTCCGAGAGGGCAACAGCGCCGCGGTCAGGCAAACTATTACAAGGTTTGATAAAGTTTGCTTACGTGCATGTGCTCACACCAGCAATCGGCTCTTCACCTCTGTTTGACTGAATCATTTGATGCTTATAGACGTGTTCAATAAACCAATAAACAGAGGCAAGTTCGTAAGCGTTTGAGTTAGATTTCCTCCCGGATTATTATTTTCGCGCATTTGCAGACAAAAGATCTAGTATGATTTGGTTGAAATTCACACATGGGACCATCTAGGGTCTAACGCGTACCTACCCTCCAAGCTTCAGTCAATATTAGGGCTATATAACCTGTGGGTGGTTGTAGGCGTAGCAATAATTTGTGGGCACACAGACAGACAGACACGGAACCATATTAGTTCACAAAGGTCTAAAAAGCGAAACGCGAGTGGTACTCGGGAGCAAAACCTAATAAAATGAACGGGAACTGAGCAGTTGGATACTAAATCACTTCCGTGATGGGTATCAATGCATCATGCTCTTATTATCATAAGGTCATTCTTTAGGTTTATTATTTTCAATAACGAAACGTTGGGGTCGAGCATGAAAACCCCCTCCCTTCCCACCCATCAAATTTGATGGTTTATGCTTCAAGGTACGTAGAAATCGACAATGCAATGAAAACAAATTCGCGGGATTCAATAATTCAATCATTAAACATTTGTAGTTATTCATGAGGCATGAAGCAAATAATAAACCGCTGTGTAATAATTTACAGTAGTGTAATAATTGGCCCATCAATATTACTTCACCGTTTGTTCAAGTTGCAAAAGTACCCATCAACAAAATCCAAGACAGCCTTCATTTTTCAAATGGTACAATATCACGGAACAAAAAACTCGACATCACACAGCCATCCGTGATTATAATTGAGTGCTCCCCAGTCATGATATTTGGGCTGAATGTATACATTCGATTCACCTTCCTGTTGACGAAGCCTGTCGGTGCAAAGTTGGGGGCCTTACTGTGAAGGAACGGCGGGACGTACAATGCTCCGGGTGATCTCATAAAACTCGTAAGTTCAAGAACTATTTAAAACCGTAAGAGGATAAACGGAAAAAAAGGTATAGGCATCCTGAAAATGTCAACTCTACTTTTCACCCCTTTCAGATGACTGCCAGTAACGCCGAGCTTCGAGGACCAAATAGACACGAACGGGACCTATAAACCGAATTTCGTCAATTTTGGCTCATGGTAACTACGAAAGGTGTTAAGTACGGCGTACGGCGGACGGACAGAAATTCATTTATTGCATTTTTGAAATCTAAATCCTACCTTGAAACGTAGACCATCAAATTCTAGGGGGGTTAACAAAAATAATACAAAATAATAAACCAAAATGTTCTGCCTGTCCACCGTACGCCGTACTTCGCACTTTTCTTGGTTACCAAGAACCAAAATTAATGGAATTTAGTGTGTCGGTCCCGTTTGGGGTGTAGTTGGTCCTCGGAGCTCGGCATTCCTGTCAGTCATCTCTAATGGGTGATAAGTAGGGGTTGAAACTGTAAGAACGTCGTAGCTCGAAAACTTTCAATAGAAGGCTATGGTTTTTTAAAGTTTTTAAATTGATCTTGAAGTAAAAAACTTCTTGAGACCACACGGAGCATTGTACAACCAGCTGTTTGTAAGCACCGAAAAGCTTCGTCAATACGACCGTGAATCTAACGGTATAAATCCGGCCCAGGTATCATCGCTAGGGAGCACCTGATTATAATCACGGATGGCTGTATGAAGTCGAGTTGGTTGTTCTGTGGTATTATTTAATTTAAAATGATGGATCATTTGGATTTTGTTGATAGGTAGGTACTTTTGCAACTTGAACAAACGTCGAAGTATTATTGGGTAAATTATTACACAACGGCAAACTATTACACTAAGGTAAATTATTACACAACGGTTTCTTATACTATTCACGTAGAAGGGGCAGCTATACAGGTAAGCTATTACACAACGGTTCATTATTTTCCTTATGCTTCATTATTAATTTCAAGTAATTAATGATCAAATTATTGAATCCCGCGCATTTGTATGATACTGTAATTCCGGGGCCGGCTCCAGTACTCCATTTAGGGCCTTCCTGGGCGGAGCTCGAGGGTATTGACCACAGAAAACAGTGATCTGCGCAGAAGGGTCATTTATACAGGTAAATAGTAAACCGCTGTGTAATAATTTGCAGTGTTTTTCAATGATCAACTCCAGAATGATGATCCGGAGTACCAGGCTGTGTTCTCGTAAAACTTGAGTCTCGTACTTTTTAACCAGCATATTACTTGTGTACTAATAAATTTGTTTCATTTATTCCCTCTACAGAGGAAGCCAAGAAGGAAGGAAAGATGAGACTGAGGATGGTGCTCATCAAGAACGTCATCGCTCTTGACAGACTTAAAGTCAGAATCTCCAAACTCAAGTGAACATCGTCGTTGAAACTTTGACCGTTTTGTTTACATACATGAAGAACTGAGAATCTTAATTTCTAAGTGGATGTATCTACAGAATGTACATAAATGTATGGACTATCCGACTGCATTATGTTTTCCATTGCATTGCTTAACCTAACGGTGATACTGCACACCTTTTTCGTTGGTCTGTTGAAGCAGAACTAGTGACCTTGAACCAGTACAGTAGATTGTGAACCTATTAACTGATTCTGGTAATCATAGCGGGTGATGAGAAATTATAAACAAAATCACCCATTGAAGGGTAAAAGCAGAAACGGAAATTGTGAAAAACGCATAAAAATTTGTGTCAGTGTAGCTGTTCTCGTGTAGTTTTTTTGGTCCGGTGGAGACGGGGTCGCTTGGCGGAAGCCTAATCGATATCCCTTCTTAACCGGTGATAATCTCGCTGGTATAGAGTGACTGTCGAGGATCCACTGTCACACTCTTTCACATGGTAGCAGAGCACGTTTTGGTAGTATGCGCTGAGTAATTCACCATACTCCATCCACGTTTTGTAGGTTACCAGAAGGATAAGCCCAATGGTTTACAGAAGGTCTCCTTCACAAACGTCTTGTACCTTTGAGATAATACATAGATCTATTGGCTTCTCACTCCCATTCACCTCTTTTGAGTCGCAATATAATTTAAATATATTGAGCCCATAGGACGGCGAGAAATGCCACGTCCCAATTAACAATAGTGGTTCCATCCTAACGATGGACCAACTGATCACCTAGACGTTGCCCAGATGAGCACAATTCACTGGACCACAACCTCTGACAACATCCGTTGTGGACAACATGGAGTTAGTCACCTTGAAGTTGTTCAGATGTCGTTTCCTGAACCAGAACGTCATAATACTCGTACTTTTCATTCCCCCTTCTTCCTCTCATATTTCTGCTTCTCATTTGGGGAGGAATGTGACAGTGTGACTGTTCTTGTTTAGGTTTTTGGTCCGGTGGAGACGGGGTCGCTTGGCGGAAACCTAATCGATATCCCTTCTTAACCGGTGATCATCTCGCTGGGATAGACTCTCCAGGGCCCACTGTCACAAACTCCTTCCATCAAGGCACGTTAAATAAAAGAGCACTAACTTGGTCGAACCTTACTAACTATGTGAATGGCTACGTGAAGAGGTCGAAACAGTACTCCTGAGTTCAAAGAAAAACGGAGTTATATATCCGTTAATACACGAAAAACACACTGTTATAGAGGTTTCGGTGATCAAACCATCGCCAGTAAATCTATTTCGTACTGTCTATAGCAGCTATATAAATTGGTGTAGTGATTTCTGATTGCAAATGGGTACCTATGTAACTTGAGACAAATAAAGTTAAAAAAATAAATTAAATAAATCATTTGAAGATTTACCCAACCTACCACTCTAATTAATTTAGAATTTTCCAAGTACATCCAACATGATCCCTTTCAGGGATGAAGAAACTGAACGAACTGCCTACCTGTAAGATCAAAATGGAAGCTATGACTGGATTCATTCAAGTGACGTGAAGTGATTGCGAGTGATTTAGTTCGTACTCCTGAGTTGTTGATGTTGAGAGTGCGGTGAGGCGAGCACCGAATGTCATGCTTCAACGCGTTCAGCAAGCTTCTTAGATATCTTCCGCTCACGCTAATACGAGTAGAATTATAGAGTAGGCTAGTGTCCTTTCCTCCATGTGCGCTGAATTTCCACACCCCACCATACGCTACGCGACAGATCCAACCGTTTTACACACGCAATGCCACCACCAAATACCTCCGCAATGATCCCATGGTACGCATGTAGGTTTACATCAACCAGCTTGCCTTCGATATCTTCTTCAACTCTCCTGACTTTTTTAAAAATCGTGTGCGTTAGCTGGATGTGGATTAGGGTTTGTTTGTTGTTCATCCTTGCTGTGATATATCTGTTTTGTTTTCATTATTTAGCTGTTCGGCATTTCATACCACTCCATGTAATTAAGGCCTGGTATTTATATGTGGTGGCTATGTTGAGAGATAGGTAAGTGTGAGGTGAGGTAGGGCGAGGTGAGGTGAGTGAGTGTGATGGAGGAGAAGGTTGCTGGATCTAGTGTCTAAAAGGTTAGCACCTATGGCAAAGCCAGGAAGGTTACCACCACTAAAGACGCTAGAGTGATGTGCCCAGTGGTTACCACTCAAGGCTGGTTATCACCAATGCCGGTTCCACCAATCTGGGATCTTTTGTGAGAAAAGGTTAGGAGGCATGAGAGGAGAGAGAGATAACATCAACTTAAGGAGAGCGTAGAATGAGGTGACAGGTGCATATTGGCGAGTTTTTATAGTCACCTGTCCACTCTCCCACAGTCCGTGGGGACTGGTGGGGAGCTTTCAGGTCTCTGTGACTCTGGTCACGTACACCAACTCACTCGTTGCGTTTATTACTTGAACAATATTAATATACAAGAGTTGGTGTTCTGGGTGGATCACGACATAGGTCCCCCCCAGATTGAGCAAGGTGATAAACAATGGGTGCTGAGAGCGCAGAAGTACAAAAGTGCTGAAGGCAAAAACCAGGAGAGCTGAAGACACAGAGACATAGCTCTGAGGGCGAGGGGCTTAACAGCTAGAGTATAAGAATAAATACAGGAACTTAAATTTAAGATGAGGCGAAGAGTTCGAAGAAGTGGTGGTTGAGGATGTGGTGAGGTAGAAGAAGAATGTTGCAGCAGGGCAGGGAGACGTGTCCTACAGAACGGGGAATGGGCGCGGTCTGCAGGACACAGTCTCAAGGCCCCACTGTGATGCGGCGGAGCGGGGCAATAAGCTGGGGCTGCCAGGAACGTCGCAATATTCCATTGCAATATTCCGTCGGCCGATGATAAAGCCTGGCGGCGTGTACGGGGGATATCCCTGGCAGTGGGGCAGTCGTGGTGGGTGGTGCAGTTGTAGCGAGTGGCCGGTGGCCTTCGCGATGTAGTAGTCACGAATGATGGCCGACCTGGGTACGTTCCACTGCCGGGGCCGGGGAGGTGGACCGGTAATCCTCGGCGAGGGGTGCCATGGCGGCGGTGAAGGTGGCCCGGGCGAGGGACGGAGCGGCAAGAAGGGAGCGGGAACCCAGATGTCGCGAAGAATGGTGGTGACGCCGGGGTCCAGAGACTGAGATCGGGGAAAGTGCGACATGCCTGGGTGATGATTTAGGTTCGAGAGCTGGAGAGAGAATGGAGACGTTTGGCGTTGTAGATGGTGGTGGGGGGGGGGGTACCCAGAACGCAGGCCGGTTTGCAACGGGCGAGGAAGGCGGGTTTGCAACGGGCGTAACTACAGTTGTTATCACCTACGTATAACAAGGTAAAATATTTCACACACTGATTCTGAATACGATGTCAACCAACCTCTTTGGTTTATTATTTCCAATAATGAACCACTGGAATCGAGCATGGAAAAGAATGCTAACCCCCCATAAAATTTGTTGGTTTACGTTTCAAGGTATGTAGAATCCAAAACTGCAATAAAAACCGCTGCACAACAGTTTATTATTTTGTACAGAATACCCTCCTGTTACAGATCACAGGTCTCCGTATAGATAACCCTTCTATATAACATGTACTATTCTACACATATTATGTAGATCGCGGACCCTCCGTAGGTTAGTACCTAACCCCGTACTCGTTACTAGGTACATAACTAAACCGTTGTGTAATAATTTACCTGTATAGGTTCCCCTTCAGCGGAGATAGAATAATGAACCGTTGTGTAATAATTTGCCCATTAATAATACTTCAACGGTTGTTCAAGTTGCAAAAGTACCTATCAACAAAATCCAGCCCCTTCTTGGTAGATGAGCCGTTGTGTAATAATTTACCGTGGTGTAATAATTTACCGTTTTGTAATGATTTATCGTTGTGTAATAATTTGCCGTTTTGTAATAATTTGCCATTGTGTAATAATTAACCCATCAATAATTCTTCAACGGTTGTTCAAGTTGCAAAAGTACTTACCTATCAACAAAATCCAGCCCCTTCTGGGTAGATGAGCCGTTGTGTAATAATTTACCGTTGTGTAACAATTTACCGTGGTGTCATAATTTACCGTTGTGTAATAATTCACCGTTGTGTAATAATTTGCCATTGTTTAATAATTTACCCATCAATAATACTTCAACGTTTGTTCAAGTTTCAGAAGTACCTACCAACAAAATCCAGTAGTCCATCACTTGTCAATTGAAATAATATCGCAGAACAACCAACTCGACTTCATACAGCCATCCTTGCTTATAATCAGATGCTCCGTAGTTATGATATCCGGGCCGGAGTTATACCGTTTTATTCCTGATCGTGTTGACGAAGCTTTTTGGAGCACACGAACGGCTGGACGTACAATGGTCCGGGTGGTCTCAAAAAATTGTTTAGCTCAAGACAAATTTAATAACGTAAAAAAAAACAATACCCTTCAATAGAAAGTTTTCGAGACACGGCGTTCTGAAAATTTCAACCCCTATTTTGAACCCCTTAGAGATAACTGACAGTAACGTCGAGCTTCGAGGACCAACTAGACCCCGAACGGAACCTATAACCCGAATTTCATCAATTTTTATTCATGTTAACTAAGTAAAGTGGCCCGTATGGCGTACTATATTATTGAAAATAATAAACCAATATCAAGAATTAAGAATTAGGTATGAACGTTGCGTTTTCCTTATCACAAAATATTCATCCCTCTCGACCCGGGGATTTCAATCTCAACAAATTAAAAAAAACTATTAATAATATTATCTTAATTATGATATTGTTATTTATTACAGGCTTTTGCTACTGCAGTCGTACGGCGGACAGACAGAAATATTTTGTACTACAGATTAGATCGTAAATCGTCAATAACTAACAAATCCGACCAATTTGCTAGTTGGGTCATGACTGCATCAAACACTTTAAGCATCCAAGGACACGTCTGGACACGTCTGCCTCTGCATAAGCAATTCTTCCAGACGCTCTGAACAGCAAATTTTGCGAGCCCAGCTTTTCTGCAAGGTGGGCAACAAATGGTAAGAGTTGTTAGGCTAAAACACCACCGTCAGCATACACTAGTAACCTATGAAATTACGTGAAAATTTAGGAATATGTCTGGGGTCCTACTTAGGTTCAGCGACCATAAGAATTTCAAAAATGACCGGGTGGGGTTACAGGAGAAGGGGAAGTGTAAAATGCATATTAAATTTATGTAACTGTAACTGCCGAATATGAGAGAGCTTCGAATCTGGTGGGATTTTTGTCTTGTCTGTGATTGTACTCATGTGTGTGTGTGTGTGTGTGTGTGTTTGTGTGTGTGTGGGCATTCACCGCATTAAAAACGACCTTTATAATTCAAGGTCTTTCGGGCATAGGAATTATGAGATCGCAGTCAACGCAGAAGGGGAACCCGTACAAAAACACAAAAAACAAAACAAAAAAAAACAACCCGGACGGTAATTAATTGCAGAGATTTTAATTACAGCTTCCAGAATGAGACGACCCTAAAGCTTGTGAGCAGATAGCGTTGCACTAAGGTGTAGGTAGGATTTTCATCGGAGCTTTTCGAACCATCAGACCAATGAAAACTCACTGGTCCGGGACTTGAGAGGGATGACCAACTTATTGGAGCTTCTCGAGCTTAGCCTTGGCGGCTTCAACACGCTGGATGGCCTTCTCGAGCTGTTGCTTCAACTTGAGGGCAGCCTGCAGCTTGGGACCACCAACAGCGGGGATGATGAGGTCCTCTGTAAATTTAATACGGAAGTGGTTTTAAAAATAACAATATGGTCTGATCACTTCTTATTTTGTTCAAAACTGTTCAAAAATGGTTCTAACATGGATATGTTTTTGGGCTGGGGGACAAGACCCCAAGAAGTGTAACGCACTACCGATAAACAATACCGGTTTCCCCTGACCTGATGTCCTGGAAACCAAGATAGTTGTTTACTAAACACAAGTGGAACTGAAAGCGATTACTAAAATAGGGTAGTTACTAGAGACAAACGCTGCAAATTATTACACAAAGATTTATTATTTACCAGTATACCTATCAACAAAATCCAGCCCCTCCTACTTAGATAGTATAATGTACGTTTGCGTAACAATTTACCGTTGATTAATAACTTACCCAACAAAATTTACTTCACCGTTCGTTCAAGTTTCAAAAGTACCTACCAACAACATTCAAAACAGCCTCAACTTTTCAAATTAAATAATTTCACAGAACAACCAACTCGACTTCACAAAGCCATCCGTGATTATAATCAGGTGTTCCCTTGTGATGATATTTGGGCTGAATGTATACAATTTGATTCACCCTCCCGTTGACCAAGCCTGTCGCTGCAAAGTTGGTGGCCTTACTGTAAAATCTTCTTTTTTTTTTTTTCATGCTCGATTCCAAAGGTTCATTATTGAAAATAATAAACACAACACAACACACATACATAGCTGAATGAGGCCACACACCTAGCGACGGTATAACCAGAACTTGTGATTTGTAATCAGTGTTAGTGCCTGAGCGTTCGTAGCTTTAACTGCTCTGTATAGAGATTTAGTTATCGAATTTACGAATTTCCCATTTTACGAATTTACGGAGCGGCTTCAGTATGTTCCCCGTAGATAATGACAAGTCAGTGTTTTTGGACTGGGGGACAATTAGAGTGAGGCGAATTTCTTTACTGTTTGCACTAATAAGGTGAAACTGGAAACACAGCCTCTGCAGGACTGGTGAGTAAGAATGACGAGGACCTGAGTGAGCCCTGAGGTTAATTTCTTTCCTACATGACCTAGGGGGCTGAAACTGAAATGGGGGATTTGTAACAGTGTGCAAATTAAGAAAGACGAATTTTTATTCTCATCTTAGCCTTCTTTCTCATCAAATTGAAAGTCACCACTCCGTCTTTCTGATCGAATTGAGTGAGTCACGTGTTCATTTCATTAATAAAAGTGCATCTCAACATTTGTATAATTATGATACAAATATTTAGTAGATGTACGAACCAAAAACAAACCCATGATTCAATGTCTTCCCGTGTAGCGGAGAAAATTTTCAACTGTCACTTTTATTACATGCGTAGGTACCTACTTATGCAAATATTACTCGTAGATGAAAAGCCAAATGTAAGGGAGAACAGAACCATCGCCATGAATTATTTGAGTAGTAGGTAGGTACTTACTGAGCTTAGCTTGGAGTTGAGCCTTCAATTCATTGAGCTTGGCGACGGCGGCCTCCTTGTTTGGCAGACCTAGTTTTTTGACAACTCCCTGAACTTTGCCTTTTCCAGCCTGGATTGCAGCCTGGATTGCAGCCTGGATCTTTCCTTCGAGCTCATTGGCCTTGGCGACGAGTTTATCCTTGATTCCCTTGGTGGCAACGGGAGCCTCTTCAGCGGCCATGACGGCGCTGGTGAAGACGGCGGCGATGAGGAGAGCTGCGAAGAATTTCATGGTTGCGAAATGTTTCGATGCTTGGCGGTCGTCGCCCCGCAGTTTTATACTGCCACCGGTTTGTTCAGTCTACACTTGAACTGACCTCATTTCACTAACAAGTGCAACTATAATTCACTTTCAACTAATCAACGGTTGTTAAACATAAAGTTAATTACGACTATTCAGTTGTTGGTTCATAATTCGCAGGTAGTTGTGAGTCGACAGTTCATCGCTGTAAACATACCGCGAATATTCTTTGTTAATGATAGAGGACATACCTTGCAATTCACGTTCATTTACACATTCATCTACACAAAACATCTTGACACTTGATGTCATTACTACTTTGGTTATATAATTTTTGTTTTTCTATATTTTATTATCATCAGCATTAATTATTTTACATCATTGGCATCACTACACAGGAAAAAAATGAAAGATTCGAAAAAATAAACCTACATTTTAGTTGATAATGAAAATCGCTGAAAATTATTACACAACGGTTTGATATTTACCTATAGATGCCCTGTTTTCTGTGGTCAGCTCCCACCAGGAGAGACCTAAATCGAGTACCTACTGGAGCCGGCCCGGGAATTAAGTTTCATAAAAATGCGCAGGATCCAATAATTCAATAATTAATTATTTGTTATTCTTCATGAAGCATAACGTTTGTTCTAAAGAACCATTCCTCAAATGAACAAATGTCACAGAACAACCAACTCGACTTCATACAGCCATCCTTGATAATAATCAGGTGTTGTTCTGGCTAGAAACGGGTTGATAAAAGAAAAACCAATCCTACTTCCACTCAGAAGGTTCGAACATGTTATAAGAGACAATGAACATAACAAATAAATTCTAATGAAATGACCTAAAGGAGCTCCCTTGAAGGAAAGTGAAAATAAACTTAAATCTTCGATATATGTACACACTAAGTACACAGGTATGGTTATGGTTGTACCTAATGTGTATAAAAATTAAATTAGTCCTTTCGGCGGGATTCGGCCAGATGAAATCACGAGAGACGCTCGTCGACGAAAGTGGTCTAAAACAGGCACTTAATTCTGCCTTACCTGGTTCCGTAATCTGATACCAAAATGTTTCAACGGAAATACCAGGTGTCCGCCGCGAACAAGTGATGAGCCGGAAGGTAGATTGAGGTTCCCGATTCCTTCTCTGGAGCTGTGAATGAAAAGTTGCCTTTTAGTCGGAATTCGAAATCGGACGATGGCAAGGTTAGACGCAACTTGATGCAGCTACTCACAATCCTTCCAGTAGATATAAGTCCGAAGAACCAAGGGTCTTGAATTATATTGATACTGCCAACGACGGCGCGGATGACTGAAGACCTCTGGTCGAAGAAAACGGCTGATGGAAAAACTGATGCAGAGCGAAACAGTTGTCTCATCGAACGCTAGCTTGGAACTGCTCACGACATCCATCCTAAAAGGAGGGGATCCGCTCCACCACCCGGACGCAGCGATAAGGACGCACCACAGAATCAGAAACAAGTTCGAACACACTTGCAATATTATCACGGCACTACTGAATTGAAGCTACCTACCTATTGTTGGCGTAAACATACCGCCCAACAAAATTTTGAAAAAATTGACTATTCAGTGGAATTATGGGGAAGGCGAGGAATTAATTGCACCACAGGACGCTGATAGGTTTGATGGGCTGCTGTCTGCACGGTGACTACTCGGACAACTCCATCTGCTCCAGGGTGTGTATTTGTAACACGGGCTGTGGGCCACTGCATAACAGGCAGGGAAGGACGTTTCAAGACCACGAGGTCCCCCACTCGAAGATTCGGATGATCCTCAGTCCACTTGACTTTCTTCTGCAGTGTGGAAAGGTACTCGGTGTACCACTTGTTCCAGAAATGCTGTGAGATTTTCTTCACTAGCTGCCAACGATCGAGAGTGTTTTCCCGTAGATCCAGCAAGGATGGTTCGGGGTAGGATAGCAGGTTGCCGCCCACCAAGAAATGGCCTGAGGTAAGAACATCGGTGTCTTCTGAATCTGAAGAAACAGGACAGAGTGGGCGCGAGTTTAGTATGGCTTCGTAGCGCGTGAAAAGAGTGGACAGCTCTTCATAGGTCATAGGAGTGTCCCCAGCTGACAAGCGCATGAGCCTCTTGACGGAGCGAACACCACTTTCCCAAAGTCCTCCGAAGTGAGGAGCATGTGGAGGATTGAAATGCCACGTTATCTCTTTCACCAAGGCACTATGCCTTGGCACTATGGTGGATGTGGTCTTTAGTGGCAGACTGGCCAAGCCAAGTGTAAAGGTGTCTCATGTGATTAGCTGCTCCAACAAAATGTGTGCCTGAATCTGAATAGATATCGCTGGGCATACCCCTTCTTGATATAAATCTGTCGAGGGCAGCCAAGAATGCGTTTGTGGTCAGCTGTGTGACGGCTTCAAGGTGGAGAGCCTTTGTCTGCATACATGCAAGGAGGCAGAGATGTACCTTGGAAGTCTGAGCCTTCCGACGTAAAGAATCCCGCATACAGAATGGGCCAGCAAAATCACAGCCAACGTGCCGAAACGCTTGCCTACCTTGGACTCTGAAAGCAGGCAAGTCTGCCATTATTGTGGTAATGGATTTAGCATTCTGTTTGAAGCATCGCAAGCATTTTGCTGTTCGTTTTCGAACAATGCGGCGTAAATTAGGTATCCAATACCTTATTTGTATCATGGCTTGCACGATTGTTGAGCTAGCATGCAGGAAAATTCTGTGGTAGTGATCCACTAGAATTGTCACAAAGTGAGACTGTGATGGAAGCAGAATTGGGTGCTTTTGGGATTCAGCAATGTTTGAGTGACGCAGTCTGCCCCCGAATCTCCAAAGACCGTCGCTATCAAGAAATGGGCTCAAGTTTCCAAGAAGTTTCCTCATCCTCTGGAGTCCATCATTGGCATCCTGGATAAAGTAGTATGACTGAAGTTCTCGAATGCAACATACTGACGCATGTCATGTCATCAACCACCAAGGGTTCTGATCGTGAAATGACTCTGTTTATTTTGAGCAAACTTCTAGCTAAAACTGCTACGACCCGTAGAAGTTTATGATAGGAGGAGAATCGACTCATCCAGTTGATGAAGACTTCGGCAGACTGACATGAAGTGAAGAGAGTGGTGATAGGTTTCGTTTCTGGTAAAGTTTTGGGAACAGAAAATGACGACTTGGGCCACTGTTCTTCAGACCGTTTTAGCCATGGTGGTCCGTTCCACCATAGGGGGTGGTGTATGAGTTCGCTTGGCAAAATACCCCTTGGTCCACAATCACTGGGATTGTCAGTGGAGTTGATGTGGCGCCAGCTACCAATTGGAGTGGTTTGGACCGTACCGTGGTTTGGTTTGGTACCTGTTTGGTGGTTTGGACCGCAACTCTGTTGGCAACAAATTAATGTTTTCAACCGATGAGGAGGGGTGTTGAGCCAACCTAGCACAATGGACGAGTCAGTAAAGAACACAGGGGGTAGTAGTTCTGATGAAAGTCGATCTAGAAAAGGTAAGGTTGATTTATAGACAATACCCAACAGGTGAGTTGCTTGAAGTTCAAGTATGGGTACTGAAATTGTGCGTATTGGAGCGAGTTTCGATTTCGCAGTGAGAAGATGCACATAGGCAACGTCACCAACTATTGTCCTCAAGTACAGTACAGCACAATAACCTCTGGTTGATGCATCACAAAACGCAACTAGCTGGAACCGGCATGCACCAGAATAGCCAAGAAATCGTGGAATTTTCGCTTGTGACAAATTAGATAGTTCGCTAATAAGTAAGTCCCACTCAGCTTGCATGGAATCCGACAGTTTAGTGTCCCAGTGTAGACCCTCCTTCCAAATATCCTGAATGAAATTTTTCATCAGGAGTGTTGAGGGTGTACGGAATCCCAGGGGATCATAAACCTTGGAAACCGCAGAAAGTATGGCTCGTTTGGTGTAAATCGGGCCAGGAGGGTTAGTGACAAATGAAAACAATCGATGTTGGGATCCCATTGCAACCCAAGTAATTTGATTTTGGGTTCAGGCTGATCTTCCATATCAATGGTGACAGGTTCACTAGAACTTGATTCTACATGTTTCAGTAATTCTTTGGAATTGCTGGCCCATTTACTGAGCGAAAGTCCAGCCTTCTTCAAAATCGCTATAAGTTGAGCTTGTAGTTCAAGAGTGGACTCAACTGAGTGACTTCCTGTAAGATAGTCGTCAATGTACACGTCATCGAACCAGAATTTTTGACGCGAGCGGAAAGTTATGGCCTTCATCTTCCTTGATCTGGTGGAGGACCCGAATTGACTGGTAAGGGCTTGATCGAAGACCATAAGTTACCGTTTTCAATTCATAAGTTAGGAGTGGCTGAGCTGGAATCAGCACGCCAATAAATATGCTGGTTATCGGCTGGGTCGACCAGAATGGTACGAAACATTTTCACCACGTCAGCGGCAAATACCACTTCATGGATTCGATAGTTCAACAATACTAATGAAATGTTGGTCTGAAGTTTTGGACCTACCATTAAGTAATCATTCAGTGAGCCTGAATCAGTACAGTGGCTAGCGTTGAAAACCACTCTCAGTTTGGGTTGATTTCGATCGTCTTTCATAACTGGATGGTGAGGGATTACGTAATGAGAAGAGCTACTAATGGGGGACATATGTCCAAGGGCTATGTACTCTTCCATGAACTTAGAGTACTCGATTCGAAGTTGAGGGTTTCGTGTCAACTAAGATTCAAGACTGTGCGCGCAGAATTGGATAAAAATGATAGACCTGATGGAGGTGGTTCTTTAAATGTAAGTCGAACAACATACTGACCTGAAGGTGCCCGATAATGCGTGGATTGAAAGTGTTGCTCACAAATCTGTTCCTCTGGATTTGTCGCTGATGATACAGGAGGTTCTTCGCTTTCCCAAAATCGCTTGAGGTCTTCATGTAAATCTTCAAGAGTCACCGAAGCAAAGAGGGCTGTAATTTTCCCATCAAAATTTGAGGGCGCAATGGCTCCGATCACTACATCGCCAAATATCGTTGAAAACAACTTCGGTAACCCTTCACCTACCTTGGCCCCGGAGAAAGGTGTATCTCCTATCCCGGAGATCAACCTACTGAACCGGGTGGATTTAAGGCCCAATCTGTTAATCATGCGTTCTGTAATGAATGAATGAGAGCTACCGCTATCTATGACGATTCTAGTATGGTGAAAAATTCCTCTGGCGTCTTGAATTTCGGCGATTGCGGTACCTTGCAATACCTTTGACTGTGGAGTAGGCTCACTGAATTCAGAGCTACACCTGAACTGGGGCCAGGAGTACTGTTACAGGAAGCCGAAGGTGACCCACTAGTAACCTTATGCAGTGATGAATGATGTCTAACTGGGCAATATCGACAATGAAATGTGGATGAGCAGGAGGCTTTAGTGTGAAAGGCCGCGAGGCAATTATGACACCCGCTCCAAGTTCTGAGCCACAGTAATTTTTGGTCTACATTGGCCTCTTTGAATTTAGTGCACTGTGTCAAGTTGTGTGCAGGCGATGTATTACAAACGTGACATCGGCTGGAGCTGGAATATTGACTTTGAGGAGTTTTATCATCTACCGTTACTAAAGCCGCTGATCTGGAACGAGGAGCAGATTGATGTTGAACATCAGAACCTCTGGGGTCTGATGAATTTTCGGCGAAATCTTTGACAAGTTGAAGAGCTAGGACCCTGTCCCGGTCGAATTTAGAGAGTTCGTCTATTTTTGGAAACTCGACCCCTCTATGAGCAACTTCAAACTGCTCTCGTGTTCGTGGATCTAAGTTTCGTATTGCGAGATGAAATAAAATGAAATCACTTTCATGGTTCACAGAAAGCCTTTTGAAAGCTGTAACACTATCTGAAATGTCAATCAAGAATCTTTGTAAGGATTCCGGATTGGATTTTTGGATGGGGTTATGGGTAACCTTTTCAGAATATGAATTTTTGAAATATTTGTATAGGCAAATCCGTTTCAGAGCATCCTCAGTTCATCCCTAGATTTCAACAAAAATGTATGTATTATATATATTAATGTGCCACTCCAGTTGATATCCGTCCTTGGGTACGTTATAAAAATTCAAAATTTCTCCAAAACGTTTATGTTGCCAAACAAAAGGATGAGTTCGAAGATGAGCAATTTTGAAAAATCCCAAAGGGGTCAAATTGGAGTTTTTAGGGGTCAAAAGTCGGTGAAAGCTGCTAAATTTGCAAGCAATAGATCACAAAATCACTGGAATGGTATGGAAGGCTAGTAAAGACAGAAAAATGCCATTTCAGTTGTTTTTTACTCAGAATAGGGGTCAGATTTTGATTTTGGGGGTAAAAAATTGGTATTAATGGCTAAAATCAATATCAATTCACCTGACGTTGTGTGGGGTGATTAATCACGACGGACGGACTGTTTCGATGTTAAAAGTATTTTTCTCAAAAACAAGTGGGTCAAATTTGACTTTAGTAGTGTCAAACATCGGTAAAAATGGCTAAAAAACGAAACGTTATATAATTTTAAGAAAGGTGTTATGGCTTCTCGCTATATCATCTTTTTACACAAAAGCCGGAATATTTCTTTGAAAATTCGCTGTTATAACCATGCTGCGTGACAGGAAATTTTTTCGATTTCCGATAACCCCCCCCCCCCCCCCATTCAACTATCCTGGCTACGCCACTGCTGACAGTAGCGTCGAGCTTCGAGGACCAACTAGACCCCGAACGGAAACTACAAGCCAAATTTCATCAATTTTGGTTCATGGTAGCTAAGAAAAATTTAAATTACCGTGTACGGCGGACAGACAGAAATTTTGGTTTATTATTTTCAATAATGAAACATTGGAATCGAGCATTAAAAAAAAATTGTTACCCCCCTCAAAATTTGATGGTTTGCGTTTCAAGGTAGGTATGTAGAATCCAAAACTGCAATAAAAATATTTCTGTCTGTCCGCCATACGCCGTACGCCGTACGGGCCACTTTTCTTAGTTACCATGGAACAAAATTGATGAAATTCGGGTTATAGGTTCGTTCGGGGTCTAGTTGATCCTCGAAGCTCGACGTTACTATCAGTCATCTCTATGGGGTTCAAAATAGGGGTTGAAATTTTCAGAACGCCGGAGTTCGAAAACTTCCGATAGAAGGGTATGGTTTTTTTTACGTTATTAAATTTGTCCTGAGCTAAACAATTTTTTGAGACCACCCGGAGCATTGTACGTCCAGCCGTTCGTGTGCACCAAAAAGCTTCGTCAACACGATCGTGCATCAAACGGTATAAATCCGGCCCGGATATCATAACTACGGAGCACCTGATAATATTCAAGGATGGCTGTATGAATTCGAGTTGGTTGTTCTGCGATATTATTACATTTGATAAGTGATGGACTATTGGATTTTGTTGGTAGGTACTTCTGAGACTTGAACAAACGTTGAAGTATTGTTTATGGGTAAATTATTACACAATGGCAAATTATTACACACCCGCAAATTATTACACAACGGTAAATTATTACACAACGGTAAATTATTACACCACGGTAAATTATTACACAATGGCTCATCTACCTAGAAGGGGCTGGATTTTATTGATAGGTACTTGAACAACCGTTGAAGTATTATTGATGGGTAAATTAATACACAATGGCAAATTATTGCACAACGGTAAATTATTACACAACGGTAAATTATAACACAACGGCTCATCTACCAAGAAGGGGCTGGATTTTGTTGATAGGTACTTTTGCAACTTGAACAACCGTTGAAGTATTATTGATGGGCAAATTATTACGCAACGGTTCATTATTCTATTTCCGTAGAAGGGGAACCTATACAGGTTAATTATTACACAACGGTTTAGTTATGTACCTAGTAACGAGTACGGGGTTAGGTACTAACCTACGGAGGGTCCGCGATCTACATAATATATGTAGAATAGTACATGTTATATAGAAGGGTTATCTATACGGAGACCTGTAATCTGTAACAGGAGGGTATTCTGTACAAAATAATAAACCGTTGTGCAGCGTTTTTTATTGCACTTTAGGATTATACATACCTTGAAACGTAAACCATCAAATTTTATGGGGGGTTTGCATTTTTTTTTCCATGCTCGATTCCAGTGGCTCATTATTGCGAATAATTAACCAAAGAGGTTGGTTGACATCGTATTCAGAATCAGTGGGTGAAATATTTTACCTTGTTAAACGTAGGTGATAATAACTGTAGTTACTTAGAAATAAAGGAAAATAAACTCAAGGACTCTACTAAATAGGGACTTTACCTACCAGCCTGAATCCGAATCCTTGATAAAAAGCCATAGGTGAATGTCTGTGTCTAGCAAAGTGCCCAGACCTCAATTCTCAACCGATTTGCTTGGTTTTCAATAATAATAATAAAAATAATAATAATATTATAATTAGGCGTCGTTATAATATTTATATGGGTAGGTATTATTATAATAGATATAATATTACATTTATTATATTTATTTTATGTATAAAAATATAATATAGGTATTAAAAATATATTAAAATATAATATTATTAAATATATAGAAATATATTTTTATATCATATTTATATTTGTTGGTATTATATTATACTATTATTTTTATTATTGTAGGTAGGTAGGTATTGCTATTATAATTATTATTATAATATCCATTTGTACATTATTTTCAGGTAGGTATTATTTTGCAGTACTTCTTAGTCCTTCCTCCAGTACATTGACGGAGTCGACCTCTACTTGTATTATAATGCCGACGATACATTTTGTTTGGTATGCGATTTTTATTTTTATATTATATTATAATTATATTTGTTGGTATGACGTTATATTATTATTTTTATTTTTGTAGGTAGGTAGGTATTGTTATTATAGTTATTAGAATAATATTAGTACATGGACGGAGTCGACCTCTGCTTGTGGTAGAATGCCGACGATACATTTATTATACATACGACAAAAAACGCTGCAAATTATTACACAACGGTTTATTATTTACCTGTATAGATGCCCCATCTGCGTAGATCACTGTTTTCTGTGGTAGGTGTCTACTCTCGTGGTCCCTCCAGGAAGCCCTAAATTGCGTATCAGAATCGGCCCGGGAATTACAGTTTGATAAATATGCGCAAGATTCAATAATTCAATAGGTATTTAATTATTTGTTGTTATTCATGAAGCATAAGCTGAACAATAAACCGTTGTGTAACAAACAGTTGTGTGAGAAACCGTTATGTAATAATTTTCCCTTATAGATGCCCCCTTCTGCGGAGACCAGTTTTCTTCAATACCTACCCTATCACCCCCCCCCCCCCCCCCCCAGGCCAGGAAAGCTCTAAATCGAGAACTGGAGCCAGCCCCGGAACTACATTTCATAAAAATGCGCGGGATTCAATAATTCAATCAGTAATAATTATTTTTTGTTATTCATGAAGCATAACGTTTCTTCAAGTTGCAAAAGCACGTCTATCAACAAAATTCAAAAGAGCCCAAATGGCGTGATATCACAGAACAACCAACTCGACTTCATACAGCCATCCGTGGTTAGAATCAAGTGCTCTCTAGCAATGATTTATGGGATTTACGAGCATGGGCCGGATTTATACCTACCGTTTGATTCACGATCACGTTGACGAAGCTTTTCGGTGCAAACGAACAGTCGTACTTACAATGCTCGGGGTGGTCTCAAAACATTCGTTAGTCCAAGCTCGATTTAAAACTTGAAAAACCATACCCTTTCAGTTGAAAGTTTTTGAGCTACGGCGTTCTGATAATGTCAACCCCCTATTTTGAACCCCTTAGGGCCGGTTTCACCAACGCAGCTTAAACCTGGTATCAATAAATCCTGGATTCAAATTTGATCTGTGGTTCAGAGCTTCGACAGTTTCACCAACGTTTTTGATCCGCGGTTTAGCCGAACTTGGGTTTAAGCCGAGATTGTTCAGTTTGCATCAGCATTGCTCTCCCCAGCAACACAAATCCCGTATTACAGATGACATGGAGGAGAGATGCTCATCCATGAGTTGTGGATCTGTGATATTTCTTCTATGGATACTTAAATTTTGTCCGCCATCCTCTGTTGTAGAGACATTAAACTGCATAATAGTAGCCAGTTGCGGAAGTTTCGCGATTTTTTCTTATGCCTCTAGCCTCTGTCATTCTCATTCTGAGAACTTCTGCTCGACTCCACTCTATCATTACTACAAAAGACCATCTTACATCTTTCGAGACAGCTCTTGTAATAAATTATAGATAGCCTACCTAGGCTCTTCTATAAAAGGTATCTACTTTTTTACAATAATTCGCTGTATGCAGAAGAAGTTATACATGTACTTATTAGCGCAGTCTGCGAGTACCTACCACGTACAATGAAGGTTTGTTTACCTACTAAATAAATAATGATGGGTCCGACGTTGTTGCCTACCTGGTTTGGTGTAAAATTATATTTATTACACATTTTTGGTTGCACTCACATTTCTGTTTCGAGAACTAGAAGGCTTTCTCTTGCATCGAGCACTAAGCTCATCCCTTCCGTCGGAAGGCGGAACCTCGCGAAAAAATCGCCGTCATCCCACTTGTGGAAATGCTCGACCCTTTCGCGAATTATCGCCGTCTGGGCGCGGACACTTCCAGAAGTTCATTGATATATTCATCCAAGGATGACTCAAACACTTCAATGTAACGATTCATCGCACTAAATGTTGATGCAAGATTGCAAGTTGAGAAGTACATCATATGAAAAACACTGATAAAATAGATTTCAAAATGGCGATGGCCTGGAGGAGAATCGGAGATCAACCGTAGATCAGAGGTTTAAACCACCTGAAACGAGGTATTAACTTAATACGCCGTTGCCGCGACTTATTCCTAGATTAGGCGTTCGTGAAACTGTCTTTTCTCAGAATCGATGGCTTAAACCTCAGCCGGGATTGAACTCTGGATAATCCGCGTTGGTGAAACCGGCCCTTAGAGATGAATGACAGTAACGCCGCGATTCATGGACCAACTAGCCACCAAACAGGATCTGCAAACCAAATTTCATTATTGTCGATTCATGGTTACTAAGAAAAGTGCTGGGACAGACAGACTTTTTTTTATTGCATTTTCGGATTCTACATAGGTACCTTGAAACGTAAACCATAAAATTTGTTGGAGGCGTTACATTTCTTTTTTTTTTGCTCGATTCCAAAGATTCATTGTTGAAAACAATAAACAAAAAATTTCTGTCAGTACGCCGTACACGGTACTTTAAACTTTTCTTAGTTACCATGAACCAAAATTGATGAAATTTGGTTTGTAGTTACCGTTTGTGGTCTAGTTGGTCCTCGACGCTTGACGTTACTAGGCGTTAATAGGTGTTGAAATTTTCAGAAGGCTGTAGCTCGAAAACTTTCGATAGGAGGGTATGGTTTTTTTTTTTTTTTTTAATTGACCTTGAAGTACAGAATTTTTCGAGACCACCCGGTGCAATGTACCTACAACCAGCCGTTCGTTTGCAACGGGAAACTTCGTCCACATGATGATGAATCAAATGGTATAAATCCGGCCCAGATATCATCACTAGGGAGCACCTGATTATAATCACGGATGGCTGTAAGACGTCGAGTTCGTTGTTCTGTGATATTATTTCATTTGAAAAGTGATGGATCTCTTTGATTTCGTTCAAAGGTACTTTGGCAACTTGAACAAACGGTAAATTATTACACAGCGGTAAATTATTACGCAACTGTTTATTATACTATCTACGCAGAAGGGACATCTTTACAGGTAAATTATTACACAACACTTAATTATTTACCTTATGCTTCATTAGTAATTAAAAATAATTAGTGACTGAATTATAGAATCCCGTGCATTGGTGCGAAACTGATGACCCATTGTGTGATAATATTGGCAGATTTTTTTTTAAATCAAATTGCTGATGAGTTGGATGTGTTAGTGGGTACCTACCACCCCTAATTCTAATAATATCCCTCAGCATCTCTAATAAATATCTTAGTGCCCACTAAGCAAAATGTTGAGGTATATCATCATTCAAAATAATTTCAAGGGGAGAGGGACACAGAGGAATGACCTTGGTCCATCCAGGGTGAACGAACGGCTGGACGGCCATTCACAAGTTGAACTCCAAATAAATATCTCTGTCTCGCCTGGACCTTCAAATTCGTGAATATTTGTTTTTATAGGTATGTGAATGATAGTGGAATGTGGATGATAGTGGTAAAACGGAAATGAAAAAAAGGTGTCATATCAATTCTTCTTACTTATGCTTTCCAAAAAAAAAAAAAAATTCCGGAAGGAAAATCGTTTCAGCCGTCTGGCCTCAAAACCGATTCTAAATTTGCCCCGATAGTTTTGCTATCTCTTGAAAAACTTTTGTAATAAAATCGCGGACATTTAGCCTAAAGGCCCATTGAAAATGACGAATCCCCCCCCCCCCCCTAAGTATTGGAACAGATATTAGGGCCCGTTAAACCCCCATTGTGTAATAATTTGCGCATTGTGAACGAACGGCTTGGCGAACAATGTCCGGGTGGTCTCAAAAAACTAGAACTATTTAAAAACGTCTGCCATTTCGAGTAGGCAGTATAAATTCCTCACTTGAATCACATGAACACTGTAGTAGTTGGGTAGGTCCGTTTGATACGGGACCATCTGCAATCCAACCCGCGTGTACTCTCAACAATTCAGCTCTCTACGACTGTTTTTCAAGTTATTAGAAGCGTTACAAGGAAACGGTCAACATTCCATGTTCGCGCAAGTATTTCACGTTTGCGCTTGCGCTTTGGCCTTTTCAATGATTCTGGTATGAGCCGTTCGATGACCCAACTTGCACCTACCATTCAAATTTCAGCACATTTGACCATTATTTTGGGTAGTTATGGGCGTCACAAGGAATTACCACAGACAGACAACCACAGAACCACAAATAATGTTCCTCGATGTCTGAACTCAAAATAGTAGTGGACATTTTCATTTTGGAGGACGTAACTTTTTCCTTACTCAGTCACGAACCCAAGGCTTCCCTACCTTCTGTAGTTCCAGATAACGGCGTCCTGGAAATCTCACCCCTATTTTTCTCCTCGCAGAGATGGCTGGCATTAACGACGAGCTTCGTGGACCAACTGGACCCCAAGTGGGACATACAAACCCGATTGTATTATACTTGGTTCATGATAATTAAGGAATGCGTGAAGTACGGCGGACGGACAGGAGTTATGGTTTGTTATTTTCAATAATGAACTTTCGGAATCGAGCATAACAAAAAAAAAAAAAAATCCCCCCCCCCCCCCTACAGCCGTCAAAATGTGATGGTTTCCGTTTCCAGGTACCTACGCAGAATCTGAAAATGGAATAAACAAATTTATGTCAATACGCCCTACTTCGCACTTCCCTTAGTTACTATGAACCAAAATTGATGAAATATGGTTTGTAGGTCCCATTTGGGGTCTAGTTGGTCCGCGAAGCTTGGCGTTGTCATCTCTAAGGAGTGAAAAATACGGGTTGAAAATTTCAAATCGCAGTAGCTCGAAGACTTTCAAATACAAGAGTATAGTTTTTTTACGTTTTTAAATTAATCTCAAACTAAATAATTTCTTGAGACCCGGAGCATTCTGCGGCCACCCTTTCGTTTGCACCGAAGAGCTCCGCCTAAATCTGGAGGATAAATCCGGCCCAGATATCATTGCTATAGAACACCTGATTATAATAAAGGATGGCTGTATGAAGTAGAGTTGGTTGTTCTGTGATATTTGTTCATTTGAAGAATGGTTCCTTAGAACAAACGTTATGATTCATGAAGAACAACAAATTAATAAATATTGACTTATTTAATCCTGCGCATTTTTATGAAACTGTAATTCCCGGGCCGGCTCCAGTACTCGATTTAGGTCTCTCCTGGTGGGAGCTGACCACAGAAAACAGGGCATCTATAGGTAAATATTGCTGGGATCATCAACAGGTGATTTAGTTTGGCAACGCTTTTGTTGTCCTGAAATTCTGGTAACCAATAAAGTTTGCAGTCTAATTTTGGTACTTGAACATTGTGCATCATTTCTCCTACTCACTACTGTCGCATACGTTCTGTGGTTTGTGTGCTGTGTGCATAACATTGGTGACAGCGGTGGGATAGCGATGACTACGCGATCTGGGTTGCCGTTTCATGCAGTAGGAGCGGATGAGGGTGGTGATGACACCCCGCTAGCGCATCGCGACTCAGGTACTCTGCCGGCCGGGGTGGTGGGTGCGGGCGCACTGGAAGGAGGCGAGGGAGGAGCAGGAGCTCCAGCTGGTAGTGATTTTTCACATATGGCCGAGCTCAGGGCCTTAATTGGTAATTAAATTGGGGAACAGGTGAATGAACTCATGCGCGAACTCCGTGAGGATTTGAAACGCGAACTACTATCCACCTTGGAACAGATTCTGCCACATCACCGGGACCACGCAAGTGCCCATAGTCACGGTATGACGCCTGTACATCCAATGACCGAAAAAGTACTACCAACGTCAACCGGGTCTCATGAGTGGAAACCGCGGCCTTTTGATGGAAGTGTGGACTGGCGGGCATACATCCACCAATTTGATGCGATCTCCCAAACGAATGGTTGGTCCAGTCACCAGAAGGCTTTAGGCTTAGCTGCGGCTCTCTCTGGCCCAGCCCTGACGACGCTGATTGAGATGCCTCCAGCGTATGCTTATGCATACCTCGTTGCAGCCTTGGAAGCCCGGTATGGCATACATAACCAAGCCGAACTCTGCCTCTGCTCTGATGACATCGCTAACGCCAGACTCTCTCAGTACAACTGAATATGCACACAGCCTTCGTCAACAGTTGGGTAAAGTACACGAGGCAGCGCATGAGCACCTGAAGGGCGCGCTCCAGGGTACCAAATGACGGTATGATGTGCAGGCAAAGCTACCTAGGTACCAAGCAGGTGACAAGGTCTGGTATCACTGGCCTCGCCGGAAGGTTGGAGTTTCGACCAAATTGCAGTCGCCGTGGGTAGGATCGTGCACAGTCATCAAGAGGTTGTCCGACGTCATATTTCGAATAGATACGCCAAATCACCGGAGGAAGGTTGTGCATGCCGATAAACTGGCACCCTATCGGACCCCGATACAGCCGTCTTCGCTGATGGAAGGGGAGTGATGTTGGGATCATCAACAGGTGATTTAGTTGGCAACGCTTTTGTTGTCCTGAAATTCTGGAAACCAATAAAGTTTGCAGTCTAATTTTGGTACTTGAACATTGTGCATCATTTCTCCTACTCACTACTGTCGCATACGTTCTGTGGTTTGTGTGCTGTGTGCATAACAATATTAAACCGTTGTGTAATAATTTTCAGCGAATTTCATTATCGACTAAAATGCAGGTTTTTTCGAATCTTTAATTTATGTCCTTTGTAGTGATGCCAATGATGTGAAATAATAATTAATGATGATGATAATAAAATATAGAAAAACAAAAATTAGATAACCAAAAATGTAGTAATGACGTCAAGTGTCAAGATGTTTTGTGTTGATGAATGTGTAAATGAGCGTGAATTGCAAGGTATGTCCTCTATCATTCACAAAGAATATTCGCGGTATGTTTACAGCGTAAACTTATGAACTGTTGACTCACAATCTACCTGCGAATTATGGACCAACAACTGAATAGTCGTAATTAACTTTATGTTTAACAACCGTTGATTAGTTGAAAGTGAATTATAGTGCACTTGTTAGTGAAATGAGGTCAGTTCAAGTGTAGACTGAACAAACCGGTGGCAGTATAAAACTGCGGGGCGACGACCGCCAAGCATCGAAACATTTCGCAACCATGAAATTCTTCGCAGCTCTCCTCATTGCCGCCGTCTTCTCCAGCGCCGTCATGGCCGCTGAAGAGGCTCCCGTTGCCACCAAGGGAATCAAGGATAAACTCGTCGCCAAGGCCAATGAGCTCGAAGGAAAGATCCAGGCTGCAATCCAGGCTGCAATCCAGGCTGGAAAAGGCAAAGTTCAGGGAGTTGTCAAAAAACTTGGTCTGCCAAACAAGGAGGCTGCCGTCGCCAAGCTCAATGAATTGAAGGCTCAACTCCAAGCTAAGCTCAGTAAGTACCTACCTACTACTCGAATATATTCATGGCGATGGTTCTGTTCTCCCTTACATTTGGCATTTCATCTACGAGTAATATTTGCATAAGTAGATACCTACGCATGTAATAAAAGTGACAGTTGAACATTTTCTCCGCTACACGGGAAGACATTGAATCATGGGTTTGTTTTTGGTTCGTAAATCTACTAAATGTTTGTATCATAATTATACAAATGTTGAGATGCACTTTTATTAATGAAATGAACACGTGACTCACTCAATTCGATCAGAAAGACGGAGTGGTGACTTTCAATTTGATGAGAAAGAAGGCTATGATGAGAATAAAAATTCGTCTTTCTTAATTTGCACACTCCTACAAACGCCCCATTTCAGTTTCAGCCCCCTAGGTCATGTAGGAAAGAAATTAACCTCAGGGCTCACTCAGGTCCTCGTCATTCTTACTCAGCAGTCCTGCAGAGGCTGTGTTTCCAGTTTCACCTTCGTAGTGCAAACAGTAAAGAAATTCGCCTCACTCCAATTGTCCCCCAGTCCAAAAACACTGATTTGTCATTATCTACGGGGAACAAACTGAAGCCGCTCCGTAAATTCGGAAAATGGGAAATTCGTAAATTCGATAACTAAATCTCGATACAGAGCAGTTAGGTAAAGCTTCGGACGCACAGGCACTAACACTGATTACAAATTACAAATTCTGGATACCGTCCCGAGGTGTGTGGCCTCATTCAGCTATGTACTCTTGGTTTATTATTTTCAATAATGAACCTTTGGAATCGAGCATGAAAAAAAGAAGCTTTTAAACCCCATCACCCCCCCCCCCCCCCCCCACCATCAAAAATTGTTAGTTTACGTTTCAAGGTATGTAGATTCCGAATATGCAATTAAAGAAATTCTGTCCGTCCGCCGTACTCCGTACTTAGCACTTTTCTTAGTTACCATGAGCCAAAATTGTCGAAATTCGATTTATAGGTCCCGTTCTGGGTCTAGGTGGTCCTCGAAGCTCGGCTTTACTGTCAGTCATCTCTATAGGGTGAAAAATAGGGGTTGAAATATCAGGACGCGTATGCCTCTTTTCTACGCGAATCTTTTTTACGGTTTTAAATAGCTGTTAAACTTACGAGGTTTTGAGACCACCCGGAGCAAGGTACGTCCCGCCGTTACTTTACAGTAAGGCCACCAAATTTGCACCGACAGGCTTGGTCAACAGAAGGGTGAATCAATTTGTATACATTCAGCCCAAATATCATCACATGGAAGCACCTGATTATAATCATGGGTGGCTGTGTGAAGTCGAATTGGTTATTTGTGATATTTAATTTGAAAAGTTAAGGCTGTTTGGGATTTTGTTGGTAGGTACTTTTGAACTTAATCAAACGGTGGAGTATTATTGATGGGTAAGTTATTACTCAACGGTAAATTGTTACACAAACGTACACTATACCATCTAAGTAGGAGGGGTTGGATTTTGTTGATAAGTATACAGGTAAATAACAAACCATTGTGTAATATTTCTCAGCGTTTTTATCTAGAAACTACCCTATTTTAGTAATCGCTTTCAGTTCCGCTTGTGTTTAGAAAACAACTGTCTTGGTTTCTAGGACATTACGTCAGGGGAAACCGGTATAGCTTAACGGTAGTGCGTTACACTTCTTGGGGTCTTGTCCCCCAGCCCAAAAACATATCCATGTTAGAACCATTTTTGAACAGTTTTGAACAAACTAAGAAGTGATCAGACCATATTGTTATTTTTAAAACCACTTCCGTATTATATTTACAGAGGACCTCATCATCCCCGCTGTTGGTGGTCCCAAGCTGCAGGCTGCCCTCAAGTTGAAGCAACAGCTCGAGAAGGCCATCCAGCGTGTTGAAGCCGCCAAGGCTAAGCTCGAGAAGCTCCAATAAGTTGGCCATCCCTCTCAAGTCCCGGACCAGTGAGTTTTCATTGGTCTGATGGTTCGAAAAGCTCCGATGAAAATCCTACCTACACCTTAGTGCAACGCTATCTGCTCACAAGCTTTAGGGTCGTCTCATTCTGGAAGCTGTAATTAAAATCTCTGCAATTAATTACCAAACGGGTTGTTTTTTTGTGTTTTTTTTTGCATGGATTCCCCTTCTGCGTTCACTGCGATCTCCTAATTCCTATGCGCGAAAGATCTTGAATTAGAAAGGTCGTTTCATGCGGTGAATGCCCACACACACACACACACACATGAGCACAAACTCAGACACGACAAAAATCCCACCAGATTCGAAGCTCTCTCATATTCGGCAGTTACAGTTACATCCCCTTCCCCTGTAACGCGCCGTTAGGGCCCCACGAACTCCCCACCCAGTCGTTTTTGAAATTCTTATGGGCGCTAAACCTAAGTTGGACCCAAGACATGTTCCCAAATGTTCACGTAATTTCTTAGGTTACTAGTGTATGCTGACGGTGGTGTTTTAGCCTAACAACTCTTACCATTCGTTGCCCACCTTGCAGAAAAGCTGGGCTAGAAAAATTTGCTGCTCAGAGCGTCTGGAAGAATTGCTTATCCTGAGGCAGACGTGTCCAGACGTGTCCTTGGATGCTTAAAGTTTTTGATGCAGTCATGACCCAACTAGCAAATTGGTCGGATTTGTTAGTGTTTGACGATTTACGATCTAATCTTTAGTACTTCCATAGTCAGAATTATCTATGATGTATGCCTCACGACCTTGCGATTACGTCGCACCAACGAAGTCGACCTAAACTACATCATTTAGAAGTCATGACGTCATAATCGCATAATACAAATCAGGTGATGAATTGCGAAAATGCAACGACGTCGGATTTCTGTATTACAAGTTACCAAAGTAGTTACGACTTCGAAGGGCTAGGTACTATATTTACATGATTGATCACCTCAACTAGCACAAATACTTGCCACTGCGTACATCCTTCCAACAGTAGTGTTGCGTGGAACGTTGTAAAATAGCCTCTACAACCTCTATGTACACCAATTTGGGGAACGCATTTTCTTTGTGGGAGCGTTGCGGTACTACCCAAGGTAGTGAAGTAAGTAAAACATTTTTGCAATACACAATTTTGGTAACATCGACGTTGCGGTGTCGCCGCTTCATTAATGTCTTGCAATTGTAAACAAAAATACAACTATCAACTACCTGTTTAGGTTATTTGGTTGGCCCTCATCTTGATCTATGTATATAACCAAAATGATAACAATGGCGGAGGTTACCGGACAACAATCGCATTCAAAATGGTTCTGGAGAGTGATTGATATGCAAAGATAATAGGGGGAAAAGCTGCATTCTGGCACAAGGTAGCCCTGCAAGACCTGCGATACTAAACCCGCATGACACTAGTCGTACTTGGCTATTGTTTCAGGGGGAAAGATTAGCTTTCGCGGCTTCGGGATTCGATCCGGCTAAGTCGTGGGTATATGACGCTTACATACTGGACCCCTGTCCAGTCTCAGTATGTGGTCTCGACTCTGTTGTATCTAGTGGCATTAGGAAATATTCGAAAACGCAGATGAATGTATGCGGAATTTTTGAAAATGGAATTACTCCCTTGTGGGGGGAAAGAGTTATTTGAGCTCCATGTGGCTCACAATATGGAATATGGTTCAACAGCGTTTCTTCCATTGCTTATCTATGTAGGCAATTATTTGCAGTTGAAGCGTGGACCATTATTTTTTGTCAAGTGGGACAAGAGATAAGTGTGAGCCCTTAATATTCTTGATATTGCGTTAACTTTTGCCTGTCGGCCTCCACCTACCTTGGGTGGGTTGGGGGCCAGGCAACGCTGGGCTCCTGAAGGGAGCAGAATTGATGGTATTGGGACTTGAGACACACAACGCCGGGATTCAGTGCTAAATGGGAAAATTTTATTGATATCCAAATAAGCCTTAACGATATGCTACTCCCTAATTCCTACCTACTTCCTCCCAAGGGCTATTGTGCGTGAATTACCCGGTTTACGCCCGACTGTACGACGATCGCGGAAACGGACGGGAATGAAATTCCCCGGGGTGGTCCACGTACCTTTCGATCCTGCTCCTCCGACCTGGAAACGAGCTAAGTCCCAGTCGTGCCGGTGTCGGATGGTGTGCTGGCTCCGTCGGTGTAGTACCAAGGATCGGGCCAGCTGATAGGTACCTCTTCCGATGGAACTGCGGTTGAGGGGTCGGGTCCGTGCCATCTCCCCCCTCCGGCATGATGAGGGTAAAAATTGTTGTCCCTATAGCCATTATTCTGGTATCTATTGTACCCGCTGAAACCTCCTCGACCGTAGTAACCTCTCGAATTTCCACGGTGGTAGAAATTATGGGAGCAGGGGCTGTTAGTAAGTTGTTGAGGGCCTAAGTTGATCCTTCCTCCTCTTGACTGATAGCCTCTTCCTCCTCGGTGACTTCCCTCATAGTGCGCACCTCTCTTGCTGCAGTTTATTTTGAGCTGGTTAATCTGCTTTTGCAGGTCGTTAACAAGTTTATTAGTTTTATTTATATCATTCTCTCCTTGCGTTCTCAGTGCAATGTACTCGAATGTCATCTCAGCTTGATTTAGGGCTTCTTCTAATTCCCTTACAGTTGTTTTACGGGCAGATGTTATCTGTCTTGTGTATTTCGGCAATAACCCGGTTTGGATCAAACGTAACAATTCTGTTTGCGGGAAGTTCACATCTACGTCGTGAGCTAGTTGAGTCATCAGTTGTAGGTACGCTCGTGCTGTCTGATCTTTGCTTTGTTTTGTGTTATATAGCTTATTTCTGAGCTTTTCAGTATGCATTGGGTCCCAGAATCGAGTTTCGAACTGTGTTCTCCATTCCTGAAATGTTCGTGGCCTATCTGGGGCCGCGTCTAGCCGTTCGTAGTACTTGCTGGCGTCACCGACTAGGTAGAGAGGTAGCATCTCGAGTTTCGTTTGAGGAGTCCATCTCAGTGAGTTAGCTACCCTTTCAAAGTGAGTAAAGTACGCGATCGGTGACTCCGTGCCACTTCCGTCGAAGTACCGGACCGAAATTCGAGGTCTATACTCCTCTGTCATCGTTGTTTTTTTTTTCTTGGAGGTGGCTTTGGCTTTCTGCCGCTCCGGAGTTCTCGGGGTTTCGCTAGCACAGCCTGAATCAACCTGTGCGATTTTAGATATTCCTGCCTTTTCTGTTCTTCCGTTAGTAGAGTTTGATTCTCGTCCAAAAGTAAGTTAAGTGTGGCTTCGGTTTGCTGCTGCGATTCTAATATGTCTTTCAGCTTCAATTCAAATAATTCTTTTTCTTGGTCAGGCGGGTTATAACTGAGCAGTTCGTTTAATAACTCGTCCCTCTCATCCCTGATTGCCTTTAATTTGGTTCTCAGTTCGTCGTTATTTGAATTTTCTGGTTGCTCGGAGTCTACCTCTTCTCCTGCACTGTCTTCTCCCGCTACCGACAATTCCTCGCTTACCTCGCTCTCACTCTCGTCTGAATCGACTGAACCTGGTCTCGAGAATTGTGTTGAATCTAGTAAGAGATTCTTGAATGCGTCGCGAGTTTGTGTCCACTCGTTAGTCTGGCTTGTACCTAGGTGCGTCAGCTCTATGTCCGATTCTTGTGCTATCAGCTGTAGCGCTATTTGGTAATCTACTTCGAACTGGCCAATAGCTAGTGTACGCCCTAACTGTTCGAGTACCTTATCCCCTACTAATTGCGGGTCAGACCACCACGTATTTATTACCCCTCTGACTTCGTTTCTGGTAACGACTTGAATGCCCTTATCTAGAAGTCCGACGAAAAGCGCGAATTGGGTATAGTGACTAGCTAGTTCACCTCCAATACGACCTAGTTTTGCCTGAGGGTTTTTATACTTTTTTAGTAATTTTTGTACTGTTTGTAGAAATATCGAATGAGATGCCGTAATAATAACTTTATGTTTCTCGGTACTGTTCACCTGTGACGTTAACGGTTGGGGTTGAACGGACTTTGGCGTATCCCCCATTAATGGAATAAGTAATTGAACATAACGAATATTAAAGAGGGAAATGTGTTCAAATGTGTTTATATGTTCGGCGGTGTTACTGTGGCGTGATACCTACCTGTAATATACATCCTACAAACATGAGGTGTATTTCAAGAAATCAAAATGGCTTAAAATCTGCAACATGGGTTAAACCTAAACAAGCATGCAACATGCAATGTATTTAAAGTCAAGTTTATAAATCTAGCTTATAAATAAACATCTACGAAAATAGCAAAATATTATTAATTAATTACCTATCTATGGAATTTATGAGGGTACAATGAAATGATAATAATTAATTGCCCTTAAAATTCTACGAGGGGGACCTAAGCCTTAGGGACTTGAGGCGCCTCCACCAATATGTGAGCCCTCATGAATATTAAGGGCTCACAATAAGAAAGACATTTTATGAGACAGTAATGTGATTGGACTTCTTGGCTACCTTCTATGGCTGTCAGTAACAACAATAATTGATGTAGTTGTTTCGATTTTCGTAAGATGTGACTCTAATGGGGTGTAAGATGGCCAGAATAGACGCCATCTTGGTTGCCTCATACCCTACGCGATCGCGCAGGAGCCGTCGGCGCGGGAATCAACTGCGCAGCTTCACCACGCCACGAAGGGGTGAACCTGAAAGGAGAGGGGTAGGAGATATACCCCGTTGCAGCCGCCATGACTGGCAATCGAGAAAGAGACTTCCCTGAGACTAGACCTGCAATTGTGTTGTTGAGAGAGTGTCAGTTAGTTGAGTTGTGTAAAGCCTTCAGCGTTAGTGAGATCCCGTATATGAACCCCGTTGATAACCTGGACCTTTGTAAACTGTTCTGCCTACCGGAATTGCGAGAGTACAGACGAGACGGGAGAGTATTCGGAGGGAATACATCGACCACGAAGCACAGGGGTTCAACGTCTGTTGAAACCAACTGTTCTGCCACGTCAATATCCTGTTTCAGGCGATACCTGTTCGCCATTGGGGTGGACGCCGAAGCAGAGGACGCAGAAGCCCGCAGCCCGCAGCCAGGAGGTTGCCGAGACGAGGAACATCCACCAGGTTCCAGAGAAGGTAGGACTTGCACCCTTACTCCGTATTATCCATTCTTGCAAGTTTCACGTAGCAGTGCTCTTCAGGCGTCCAATATTTCATCCTAATTTGCAAGAAGTAACAGATGGATTCTCTCGTTCTGTTACGGAACTTCCTCAGGTAGAATCATACTACCCTGAGCCTTGGCCTTACATTGCACCCCTCTACCTCGTGCAGGTGCACACACAGAACCCCGACTTCACCCCCTTGGATCCGAGTACCTGACTCCGGTACCAACCTCACACAACCACACTCTTCTATAACCCAATTAATTGCAGTAAATTCAAGTATAAGTAAATTCATCCCTTTGCATTGTTTCGAGCCCCGTTATTCCGCGAACGTCAATTTCAGTCAATATCTTGTCCTCTAAATTTGCCGCACCTCGTGAACCCCTTCAACTGTATTTTTGCTTTCCGTTAATAAACTCTCTTGTTCTTAGTTCATTGCTTCAATTCACCCAGAAAATATCAGTTACTCGCTTGCCTTGCTGGAAGCATATTATTTTATTAGACATTCAGCGTAGCGTCTCCTGAACTCGAGCCAGTACTGTGCAAAGCTGTCTCGGGGCCAACTGCCTCCTACAAACAGGTAACAAGTTAGTGTAAGTGAAAGAATTCCAACACCATTCACTCTGCCATCCCTAGGAATTAGGAATTCAACACGCTACAGGGGTATATATCTTCACTTTTCCCTCTCATAACCAAACATAATAATCGAAATTGTGAGGTTTTGTCTTTCGAATTTCTGAATGTTGAAACTCGAAAGACAAAACCTCACAACTGAATTGAGTGAAACTCCGTTCCATTCACATTGACTTTTCCAACCTGTTTCTCATAGTAGGAGACTGTAGTTCCGTCCTTCATCTGGGAAATAGGCCAACCAAAACAATCCACAGAAAGCATTTTACATAGGTATTATTGATGTTCATGATGCCTGTCATTGAGTTTGACACTCAAGATGATCCATTGTGCCACACGTGTTTTCTGTCCAATGAGTGAGATATTTGAGTGATCCGAGTAGGCCTCGGCGGAGTTTGCTGTGTAGGTAGGTATTTCGTACTTGTGGTAGAAAATCTAGGTGAACGAATAATCTACCTAGTGCCTACGAATTATGGTATCACTCGGAAAAGGTTCAACAAGAACTCCGTGCGTTTTGCACCGTCCTGCCTATCAATTCCTCTTGCTGACAAGTTAGTTAGGCATAATTTTATAGACAACTGCATTATCTCCTTGTAGTAGTTGGTTCACTCACTAACAGCTTACCTCGTCATCTTCACTTCTTTCATTCGGAAACCATTTTGGTTATATACATAGATCAAGATGAGGGCCTAGTTGATAGTTATATTTTTGTTTACAATTGCAAGACATTAATGAAGCGGCGACACCGCAACGTCGATGTTACCAAAATTGTGTATTGCACAAATGTTTTACTTACTTCACTACCTTGGGTAGTACCGCAACGCTCCCACAAAGAAAATGCGTTCCCCAAATTGGTGTACATAGAGGTTGTAGAGGCTATTTTACAACGTTCCACGCAACACTACTGTTGCAAGGATGTACGCAGTGGCAAGTATTTGTGCTAGTTGAGGTGATCAATCATGTAAATATAGTACCTAGCCCTTCGAAGTCGTAACTACTTTGGTAACTTGTAATACAGAAATCCGACGTCGTTGCATTTTCGCAATTCATCACCTGATTTGTATTATGCGATTATGACGTCATGACTTCTAAATGATGTAGTTTAGGTCGACTTCGTTGGTGCGACGTAATCGCAAGGTCGTGGGGCATACATCATAGATATTTCTGACTATGGATGTACTAAAGATTAGATCGTAACTCGTCAAACACTAACAAATCCGACCAATTTGCTAGTTGGGTCATGACTGCATCAAAAACTTTAAGCATCCAAGGACACGTCTGGACACGTCTGCCTCAGGATAAGCAATTCTTCCAGACGCTCTGAGCAACAAATTTTTCTAGCCCAGCTTTTCTGCAAGGTGGGCAACGAATGGTAAGAGTTGTTAGGCTAAAACACCATCGTCAGCATACACTAGTAACCTAAGAAATTACGTGAACATTTGGGAACATGTCTTGGGTCCTACTTAGGTTTAGCGCCCATAAGAATTTCAAAAACGACCGGTTGGGGAGTTCGTGGGGCCCTAACGGCGCGTTACAGGGGAAGGGGATGTAACTGTAACTGCCGAATATGCGAGAGCTTCGAATCTGGTGGGATTTTTGTCGTGTCTGAGTTTGTGCTCATGTGTGTGTGTGTGTGTGTGTGTGTGTGTGTGTGGGCATTCACCGCATGAAACGACCTTTCTAATTCAAGATCTTTCGCGCATAGGAATTAGGAGATCGCAGTGAACGCAGAAGGGGAATCCATGCAAAAAAAACAAAAAAACAACCCGTTGGGTAATTAATTGCAGAGATTTTAATTACAGCTTCCAGAATGAGACGACCCTAAAGCTTGTGAGCAGATAGCGTTGAACTAAGGTGTAGGTAGGATTTTCATCGGAGCTTTTCGAACCATCAGACCAATGAAAACTCACTGGTCCGGGACTTGAGGGGGATGGCCAACTTATTGGAGCTTCTCGAGCTTAGCCTTGGCGGCTTCAACACGCTGGATGGCCTTCTCGAGCTGTTGCTTCAACTTGAGGGCAGCCTGCAGCTTGGGACCACCAACAGCGGGGATGACGAGGTCCTCTGTAAATTTAATACGGAAGTGGTTTTAAAAATAACAATATGGTCTGATCACTTCTTAGTTTGTTCAAAACTGTTCAAAAATGGTTCTAACATGGATATGTTTTTGGGCTGGGGGACAAGACCCCAAGAAGTGTAACGCACTACCGTTTAGCTATACCGGTCTCCCCTGACGTAATGTCCTAGACAGTTGTTTTCTAAACACAAGCGGAACTGAAAGCGATTACTAAAATAGGGTAGTTACTAGATAAAAACGCTGAGAATTATTACACAATGGTTTGTTATTTACCTGTATACTTATCAACAAAATCCAGCCCCTCCTACTTAGATAGTATAATGTACGTTTGTGTAACAATTTACCGTTGAGTAATAACTTACCCATCAATAATACTCCACCGTTTGATTAAGTTCAAAAGTACCTACCAACAAAATCCCAAACAGCCTTAACTTTTCAAATTAAATATCACAGAACAACCAATTCGACTTCACACAGCCACCCATGATTATAATCAGGTGCTTCCATGTGATGATATTTGGGCTGAATGTATACAAATTGATTCACCCTTCTGTTGACCAAGCCTGTCGGTGCAAATTTGGTGGCCTTACTGTAAAGTAACGGCGGGACGTACCTTGCTCCGGGTGGTCTCAAAACCTCGTAAGTTTAACAGCTATTTAAAACCGTAAAAAAGATTCGCGTAGAAAAAAGGCATACGCGTCCTGATATTTCAACCCCTATTTTTCACCCTATAGAGATGACTGACAGTAAAGCCGAGCTTCGAGGACCACCTAGACCCCGAACGGGACCTATAAATCGAATTTCGTCAATTTTGGCTCATGGTAACTAAGAAAAGTGCTAAGTACGGAGTACGGCGGACGGACAGAATTTCTTTAATTGCATATTCGGAATCTACATACCTTGAAACGTAAACTAACAATTTTTGAGGGGGGGGGGGGGGGATGGGGTTTAAAAGCTTCTTTTAGCGAATTTTCGAAGAAAAGGAAGCTATTGTTCTCGGTCCAAAATTTTTAAAACTCGAATTTCCTAAAGATTTTTATACCAAAATCCGTTTCAGACTATCCTGAATTCCCTGCCGAAAGACACCAAAAATTATATGTATATATATATATATATATATATATATATATATATATATATATATATATATATATATATATATATATATGTATGTGTCATTCCAGACGATAACTCTCGAAAGAATTGAGATAAAAAGTTCAAATTTGCACGAAAAATCTGTCTTGGCAATCGACAGGCTAAGTTCGAAGAGGGGCAGAATCGGGTCACCCTAAGGGGGAGTTTCTGGGAGTTTTAGGGGGGGAAATCACCCATAAATTCCCAAAATGAAAAAGTCTGACAAGTGACACCTCATTTTAAAGGTTTTTGTACGCTGAACACGATGGTGAAATCAGAATTGCGATATCTCATTCCATTCTCAAACTGGAGCACTTTGAAGATGAAGGAACGTGGTTATTTCTTGAGATGTTCTTCCTGGTTCGTCTGCTCTAATCTGATAACGGAATGGGATATCGCAATTCTGACTTCACCATCGTGTTCAGCGTTGGAAAATCTACAAACCGAGGTTTTACTCGGCAAAAAATGGAACAAAAAATTTGTTACGTACCCCATACCTACTCTTCTGGTATTCAAAACATTTTTGATTTCCCCCTCCCCCTCCTTCCACCCCAAATTTTACTTTGCGTAAAACTACTCCTGTTTTAATTTTGTATCAAGTTGGGAAAACATTGGCCGAAAATTAATTTTCAGAAAACTTTAGGCGGAGGAGGAAGATGCCGAAAACTTCGAAAATTCGCTCTTATAGCCATGCTGCATGACTGTGGTTTTTTTTCTCTTTTTTTCATGCTCGATTCCAAAGGTTCATTATTGAAAATAATAAACCAAAAGTACATAGCTGAATGAGGCCTCACACCTCGGGACGGTATCCAGAATTTGTAATCAGTGTTAGTGCCTGTGCGTCCGAAGCTTTAACTGCTCTGAATCGAGATTTAGTTATCGAATTTACGAATTTCCCATTTTCCAAATTTACGGAGCGGCTTCAGTTTGTTCCCCGTAGATAATGACAAATCAGTGTTTTTGGACAGGGGGACAATCGGAGTGAGGCGAATTTCTTTACTGTTTGCACTACGAAGGTGAAACTGGAAACACAGCCTCTGCAGGACTGGTGAGTAAGAATGACGAGAACCTGAGTGAGCCCTGAGGTTAATTTCTTTCCTACATGACCTAGGGGGCTGAAACTGAAATGGGGCGTTTGTAGGAGTGTGCAAATTAAGAAGGACGAATTTTTATTCTCATCTTAGCCTACTTTCTCATCAAATTGAAAGTCACCACTCCGTCTTTCTGATCGAATTGAGTGAGTCACGTGTTCATTTCATTAATAAAAGTGCATCTCAACATTTGTATAATTATGATACAAATATTTAGTAGATGTACGAACCAAAAACAAACCCATGATTCAATGTCTTCCCGTGTAGCGGAGAAAATTTTCAACTGTCACTTTTATTAGATGCGTAGGTACCTGCTTATGCAAATATTACTCGTAGATGAAATGCCAAATGTAAGGGAGAACAGAACCATCGCCATGAATATATTCGAGTAGTAGGTAGGTACTTACTGAGCTTAGCTTGGAGTTGAGCCTTCAATTCATTGAGCTTGGCGACGGCAGCCTCCTTGTTTGGCAGACCAAGTTTTTTGACAACTCCCTGAACTTTGCCTTTTCCAGCCTGGATTGCAGCCTGGATTGCAGCCTGGATCTTTCCTTCGAGCTCATTGGCCTTGGCGACGAGTTTATCCTTGATTCCCTTGGTGGCAACGGGAGCCTCTTCAGCGGCCATGACGGCGCTGGAGAAGACGGCGGCGATGAGGAGAGCTGCGAAGAATTTCATGGTTGCGAAATGTTTCGATGCTTGGCGGTCTTCGCCCCGCAGTTTTATACTGCCACCGGTTTGTTCAGTCTACACTTGAACTGACCTCATTTCACTAACAAGTGCAACTATAATTCACTTTCAACTAATCAACGGTTGTTAAACATAAAGTTAATTACGACTATTCAGTTGTTGTTCCATAATTCGCAGGTAGGTTGTGAGTCAACAGTTCATAAGTTTACGCTGTAAACATACCGCCAATATTCTTTGTGAATGATAGAGGACATACCTTGCAATTCACGCTCATTTACACATTCATCTACACAAAACATCTTGACACTTGACGTCATTACTACATTTTTGGTTATCTAATTTTTGTTTTTCTATATTTTATTATCATCATCATTAATTATTGTTTCACATCATTGGCATCACTACAAAGGACATAAATTAACGATTCGAAAAAACCTACATTTTAGTCGATAATGAAATTCGCTGAAAATTATTACACAACGGTTTAATATTGTTATGCACACAGCACACAAACCACAGAACGTATGCGACAGTAGTGAGTAGGAGAAATGATGCACAATGTTCAAGTACCAAAATTAGACTGCAAACTTTATTGGTTTCCAGAATTTCAGGACAACAAAAGCGTTGCCAAACTAAATCACCTGTTGATGATCCCAACATCACTCCCCTTCCATCAGCGAAGACGGCTGTATCGGGGTCCGATAGGGTGCCAGTTTATCGGCATGCACAACCTTCCTCCGGTGATTTGTCGTATCTATTCGAAATATGACGTCGGACAACCTATTGACTGCAATTTGGTCGAAACTCCAACCTTCCGGCGAGGCCAGTGATACCAGACCTTGTCACCTGCTTGGTACCTAGGTAGCTTTGCCTGCACATCATACTGTCTTTTGGTACCCTGGAGCGCGCCCTTCAGGTGCTCACGCGCTGCCTCGTGTACTTTACCCAACTGTTGACGAAGGCTGTGTGCATATTCAGTTGTACTGAGAGAGTCTGGCGTTAGCGATGTCATCAGAGCAGAGGCAGAGTTCGGCTTGGTTATGTATGCCATACCGGGCTTCCAAGGCCGCAACGAGGTCTGCATAAGCATACGCTGGAGGCATCTCAATCAGCGTCGTCAGGGCTGGGCCAGAGAGAGCCGCAGCTAAGCCTAAAGCCTTCTGGTGACTGGACCAGCCATTCGTTTGGGAGATCGCATCAAATTGGCAGATGTATGCCCGCCAGTCCACACTTCCATCAAAAGGCCGCGGTTTCCACTCATGAGACCCGGTTGACGTTGGTAGTACTTTTTCGGTCATTGGATGTACAGGCGTCATACCGTGACTATGGGCACTTGCGTGGTCCCGGTGATGTGGCAGAATCTGTTCCAAGGTGGATAGTAGTTCGCGTTTCAAATCCTCACGGAGTTCGCGCATGAGTTCATACACCTGTTCCCCAATTTAATTACCAATTAAAGCCCTGAGCTCGGCCATATGTGAAAAATCACTACCAGCTGGAGCTCCAGCTCCTCCCTCGCCTCCTTCCAGTGCGCCCGCACCCACCACCCCGGCCGGCAGAGTACCTGAGTCGCGATGCGGTAGCGGGGTGTCATCACCACCCTCATCCGCTCCTACTGCATGAAACGGCAATCCAGATCGCGTAGTACTCGCTATCCCACCGCTGTCACCAATGTTATGCACACAGCACACAAACCACAGAACGTATGCGACAGTAGTGAGTAGGAGAAATGATGCACAATGTTCAAGTACCAAAATTAGACTGCAAACTTTATTGGTTACCAGAATTTCAGGACAACAAAAGCGTTGCCAAACTAAATCACCTGTTGATGATCCCAGCAATATTTACCTATAGATGCCCTGTTTTCTGTGGTCAGCTCCCACCAGGAGAGACCTAAATCGAGTACTGGAGCCGGCCCGGGAATTACAGTTTCATAAAAATGCGCAGGATTAAATAAGTCAATATTTATTAATTTGTTGTTCTTCATGAATCATAACGTTTGTTCTAAGGAACCATTCTTCAAATGAACAAAAATATCACAGAACAACCAACTCTACTTCATACAGCCATCCTTTATTATAATCAGGTGTTCTATAGCAATGATATCTGGGCCGGATTTATCCTCCAGATTTAGGCGGAGCTCTTCGGTGCAAACGAAAGGGTGGCCACACAATGCTCCGGGTCTCAAGAAATTATTTAGTTTGAGATTCATTTAAAAACGTAAAAAAAACTATACTCTTGTATTTGAGAGTCTTCGAGCTACTGCGATTTGAAATTTTCAACCCGTATTTTTCACTCCTTAGAGATGACAACGCCAAGCTTCGCGGACCAACTAGACCCCAAATGGGACCTACAAACCATATTTCATCAATTTTGGTTCATAGTAACTAAGGGAAGTGCGAAGTAGGGCGTATGGACATAAATTTGTTTATTCCATTTCCAGATTCTGCGTAGGTACCTGGAAACGGAAACCATCACATTTTGACGGCTGAAGGGGGGGGGGGGGGGGGGTTATGCTCGATTCCGAAAGTTCATTATTGAAAATAACAAACCATAACTCCTGTCCGTCCGCCGTACTTCACGCATTCCTTAATTATCATGAACCAAGTATAATACAATCGGGTTTGTATGTCCCACTTGGGGTCCAGTTGGTCCACGAAGCTCGTCGTTAATGCCAGTCATCTCTACGAGGAGAAAAATAGGGGTGAGATTTCCAGGACGCCGTTATCTGGAACTACAGAAGGTAGGGAAGCCTTGGGTTCGTGACTGAGTATGGAAAAAGTTACGTCCTCCAAAATGAAAATGTCCACTACTATTTTGAGTTCAGACATCGAGGAACATTATTTGTGGTTCTGTGGTTTTCTGTCTGTGGTAATTCCTTGTGACGCCCATAACTACCCAAAATAATGGTCAAATGTGCTGAAATTATAATGGTAGGTGCATGTTGGGTCATCGAACGTCTCATACCAGAATCATTGAAAAGGTACAGTAACTTTCGTCTGCGCAGGCGGAAACGTGAAATACTTGCGCGAACATGGAATGTTGACCGTTTCCTTGTAACGCTTCTAATAACTTGAAAAACAGTCGTAGAGAGCTGAATTGTTGAGGGTAACGGGCCCTAATATCTGTTCCAATACTATGGGGGGGGGGGGGGGGATTCGTCATTTTCAATGGGCCTTTAGGCTAAATGTCCGCGATTTTATTACAAAAGTTTTTCAAGAGATAGCAAAACTATCGGGGGCAAATTTAGAATCGGTTTTGAGGCCAGACGGCTGAAACGATTTTCCTTCCGGTATTTTTTTTTTTTTTGGAAAGCATAAGTAAGTTGAATTGATAAGACACCTTTTTTTTCATTTCCGTTTTACTGCTATCATCCACATTCCACTATCATTCACATACATACCTATAAAAACAAATATTCACGAATTTGAAGGTCCAGGCGAGATAGAGATATTTATTTGGAGTTCAACTTGTGAATGGCCGTCCAGCCGTTCGTTCACCCTGATTGGACCAAGGTCATTCCTCTGTGTCCCTCTCCCCTTGAAATTATTTTGAATGATGATATACCTCAACATTTTGCTTAGTGGGCACTAAGATGTTTATTAGAGATGCTGAGGAATATTATTAGAATTAGGGGTGGTAGTACCCACTAACACATCAGACTCATCAGCAATTTGATTTAAAAAAAAAAATCTGCCAATATTATCACACAATGGGTCATCAGTTTCACACCAATGCACGGGATTCTATAATTCAGTCCGTAATTATTTTTGATTACTAATGAAGCATAAGGTAAATAATAAAGTGTTGTGTAATAATTTACCTGTAAAGATGTCCCTTCTGCGTAGATAGTATAATAAACAGTTGCGTAATAATTTACCGCTGTGTAATAATTTACCGTTTGTTCAAGTTGCCAAAGTACCTTTGAACGAAATCAAAGAGATCCATCACTTTTCAAATGAAATAATATCACAGAAAAACGAACTCGACGTCTTACAGCCATCCGTGCTCCCTAGTGATGATATCTGGGCCGGATTTATACCATTTGATTCATCATCATGTGGACGAAGTTTCCCGTTGCAAACGAACGGCTGGTTGTAGGTACATTGCACCGGGTGGTCTCGAAAAATTCTGTACTTCAAGGTCAATTTAAAAACAACAAAAAAAACCATACCCTCCTATCGAAAGTTTTCGAGCTACAGCATTCTGAAAATTTCAACACCTATTAACGCCTAGTAACGTCAAGCGTCGAGGACCAACTAGACCACAAACGGTAACTACAAACCAAATTTCATCAATTTTGGTTCATGGTAACTAAGAAAAGTTTAAAGTACCGTGTACGGCGTACTGACAGAAATTTTTTGTTTATTGTTTTCAACAATGAATCTTTGGAATCGAGCAAAAAAAAAAAAAAGAAATGTAACGCCTCCAACAAATTTGATGGTTTACGTTTCAAGGTACCTATGTAGAATCCGAAAATGCAATAAAAAAAGTCTGTCTGTCCCAGCACTTTTCTTAGTAACCATGGATCGACAATAATGAAATTTGGTTTGCATATCCTGTTTGGTGGCTAGTTGGTCCATGAATCGCGGCGTTACTGTCAGTCATCTCTAAGGGGTTCAAAATAGGGGGTTGACATTATCAGAACGCCGTAGCTCAAAAACTTTCAACTGAAAGGGTATGGTTTTTCAAGTTTTAAATCGAGCTTGGACTAACGAATGTTTTGAGACCACCCCGAGCATTGTAAGTACGACTGTTCGTTTGCACCGAAAAGCTTCGTCAACGTGATCGTGAATCAAACGGTATAAATCCGGCCCATGCTCGTAAATCCCATAAATCATTGCTAGAGAGCACTTGATTCTAACCACGGATGGCTGTATGAAGTCGAGTTGGTTGTTCTGTGATATCACGCCATTTGGGCTCTTTTGAATTTTGTTGATAGACGTGCTTTTGCAACTTGAAGAAACGTTATGCTTCATGAATAACAAAAAATAATTATTACTGATTGAATTATTGAATCCCGCGCATTTTTATGAAATGTAGTTCCGGGGCTGGCTCCAGTTCTCGATTTAGGGCTTTCCTGGGCGGTGGGGGGGGGGGGGGGTGATAGGGTAGGTATTGAAGAAAACTGGTCTCCGCAGAAGGGGGCATCTATAAGGGAAAATTATTACATAACGGTTTCTCACACAACTGTTTGTTACACAACGGTTTATTATTCAGCTTATGCTTCATGAATAACAACAAATAATTAAATACCTATTGAATTATTGAATCTTGCGCATATTTATCAAACTGTAATTCCCGGGCCGATTCTGATACGCAATTTAGGGCTTCCTGGAGGGACCACGAGAGTAGACACCTACCACAGAAAACAGAGATCTACGCAGATGGGGCATCTATACAGGTAAATAATAAACCGTTGTGTAATAATTTGCAGCGTTTTTTGTCGTATGTATAATAAATGTATCGTCGGCATTCTACCACAAGCAGAGGTCGACTCCGTCCATGTACTAATATTATTCTAATAACTATAATAACAATACCTACCTACCTACAAAAATAAAAATAATAATATAACGTCATACCAACAAATATAATTATAATATAATATAAAAATAAAAATCGCATACCAAACAAAATGTATCGTCGGCATTATAATACAAGTAGAGGTCGACTCCGTCAATGTACTGGAGGAAGGACTAAGAAGTACTGCAAAATAATACCTACCTGAAAATAATGTACAAATGGATATTATAATAATAATTATTATAGCAATACCTACCTACCTACAATAATAAAAATAATAGTATAATATAATACCAACAAATATAAATATGATATAAAAATATATTTCTATATATTTAATAATATTATATTTTAATATATTTTTAATACCTATATTATATTTTTATAGGACATAAAATAAATATAATAAATGTAATATTATATCTATTATAATAATACCTACCCATATAAATATTATAACGACGCCTAATTATAATATTATTATTATTTTTATTATTATTATTGAAAACCAAGCAAATCGGTTGAGAATTGAGGTCTGGGCACTTTGCTAGACACAGACATTCACCTATGGCTTTTTATCAAGGATTCGGATTCAGGCTGGTAGGTAAAGTCCCTATTTAGTAGAGTCCTTGAGTTTATTTTCCTTTATTTCTAAGTAACTACAGTTATTATCACCTACGTTTAACAAGGTAAAATATTTCACCCACTGATTCTGAATACGATGTCAACCAACCTCTTTGGTTAATTATTCGCAATAATGAGCCACTGGAATCGAGCATGGAAAAAAAATGCAAACCCCCCATAAAATTTGATGGTTTACGTTTCAAGGTATGTATAATCCTAAAGTGCAATAAAAAACGCTGCACAACGGTTTATTATTTTGTACAGAATACCCTCCTGTTACAGATTACAGGTCTCCGTATAGATAACCCTTCTATATAACATGTACTATTCTACACATATTATGTAGATCGCGGACCCTCCTTAGGTTAGTACCTAACCCCGTACTCGTTACTAGGTACATAACTAAACCGTTGTGTAATAATTAACCTGTATAGGTTCCCCTTCTACGGAAATAGAATAATGAACCGTTGCGTAATAATTTGCCCATCAATAATACTTCAACGGTTGTTCAAGTTGCAAAAGTACCTATCAACAAAATCCAGCCCCTTCTTGGTAGATGAGCCGTTGTGTAATAATTTACCGTTGTGTAATAATTTACCGTTGTGTAATAATTTGCGGGTGTGTAATAATTTGCCATTGTGTAATAATTTACCCATAAACAACACTTCAACGTTTGTTCAAGTCTCAGAAGTACCTACCAACAAAATCCAATAGTCCATCACTTATCAAATGAAATAATATCGCAGAACAACCAACTCGAATTCATACAGCCATCCTTGAATATTATCAGGTGCTCCGTAGTTATGATATCCGGGCCGGATTTATACCGTTTGATGCACGATCGTGTTGACGAAGCTTTTTGGTGCACACGAACGGCTGGACGTACAAGAAGCGCGTTTTGGCGGGCTCTCAGAAATACAAATTTAATTTATTTTTATAAAATCACTGGCGCGTCTGAAACAAATTTTTCTCTTACCTTTCGTCTTCAAATTAAATCCACTTTTGGTTTATTATTCTGTGAGTACAACTACGAAATTGCTCAGCAAAAAATTTACGTTTCAAGGTGCGTAGTATGCATGCCGGCTTCATTTTTGGTCTAGAAAAATCGTTCTTTCGTACACGTGCTCCATTTGGGCCCTAGTTGTGTCCCGAAACTTTGCAGCCGGATCGGAATATACCGAGGGGTGTTATGAGTGAAAATGGGTATAAAAATAGGTACTTTTTGTGTTTTCGTAACATAAGTTAAATTCAATTTTTTATTCAGCAAATACTTTATATAACAAACATAATGATTTTTAGAGAGTCTATATACATAATACAAGTTCTACACTTTTGTTGGTTTATGAGCCTAAGGTCAATGACCCGTCCAGGCTCTTCTCTTCTTCGTAACATGATATCATTTTTCGTGATATTAGCCATTTTTTCGATTTTTGACCCTTATGAAGTCAAATGTGACCCACTCCATCTGGAGGAAAATATTTTTATCAATGAAATAGTCCCCCTTCCTGTCGTGCATCACTATCCCACACAACGTAAGGAGAACTGACAAGGATTTTTCCCCCTAATACCAATATTGACACCAAAAAATCCAAATTTAACCAGTCATCTGTAGGAAAAACAATTGAAGTGGTATTTTTCTGTCTCTACCCACCCTTCCATTCCCCTTACAGTAATTTTTGTTGGCAATTTTAGCCGTTGTTACAGATTTTTTACCCCCTATAAACTCCAACTTGACCTACTTAAAACTGTTTGAAATTGCTTATCTTCGAATTCATCTTATTGTTTGGTAATATGAACATTTTCGCTGGATTTGGAATGCTGATCATGTCCCCAAGGTCCGATATCGTCAGGAGACATAAATAAATGAATAAATATTACATATACATATACATATACATACCTAGGTATACAATATACAGGATGCACTACAACGAACTTGCCTATGAAAAATTTCATAAAATGCATGTTATGAAAATTGTGGCCCATTGCTACAGCTTCATTATCTGTGATAATCCGCTTATAATCATGAGAGCCGGCTCTCAGCGGGACCGTACCTTTAGACACCCAGAGAAATCAATGCACAAGACTGTGATAGCTGATTGGCCGGATGTTTAATTGGTTCGGCGCCGATTTCACCTCACTCAATCATAAATAAATAAAAATCAACAACAAAATGCGTACAATATTTTTGAAATATGATCAATAAGTCATGTATCAAAAATACACTGACATAGTATAGAGATAGTAGCACATAGAAATTAGAGTTACGTGATGTGATTTTGGTTTATTATTTTCAATAATGAACCATTGGAATCGAGCATGAAAAAAAAAAGTTTAACCTCCTCTCAAAATTTGACGGTTTACGTTTCAAGGTATATAGAACTCGAAACTGCAATAAAAAAACGCTGCCAATCCCTGCACAAAGGTTTATTATTTTGTACAGAATAAAAAATAACCCCATAGGTACCCTTCTATCGAAAGTTTTCGAGCTACGGCGTTCTGAAAATTTCAACCCCTATTCAACCCTTAGAGATGAATGACAGTAACTTCGAGCTTCGAGGACCAACTAGGCCCCGAACGGAACCTATAACCCGAATTTCATCAATTTTGTTTCATGGTAACTAAGAAAAGTGTAAAGTACGGTGTATTAATTTAGTATTACTTTGTAAAGAATTGAGGACGAGGCAGATGCTCTGAACGCTTGGTTAGAAGTGTCTTTATTTGTCTTCGGTCGATGTCTGGTATCAATACAATCGATATGTGGTGTCGATACAGCATATCGAACAACTCTTTTTTTTCCTAAGTGGTCTAAATTCTTCTACTCGTGTAACGAAATAGTGATTTGTTCTTTAAGCACATTTAGAATTAATATAAAAATAGTTGTTGCATTATTATACTTACACATTTCAAAATAACAGTCAATCACTTCTTTAAAACAATGTATGTTCTTCTTTCACTTTTTGTTTTCACGTTTTAGGTATGTATTTTCTCTATTGCCTGTATTGATAGGAGCCTTTTGACGATGGGTTGTTAGAAAGAGTGAGGCGGTGGGGTGGTTTTGTGATTCTCCCAGCTCTGGTTGTTGTTGGTAGGTCGGTCGGCGATTTATGAGCGAGAGAGGGACGGGCGTTTGCGGATGTAGAGGGCGTCACGCTTTTAGGTGACTGTTGTGTTGATGGAGATTGTCGTTGAATATGTTGCTGTATGGCAGGTGGTTTGGGTGACTGGATCTTCTGAGGTGACGCATGTGCTGGTGGAGTCTTGGGATTTGGCATTAGGAATGATGCCCTTGGGCGAGGAGGCGAGGTTGGAGTGTAGTACGGTCTGAGATGAGTATGGTTTCGGCGGTAGACTCTTCCGTTGATGGTGACGTCGTAACTCTCATCGTAGGCTCTCTCAACAGTGCCTCTTGTCCATGGTCTATCTGTGTTTCCACTTGGAGCTTGCACAAGGATCTCCTGACCGATCTGGAGCTGAGGAAGTTCTTTGGCGTTCTTGTCATAGTAGGTAAGCCTTAGCTTTTTGTCGCTTCCTAATGAGGTGCTCTTTCACTGATTCCGGAACATGGGGAATCAGCAGTTGCTGAGCAGTCGGAATGGTAGTTCGAGTGCGTCGTGACATCAGGCGCTGTGCTGGGCTGAAGTCCATGTCAACAGTCGGCGTATTTCGCCACTCCAGGAGTGCCCTGTAGAAGTCTGAACCTTCACTGGCGCATTTTCTCAACATCCGTTTTGAAATCTTGACTGCTGATTCCGCTTTCCCGTTTCCTTGACTGTGATAGGGTGAAGAGGTTGCGTGAAGGAACTCCCATTCGTTCGCAAACTTGCACAGTTCTTGACTGACAAACTGTAGGTACTGTCAGATATGAGCATCTGAGGAATTCCATGTCGAGCAAAGTTTTCCTTCAAGAAGCCAATGATTGACTTGCTATTCATACTTTTCATCTTCTTGATTTCAAAGAAGTCAGAATAGGAATCTATGATGATAGCATAGTCGTGGGAATCGAATTTGAAGGTGTCCATTGTCAGTCGTTCCCAGGGCAGTGCGGGGACACGATGTGATGTCATCGGAGTCCTCGGCTGTGATTGTGCATATTTCTGGCACACATCACATCTTTTGATGCGATCACGTATCTCTGAAGTCATCACCAGCCAGAAGAGTGTGTCTCGAGCTCGGCGCAAGCAGGCATTATCCCCAGCATGGCATCGATGGATCTTTGTGATGAATTCCTCAAGCAGAGATTTGCTTTTTGAAGATATTCTCCAGGAGGCGATGGTCTGTCTCAACAATGACGCCTTTGCCACCAACCACATATTCCTCAAATCACTCACATCCGAAAAGAATGCTCAAGCATTCTTTTTCTATTTGCGCCCAGTTCCTTTCATTGGGACTCAGGCTTCTTGACGCATAGGCAATGGGACTACTGTCTTGCAGAATTACTGCCCCAAGGCCTTTGCTACTAGCATCAGCTTGCAGAGTAACAGGCTTCGTAGGTTCGTAGTAAGCAAGAATGGGCGCTTGTGTGACAGATCGCTTTACTGTGTCGACTGCCCTGCGATGATCATCGGTCCACACCCATGCTTGATTCTTCTTGGTCAGCAAATGAAGGCGTTCAGTAACTGCGGACAGATATGGCACAAATTTGGACATGTACGTGCTAGTCCCATGAAGCTTTTGAGCTGCTGTACATCTGCTGGGTAGGGCATATTGTTGATGGCGACAATTTTGCTTGGATCAGCTTTTAATCCATCCCGGCAGACAATATGACCCATGCACTTCACTTCTTGCTGCTTAAGTCGAATTTTGCCGCGAATGAACCTGATATTTACTTGACGTGCTCGCTGGAGTAATCTCTCAAGGGCGATATCATGGTTTACTGAGGCTTCGATATCTATTTTGCCACGGCCGAGTACTAGGATGTCATCCTGGATGATGATTATGTCATTTAGACCATCAAACTCCTCATGCAGACGGCGCTGGTACACATCCGTTGCTATACTCAGGCCAAATGGTAGACGGAGCCATCGATAACGGCCAAAAGGTGTCCAGAAGGTTGTCAGCATCGCTCTTTCCTCTGTGAGTTTGACGTTCCAGAAACCATCTTTTGTGTCTACCACTGTGAAAAGACGAGCGTCCTTGAGCTCTGGAGCGATCAGTTCAATCGTTGGAATTTCATATTCCGTGTGCTTCAGCGCTTCATTCAGTGGACGGGGATCAAGGCATATTCTCATCTTTTTAGGTGTCTTGACAATCACCAGGATGCTTATCCATTCCGTCGGCCTGCTTTCTTTAGCAATAATCTTCTTTGCTTCTAGCTCTTCCAGCTTTTGTTTCAACTCTGGACGAAGAGGAACAGGAACGCGTCTGGGGGCTTGCTTTACTGGGCTGAAGGAAGGGTCAACTGATATTTGGCACTCTCCCTCGATACAGCCTAGCCCAGAGAAGACATCAGCATACTTCTCGATCAACCCCTCTGCTTCCAGTGGTTTGCTTATCTCAGACCTGATCCGTTTTACATCTCTGAGAACTACTAGACCAAGGTCTTCGCACTATCTTGCCGACAACAATGGATACTTGTCTTCCTTATCAGGAATGTCCACGACCTAGAATGTGAGCAGGTTCCGGCAATCATTCTTCCGAACTTGAACAGGATATTCACCAAGAGGCTTCTTGGTGGTGCTGCTGAAACATCGTAGCTTGCTTCGGCTTTGGTTAAGTTTAGGTGTTTTCCCACCAAGAATTTTCTTAAGAACGTCGATCTCTATGACGTCTGTCGTCGTGCCACTATCAAGCTGACAGTCTACTGACATTGTCTTGTTATCCCCGAGCATCCATTCAATTTCTGATACCCAAATTCGCTTGGGTTCATGACTATATTTGCGCTTTTTACAAGGCCTATCTTGAATGCTTGGCTTTCTTCACTTGAGAATTCCGAATCGTCCTCATATTCGTTAACAGCACGTACCTGTGAACGTCGATTTCTATTATCGCGACGTTCTCGTGACAAGCTGCGACAGACTTTTGCAAAATGATCATATTTCGAGCATTTGGAACATTTCTTACCTAGGGCAGGTAAGAATTGTGTATCCCTCCACAGTACCTACAGGAAGTTCTGTTAATCTCCTTTTGTCTACGGGTGTGAGAAGTCGTCCTTTTAGGTTTATGCACGATTTTATTGATGCCTTCAGCTTGTTCCGACCTCGAAATATGCCGTATTTGAGACGCTGCTAGCTCGATTGCACGACAAGTGTCGATAGCCGATTTAAGGGTTAATTCAGGATTGCCTATGAGCTGCTTCTCGGTTGCTTCATGGCAGATCCCAAGTACGAGTCGATCTCTAATCATCTCTTCTTCGAAAGCGTTGTACTTGCAACTAGCGCTTAGCTTCCTCAATTCGGCTATGTAATCGTTAACCGTCTGGCCATCGCGTTGGTTAGCGGAACCGAAGACATAACGCTCATAAATAACATTGACGTTAGGGACAAAGTAACCGTCTAGAGCTGCAATTATGTCGTTCGTGCTGTCCATTTGTGCACTCGTCAGCTTAAGGTTCACCAAAATCCGTAGGACATCTTGAGCGAAAAGTGTCTTCAACGTTGCAGCTTGAACTTTTGGTGCTTTATTATCCCACTCCGACGATGTGACTTAGTTGGCCCACTCTAATTTTAAAAATGTCCAATTTTCCGAGGGATTACCTGTCAAACTCATCGGGAACCGGAAGGCTCATTGTGCTTTAGCTTCTTCAAAATAACTAGAAAAGTAGGGTTTCGTCGGCGAGAACAACGAGGTACGGCCCAAAGTACGAGTGTCCATTCTTGGTTGAGAAGGATGCCCAATGGAACTTAGGTGCCGAACTCGGTTTTTGGATCCGAGCCCAACGCTTTTCAGGGCCCGGGTGCCGAACGCTGGAACTCCACCCAGTCACAAAGGGCTTCGCCCAACTATCGGGTTACGTATTTTTGAAAGAATATAAAAATAATCTACGATTAAATATTACAAGCTTCTGGAAGAGTCAATATCCAAATTTGACTACGGTTTATTACTATAAGTTATTTTATTTTTTTTAGCTATTTTTTAAAATCATGAACAATTATTGGGAACAGCTGATTGTAATTGGATTGCATACCACTCTGACTATTCGCTCACCCACTCACGCTGCGTGATTGGTACTTTGATGGTTTCTTTCAGCACGTCCGGTTGTTGACACCTGTCACCTGATGTTTTTTCAAACGTGATGATGTTTAGGATGAATTTCTAGTTCTAGTGAAAATATAATAATACATGCGATTGGTGATTCAAAACTGGGACAATTTATTTCTGTGAGTAGGTAGATTAAGAGGTTTTGGTCCCGGGATGGAGAAGACAAGATATGTTGAGTGGTCACATACATGAAGATAGAACCACTGGAGAAGAGCAACACTATCATATGCCACACTCAATGTCGCGACTCTACGGCTGAAATATGAAACGTGGACAATGAAAACGTGGAAAAATATTACGTGGTTTAATGTGATCGGAGATATAAAGAAACCGATTGTCACTGATGATCCCTTGGTGGTAGCAGCTGTTGGTGGAAGGGAAATTGAAGATCAAGAAGCGGAGACCCATTTGATTCTTCCGCTTGCATATGAACTGGATGAAACATTGTCGGAACGCCCATGAAGAGTGGCTAAAATTGAAGGACAGATCCTCAGGCCTTGGGAGAAAAGGCCAATTTGCTGAAAAATTGTATAAACTGCGAGATGGAACAGGGCCAAACATGTTCAGTAGCACCATAGTAAATTTATGGAGGCAGTTGAAAAATTGTAGGCAAGGAGTCGAAATCCATGAGGGATTTGCTGAGAATCACGAAGATAATTGACGTAACGGGTTGAAACCTCCTAATGCATCCGTGACTTAGCAATAATAGGAGAGTACATACGTGTAGATATTTTAATTTTACCCACTACCTCACAGCACGATGCAATGGATATAATGAAGACAAAATTTAAAGAAAGCATTGACAAAGTAGAGAAAAATAATAGTTTGTGCCATCCACTACTATACACTTGGTATCGAGATAACACAACAAAAGGGATGCGTCAAAACGTCTGAAACCAAATATATCACAGGAATTCTTCAGAAAGTTGGCATGAAATATTTGAACCCCGTCAGATCTCAGGCCGATGTCAATACAAAATTAAAGAAACTGACAGAACCGAAAATGGAATGGAATTGATGGCATGGATGGACGTATGCCATACCAAAACTTAAATGGATTCCTTATAATGATTTGCCATCTGCACGAGACTGGCAGGAGGTTGCAGGGCCAATCACTCTTTACAGTGCTAATCGAAGAGCTCAAAAGCTGACTCAGAAGCCGGCATCATTTCGAAAGAGAAACTGCGCTTGAAGATAATGTTGACGTAAATTACGAGTTCGAACCAACTAATGAAAAGGAATGATATCTCGTCCAATTGTTGACTGGACCCTGCGATTTTTCAAACCTGTTGTGTTGAGATTTCTCCGGGTTCAGAGGAGCTCAATTAAAATTTTTGTGAGATCATGTTATTGTGACTGATGGTTAGCCAAACGGTGAGGATTTATTTCTACGGTTGTTAGTGAGTTCGAAGAGTTTCATATGATTAATTCACCTAATTTTACCTTCTCAGACTGGTAAACCATGAGCGGTGTTGTGGATATCAGAAATTCATACCTGGAACAAACTTTCATCTACTAGAATATCATTTATATCCTCGTAAATTAATAAATTATCATCAGCAATTCTAGTCATCCTCTGACAAACATAGGATTATGTTAAAATTCAAATAATGGAATTATGAAGGTTTTGTTCATACGAATATCTAGTATCATGGGCAATGATTATTTTCATAGCCGCCAACAGTCAAAATAGAGAAAGAAGACCGAATCCTGATCAACTTATTGATAGAACACATTTTCATGAGTAGTAAAATGAGAAAGGTGTTTCAGTAAGTAGGTTGCTATTTGAAATTCGTTTACAACTTGAACCAAGGTATCCTCCAATTATGATCACAACATATTATGTAGACTTTGAAGATATAAGTAAAATCAGTAACGAAAATATTAGAATACCTACTGCTGTTGTACCTTTCGGTGTAAATAGGATTACCTATTGTTTTTCGACAGCAGTAGCATAATCCTGTAATAAATAACAAAATCATAATAATTATAATTAATAACAGGTTTTTTCAATTTGTTGGGATTAAAATCCCAAGGTGGAGAGGGATGAATATGGCGATTCGGAAAACGCAACGGTTTCTGTTCATACCTAATTCTTAATTCCTGATATTTTTTGTTGATAATTATATTCAGCTTGATGCGATTTTAGGAATCGCGTGATCTGCTCAAAAGGTGCTAGGTACGTTTTTTAATATATGGCTTGGACATTGATTTGCTTAGTTTTCACGAGTTTTACAAAGTACCTTTTTTGGAAACGATTTCTCATGAGACGATTTTAATGAAAATAACTCAGCAAAGTTTTGCGCTATGTTTTCTATCCAATACCCATCCGCAAAACCTGACTCGTCTAATTGAGCAACATATTGCATTGCTATGGTGATTTCAACGGCCTCATTTACCCACTTTAAGTTATGCAGTGAGATAATTATGGCTATTAATTGATCTCTTCAAGGGGCGTATGTATTACGAAAAAATAGTCCCAAGGTACGAGGACGTTTCCTCTATTTGAACAGATAAACGAAAGCCAGACAAAACATCCGTCTGATTTATCACTTAGTATATTAACAATAGCAGGCAATGACATGTTAATATGATTTTATGAAAGGAGTGTCTTGATTGATGGAAAATGAACTGCCGTCAATAGCTAGTTGAATATTTGCACAGACGGAAAACGTGATGCAGAGCGGCGCTATATAAATGACTGACAGCGAATTATCTCAACCAAACCACCATGAAAGTCTTCTCAGTTCTCCTTCTGATAGCGTTCTGCGTCGGTGCAGCTTTCAGTAGCGCCCTCCCTGAGGAAGATGCCGTTATTGCCACCCCAGCTGAAGAACCCGCAGTTGTCCCAGCTCAACCTGCCGCCCCAGCAGAGAAGCCTACTGCCCCAGCACAACCTGTTGCTCCTCCCAGGCCCAAGCCTGGCCCAAGACCAAGGCCCACCAGAGGACCGAAACCCCCACAGGACCGTACCATCGCTGCGGCTAAGGAACTCGAGCGAAAACTGGAGAAGGCCTTGAGAGAGAGCAGAGGTAAATTGGAGAAACTTGAAAAGGTTCTTGGTGAACCCAGAGCAGCCACACTCGCCAAAGTCGATAGAATCAAGGATGAACTCGTCGTCAAAGCCAGTAAGTTACGACATTTGTCTAATATCCGCTACCCTTGGCTAATTTATTAGAGAATCAGGAAGTGACCATTAGACAGTTAGATACTCAGGTCCGAGGGGGCAACAGCGCCGCGGTCAGGCAAACTATTACAAGGTTTGATAAAGATTGTTTATGTGCATGTGCTCAGACCAGCAATCGGCTCTTCACCACTGCCTGACTGAATAATTTGATGCCTATAGACGTGTTCAATAAACCATTAAACAGAGGCAAGTTCGTTACATTATGTTCGCGCATTGCAGACAGAAGTTCTAGTATGATTTTGTTGAAATTCACACATGGGACCATCTAGGATCTAGGGTCTAACGCGCACCTACCCTCCAAGTTTCAGTTAATATTAGGGCTACAGAGCGACACGGAATTGAATTAGTTCTGAAAGGTCTAAAAAGCGAAATGCGTGAGGATCTCGGAAGGAAAAACAAAACAAAATGAACGGGAACTGAGCAGTTGGATACTAAATAACTTCCGTGATGGGTATCAATGCATCATGCTCTTATTACCATAAGGTCATTCTTTTGGTGTATTATTTTCAATAATGAAACGTTAGGGTCGAGCATGAAGGTATGGAGAATCCTAAAATGAAAAAAAAAAAAATTTCTGTCCGCCGTACACCATACTTTGCACTTTTCTTAGTTACCAAGAACCAAAATAAATGAAATTTGGTTTGTCGGTCCCGTTTGGGGTCTAGGTGGTCCTCGGAGCTCGGCGTTTCTGTCAGTCATCTCTAATGGGCGAAAAATAGGGGTTCAAATTCTCAGAACGCTGTAGTAGCTCGAAAAAGTTCAATTGAACGGTATGGTTTTTTATACGTTCGTAAATTTATCTTGAACTAAAGCATTTTTTGAGACCATCCGGAGCATTGTACGACCAGCCGTTTTTTTGCACCTAAAAGCTTCGTCAACATGATCGTGAATCAAACGGTATAAATCCAGCCCAGGTATCATAGCTAGGGAGCACCTGATTATAATAACGGATGGTTTTATGAAGTCGAGTTGGTTATTCTGTGATATTATTTAATTTAAACAATGATGGATCATTTGGATTTTGTTGATAGGTAGGTACTTTTGCAACTTGAACACAAGTTGAAGTATTATTGGGTAAATTATTACACTACGGTAAACTAATACACAACGGTCAATTATTCCACAACGGTTTCCTATACTATTTACGTAGGGGGGTACTGATAAATGATTACACAACGGTTTATTTCTTTCCTTATGATTCATTAATAATTACAAATATTTAATGATATCATTATTGAATCCCGCGCATTTGTATGAAACTCTTATTCCGGGGCCGGCTCCAGTACGCCATTTAGGGCCTTCCTGGGGGGAGCTCGAGGGTATTGACCACAGAAAACAGTGATCTGCGGAGAAGGGTCATCTATACAGGTAAATAATAAACCGTTGTGTAATAATTTGCAGAGTTTTTTAATTATCAACTCCAGAATGATGATCCGGAGTACCATGCTGTGTTCTCTTAAAACGTGAGTCTCGTACTTTTTCACCAGAATATTACCTGTGTACTAATCGCATTTGTTTCATTTATTCCCTCTGCAGAGGAAGCCAAGAAGGAAGGAAAGATGGGACTGAGGATGGTGCTCATCAAGAACGTCATCGCTCTTGACAGACTTAAAGTCAGAATCTCCAAACTCAAGTGAACATCGTCGTTGAAACTTTGACCGTTTTGTTTACATACATGAAGAACTGAGAATCTCAATTTTTAAGTGGATGTATCTACAGAATGTACATAAATGTATGGACTATCCGACTGCATTATGTTTTCCATTGCATTGCTTAACCTAACGGTAATACGGCACACTTTTTTCGTTGGTCTGTTGAAGCAGCACTAGTGACCTTGAACTAGTACAGTAGATTGTGGCCTAATTAATTGATTCTGGTAATCATAGCGGGTGATGAGAAATTATAAACAAAATCACCCATTTAAGGGTAAAAGCAGAAACGGAAATTGTGAAAAACTCAAAAAATTTGTAATTCGTGCCAGTATTGCTGTTCTCGTGTAGTTTTTTGGTCCGGTGGAGAGGGGGTCGATTGGTCGAAGCCCAATCGATAGCCCTTCTTAACCGGTGATAATCTCGCTGGTATAGAGGGGGGGACTCTCGAGGGTCCACTGTCAGACTCTGTCACATGGTAGCAAAGCGTGGTTTGGTAGTATGCGCTGAGTAATTCACCATACTCCATCCCCTTTTTGTGGGTACCCAAAGGTTTCCAGAAGGATTCCTTCACAAACATCTTGTCCCTTTGATAATACATAGATCTATTGGCTTCCCACCCCCATTCACCCGTTAGAGTCTCAATATAATTTAAATATATTGAGCCCATTTGACGGCAAGAAATGCCACGTCCCAAGTAGCAAGTCCCAGTAGCGGTTCCATCCTAACGATGTAGGTTGATCAGGATCACCTAGACGTTGCCCAGATGACCACAATTCACTGGACTAAAACCTCTGACAACATTTTTTCTCCACCAACACTCGTATGTAGGAGCGTTGTTCTCCACCAGTAAAATATTAACCATTATGATGGAGGGTAGTCACCTTAAGTTGTTCAGATATCGTTAGAAGTATGTCATGTGGGGAGAAGTGTGATAGTGTGGCGGTTCTTGTGTAGTTTTTTGGTCCGGTGGAGACGAGGTCGGTTGGCGGAAGCTTAATCTATATCCCTTCTTAACCGGTGATAATCTCGCTTCTATAGACTCTCGGGGGTCCACTGTCACAAGCTCCTTCCATCAAGGCACGTTTGATAAAATTTTACTAACTAGGTCGTAAACTTACTAACCATGTGAATGGTAATGTGAAGAGGTCGAAACAGCACTCCTGAGTTCAAAGAAATAAGATAGAAGTGACATCTAAACAGGTAAATTACGTATTACACAACACTCTATTATTTACCTTATGCTTCATTACTAATTACAAATAATTAGAGAGTGAATTATAGAATCCCGTGCATTGGTGTGAAACTGATAACCGATTGTGTGATAATATTAGCAGATTTTTTTTTTAAATAAAATTTCTGATGAGTTGGATGAGTTAGTAGGTACCTACCACCCCTAATTCTAATAATATCCCTCAGCATCTCTAATAAATATCTTAGTGCCCACTAAGCCGAATGTTGAGGTATATCATCATTCAAATAATTTCAAGGGGAGAGGGACACAGAGGAATGACCTTGGTCCAATCAGGGTGAACGAACGGCTGGACGGCCATTCACAAGTTGAACTCCAAATAAATATCTCTATCTCGCCTGGACCTTCAAATTCGTGAATATTTGTTTTTATAGGTATGTGAATGATAGTAGAATGTGGATGATAGTGGAAAAACGGAAATGGAAAAAAGGGTGTCTTATCAATTCAACTTACTTATTCTTTCCAAAAAAAAAAAAATACCAGAAGGAAAATCGTTTCAGCCGTCTGGGCCCAAAACCGATTCTAGATTTGCCCCCTATAGTTAGGCTATCTCTTGAAAAACTTTTGTAATAAAATCGCGGATATTTAGCCTCAAGGCCCATTGAAAATGACGAATCTAACCCTCCCCCCACCCACCACCCGTTACCTAGTATTGGAACATTGGGGCCCGTTAAACCCCCATTGTGTAATAATTTGCGCATTGTGAACGAACGGCTTGGCGAACAATGTCCGGGTGGTCTCAAAAAACTAGAACTAAGTATTTAAAAACGTCTGCCATTTCGAGCAGGCAGTATAAATTCCTCACTTGAATCACATGAACACTGTAATAGTTGGGTAGGTCCGTTTTGATACGGGACCATCTGCAATCCAACCCGCGTGTACCCTCAACAATTCAGCTCTCTACGACTATTTTTCAAGTTGTTAGAAGCGTTACAAGGAAACGGTCAACATTTTATGTTCGCGGAAGTATTTCACGTTTGCGCTTGCGCAGACGAAAGTTACTGTACTTTTTCAATGATTCTGGTATGAGACTATCGATGACCCAACTCGCACCTACCATTAAAATTTCAGTACATTTGACCATTATTTTGGGTAGTTATGGGCTTTACAAGCAATTACCACAGACAGACAACCACGGAACCACAAATGTTCCTCGATGTCTGAACTCAAAAGGGTAGCGGACATTTTCTTTTTGGAGGTCATAACTTTTTCCTTACTCAGTCACGAATCCATGGCTTCCCTACCTTCGGTAATTCGAGATAACGGCGTCCTGGAAATCTCACCCCTATTTTTCTCCTCGTAGAGATGACTGGCATTAAAGACGAGGAATGCGTGAAGTACGCGGACGGACAGGAGTTAAGGTTTGCTATTTTCAATAATGAATTTTCGGAATCGAGCATTTAAAAAAAACAAATCCCCCCCCCATCTGCCGTCAAATTGTGATGGTTTCCGTTTCCAGGTACCTAGGCAGACTGAAAATGGAAAAAACAAATTTATGTCCATACGCCCTACTTCGCACTTCCCGTAGTTACCATGACCCAAATTGATGAAATATGGTTTGTAGGTCCCATTTTGGGTCTAGTTGGTACGCGAAGCTTGGCGTTGTCATCTCTAAAGCTGCGTCCACACTATGCCGGGCGGCATGGGCCGGCACAGGCCGGGCAGCAAAGCCGAAGAAGTATGGACGTGCCGAAGTATGGTTCCCCGAAAGCCGAAAGCCGGCCCGAATCGAACCCGCCTCGTGCCGATCGGGATCAAAGGAGCCGCCGCGGCTTTAAGCCGTTCGGCATAATGTGGACGCGTGTCTCGGCTTATCGCCCGGCATTTTCATTTCAGTTTTCATCCGAAGCGGATCAAGTGCGGGTGTGCTGGTGATGTTTTTGAGAAATATGGTGAAAAAGTGGTCCGATGAGGAAACTCTGTCGCTCATCGAGCTCTACAGGGACCGTCCCAACTTGTGGGACAGTTCCCACCGCGACTACAAGGAGAAAAACAAACGGAACGACGGATTTATGGAGATCGCAGTGTCGTTTGGTGTAGACAAGGATGAGGTGGAAAGAAAAATCCGCCGTGGTCTTCTTCGGAGGCTTTGAGCTCCAGCAGCGATGATCACTGCACCTGCAGCAGCAAGAACGGCATCGTCGTCGTTGACACTCATGATGAGACTGACCGTAAAAGCCGGCCCGAAGCCCAAGCCGAGCCGCGGGAGCGTCCACACTGCAGAGTACAATGTGGACGTGCCGGCCCGAACGCAACGCATAGTGGGGACGCAGCTTAAGAAGTGAAATATAGGGGTTGAAAATTTCAAATCGCAATAGCTCGAAGACTTTTACCTCCCAAACCACAACACTTGTAAATAGCAAACTGAAGTTCTTGCAAATAAACGGTACGAGTGGGGGACAGAAGCCACAGGTGCCGAAGCACAACCTGGGACCCCAACATCCCCTACCAAATAGGGGATGGAGGGAGGCAACTTCCAGACCCGTAAATACCCCTCCTTGGCCTTCAAGCTCATTCTACGCTTCCTCTAAGTCGCTGACTTAACTCTGTCTCTCCTCACCTCATCTCTCTCCTATACCCAAAAGAACCAGATCATGGTGGAGGTTCGCCATTAACCAGGCTGTCCAATTCTCCTAAAATATCGGTGGAGGTACGCCCTTAACCGCACATCCAAAAAGAACCAGATCATGGTGGAGGTCCGCCCTTAACCAGCCTGGCACACTCTCCTAAAAAATCGGTGGAGGTTCGCCCTTAACCGCACACATCCAAAAAGATCCGGCTTACGGTGGAGGTCCGCCCTTAACCAGATGCCGGCAAATCCCCCCTCGCCAACTCGTGGTGAACTTGCGCCAATTTAAATTCATGACAACAAGAGTATGGCTTTTTTACGTTTTTAAATTATTCTCAAACTAAATAATTTATTGAGACTACCCGGAGCATTGTGTGGCCACCCTTTCGTTTGCACCGAATAGCTCCGCCTAAATCTGGAGGATAAATCCGGCCCAGATACCATTGCTATAGAACACCTGATTATAATAAAGGATGGCTGTATGAAGTCGAGTTGGTTGTTCTGTGATATTTGTTCATTTGAAGAATGGTCGTTTAGAACAAACGTTATGCTTCTTGAAGAACAACAAATAAATAATTATGGAATTATTGAATCCTGCGCATTTTTATGAAACTGTAATTCCCAGGCCGGCTCCATTACTCGATTTAGGTCTCTCCTGGTGGGAGCTGACCACAGAAAACAGGGCATCTATAGGTAAATATTAAGCCGTTGTGTAATAATTTGCAGCGATTTTCATTATCAACTAAAATGTGGGTTTTTGTTTCGAATCTTTCATTTTTGCCCTGTTTAGTGATGCCAATGATCTATAATAATAAATTAATGATGATGGTAATAAAACATAGAAAAACAAAAATTAGATAACCAATGTAGTACCTAATGAAGTCAAGTGTCAAGATGTTTTGTGTAGATGAATGTGTAAATGAACGTGAATTGCAAGGTATGGCCTCTATCATTCACAAAGAATATTCGCGGTATGTTTACAGCGTAAACTTATGAACTGTTGACTCACAACCTACCCGCGAATTATGGACCAACAACTGAATAGTCGTAATTAACAGCCGTTGATTAGTTGAAAGTGAATTATAGTTTCACTTGTTAGTGAAATGAGATTAGTCCAAGTGCAGACTGAACAAACCGGTGGCAGTATAAAACTGCGGGGCGAAGACCGCCAAGCATCGAAACATTTCGCAACTATGAAATTCTTCGTAGGTCTCCTTATCGCCGCCGTCTTCTCAAGCGCCGTCATGGCCGCTGAAGAGGCTCCCGTTGCCACCAAGGGAATCAAGGATAAACTCGTCGCCAAGGCCAATGAGCTCGAAGGAAAGATCCAGGCTGCAATCCAGGCTGCAATCCAGGCTGGAAAAGGCAAAGTTCTGGGAGTTGTCAAAAAACTTGGTCTGCCAAACAAGGAGGCCGCCGTCGCCAAGCTCAATGAATTGAAGGCTCAACTCCAAGCTAAGCTCAGTAAGTACCTACCTACTACTCAAATATATTCATGGCGATGGTTCTGTTCTCCTTTACATTCGGCATTTCATCTACGAGTAATATTTGCATAAGCAGGTACCTACGCATGTAATAAAAGTGACAGTTGAAAATTTTCTCCGCTACACGGAAACCCATTGAATCATGGGTTTGTTTTTGGTTCGTACATCTACTAAATATTTGTATCATAATTATACAAATGTTGAGATGACTCACTCAATTCGATCAAAAAGACGGAGTGGAGACTTTCAATTTGATGAAAAAAATAGCTAAGATGATAATACAAATTCGTCCTTCTTAATTTGCAAACTCTTACAAACGCCCCATTTCAGTTTCAGCCCCCTAAGTCATGTAGGAAAGATATTAACCTCAGGGCTTACTCAGGTCCTCGTCATTCTTACTCACCTGTCCTGCAGAGGATGTGTTTCCAGTTTCACCTTCGTAGTGCAAACAGTAAAGAAATTCGCCTCACTCTAATTGACCCCCAGTCCAAAAACACTGACTTGTCATTATCTACGGGGAACAAACTGAGTAAATTCGGAAAATAGGAAATTCGTAAATTCGATAACTAAATCTCTATACAGAGCAGTTAAAGCAACGGACGCACAGGCACTAACACTGATTACAAATTACATGTTCTGGTTATACCGTCGCGAGGTGTGTGGCCTCATTCAGCTAGGTACTTTTGGTTTATTATTTTCAATAATGAACCTTTGGAATCGAGCATGAAAAAAAAAGAAGATTTTAACCCCCCCCTAAAGCTGTTAGTTTACGTTTCAAGGTAGGTATGTAGATTCCGAAAATGGAATTAAAGAAATTCTGTCCGTCCGCCGTAGACCGTACTTAGCACTTTTCTTAGTTACCATGAGCCAAAATTGACGAAATTCGAATTATAGGTCCCGTTCGGGGTCTAGGTGGTCCTCGAAGCTCGGCTTTACTGTCAGTCATCTCTAAAGAGTGAAAAATGGGAGTTGAAATTATCAGGACGCTTATGCCTTTTTTCCACGCGAATCTTTTTTACGGTTTTAAATAGCTGTTGAACTTACGAGTTTTTGAGACCACCCAGAGCAAGGGACGTCCCGCCGTTACTTTACAGTAAGGCTGCCAAATTTGCACCGACAGGCTTGGTCAACAGAAGGGTGAATCAATTTGTTTACATTCAGCCCAAATATCATCACTTCTTGGGGTCTTGTCCCCCAGCCCAAAAACATATCCATGTTAGAACCATTTTTGAACAGTTTTGAACAAAATAAGAAGTAATCTGAGCATATTGTTATTTTTAAAACCACTTCCGTATTAAATTTACAGAGGACCTCGTCATCCCCGCTGTTGGTGGTCCCAAGCTGCAGGCTGCCCTCAAGTTGAAGCAACAGCTCGAGAAGGCCATCCAGCGTGTTGAAGCCGCCAAGGCTAAGCTCGAGAAGCTCCAATAAGTTGGCCATCCCTCTCAGGTCCCGGACCAGTGAGTTTTCATTGGTCTGATGGTTCGAAAAGCTCCGATGAAAATCCTACCTACACCTTAGTGCAACGCTATCTGCTCACAAGCTTTAGGGTCGTCTCATTCTGGAAGCTGTAATTAAAATCTCTGCAATTAATTACCCGACGGTTTTTTTTTTGTTTTGTTTTTAAATGGATTCCCTTCTGCGTTCACTGCGATCTCCTAATTCCTATGCGCGAAAGACCTTGAAATATAAAGGTCGTTTTATGCGGTGAATGACCACACACACACACACATGAGTACAAACACAGACACGACAAAAATCCAACCAGATTCGAAGCTCTCTCATATTCGGCAGTTACAGTTACATCAATTTAATATGCATGTTACACTTCCCCTTCTCCTGTAACGCGCCGTTAGGGCCCCATGAACTCCCCACCCGGTCATTTTTGAAATTCTAATGGTCGCTAAACCTAAGTAGGACCCATGACATGTTCCCAAATGTTCAGGTAATTTCTTAGGTTACTAGTATATGCTGACGGTGGTGTTTTAGCCTAACAACTCTTACCATCCGTTGCCCACCTTGCAGAATAGCTGGGCTAGCAAAATTTGCTGCTCAGACCGTCTGGAAGAATTGCTTATGCAGAGGCAGACGTGTCCAGACGTGTCCTTGGATACTTAAAGTTTTTGATGCAGTCATGACCCAACTAGCAAATTGGTCGGATTTGTTAGTGTTTGAGGATTTACGATCTAATCTGTAGTACATCCTACGTCAGAAATATCTATGATGTATGCCCCACGACCTTGCGATTACGTCGCACCGACGAAGTCGACCTAAACTACATCATTTAGAAGTCATGTCGACGCCATAATCGCATAATACAAATCAGGTGATGAATTGCGAAATTGTAATGACGTCGGATTTCTGTATTACAAGTTACCAAATTCGTTACGACCTCGAAGGACTAGGTACTATATTTACATGATTGATCACCTCAACTAGCACAAATACTTGCCACGGCGTACATCCTTGGAACAGTAGTGTTGCGTGGAACGTTGTAAAATAGCATCTACAACCTCTATGTACACCAATTTGGGGAACGCATTTTGTTTGTAGGAGCGGATCGGTACTACCTGTCAGACCCGATTCAGCGAAAAATATTCATTTCACCGATCGCCTCGACATTCTTTGTGCCCCATTTACAAAGGGCGCTGACTCAGGAGCTCATTGCGTCCTCGGCCACACGCGCCTGTGTTCGCGCATTATGATTGGTGGAAAACAATACCCCACCAATCGAAGAATAAAACTTAGAGCAGGAAAGACAAGGAAAACACGTCGTTGAGTTCAGGAACCCGAACGAGAAGCATCCTTCGTGCCACGGACCCAACCCCTCAACCGCAGTGCCATCGGAAGAGGTACCTATCAGCTGGCCCGATCCTTGGTACTACACCGACGGAGCCAGCACACCATCCGACACCGGCACGACTGGGACTTAGCTCGTTTCCAGGTCGGAGGAGCAGGATCCAAGGTACGTGGACCACCCCAAGAAATTTCATTCCCGTCCGTTTCCGCGATCGTCGTACAGTCGGGCGTAAACCGGGTAATTCACGCACAATAGCCCTTGGGAGGAAGTAGGTAGGAATTAGGGAGTAGCTTATCATCAAGGCCTATTTAGATATCAATAAAAATTTCCCATTTACCACTGAATCCCGGCGTTGTGTGTCTCAAATCCCAATACCATCAATTCTGCTCCCTTCAGGAGCCCAGCGTTGCCTGGCCCCCAACCCACCCAAGGTAGGTGGAGGCCGACAGGCAAAAGTTAACGCAATATCAGGAATATTAGGGGCTCACACTACCCAAGGTAGTAATGTGTGTAAAACATTTTTGTGCAATACACTATTTTGGTAACACCGACATTGCGGTGTCGCCGCTTCATCAATGTCTCGCAATTGTAAACAAAAATATAACTATCAACTACCTGTTTAGGTTATTTGGTTGGTCCTCATCTTGATCTATGTATATAACCAAAATGATAACAATGGCGGAGGTTACCGGACAACAATCGCATTCAAAATGGTTCTGGAGAGTGATTGATATGCCAAGATAATATGGGAAAAAGCTGCATTCATGCACAAGGTAGCCCTGCAAGACCTGCGATACTAAACCCGCATGACACCAGTCGTACTTGGCTATTGTTTCAGGGGGAAAGATTAGCTTTCGCGGCTTCGGGATTCGATCCGGCTAAGTCGTGGGTATATGACGCTTACATACTGGACCCCTGTCCAGTCTCAGTATGTGGTCTCGACTCTGTTGTATCTAGTGGCATTAGTAAATATTCGAAAACGCAGATGAATGTATGCGGAACTAAATGACAATATGTATAATTTTTGAAAATGGATTTACTCTCTTGTGGGGGGGAAAGGGTTATTTGAGCTCCATGTGGCTCACAATATGGAATATGGTTCATCAGCTTTTCTTCCATTGCTTCTCTATGTAGGCAATTAGTTGCAGTAGAAGCGCGGACCGTTATTTTTTGTCAATTGGGACAAGAGATAAGAAAGACTTTTTATGAGAAGTAATGTGATTGGACTTCTTGGCTACCTTCTATGGCTGTCAGTAACAACAATATTGATGTAGTTGTTTCGATTTTCATAAAATGTTACTCTAATGGGGTATATATCTTCACTTTTCCCTCTCATAACCAAACACATTAATCGAAATTGTGTGGTTTTGTCTTTCCAATTTCTGATTTTCGAAATTCGAAAGACAAAACCTCCCAATTGATTTGAGGGAAACTCCGTTCCATTCACAATGACTTTTCCAACCTGTTTCTTATAGTAGGAGACTGTAGTTCCGTCCTTCATCTGGGACAAAGGCCAACCAAAACAGTCCACAGAAAGCATTTTTCATGGGTATTACTGATGTTCATGATGCCTGTCATTGAGTTTGACACTGAAGAGGGTTTGCGGATGATCCATTGTGCCACACGTGGTTTCTGTCCAATGAGTGAGATATTTGAGTGATCCGAGTAGACCTTGGCGGAGTTTGCTGTGTAGTTAAGTGGTGTTTCGTACTTGTGGTAGAATAATATAGGTGAACGAATAATCTACCTAGTGCCTACGAATTATGGTATCACTCGGAAAAGGTTCAACAAGAACTCCGTACGTTTTGCACCGTCCTGCCTATCAATTCCTCTTGCCGACAAGTTAGTTAGGTACATAATTTTATAGACAACTGCATTATCTACTTGTAGTAGTTGGTTCACTCACTAACAGCTTACCTCGTCACCTTCACTTCTTTCATTTGGAAAGTCCCGCGGGTTTTTTTTTCTTTTTTTCACACGAACTCGCACAGGCCAAATAAATGAAGTGAGGCAGTGAGATGAAAGACGACGTCTCATACCCATCCTTCGCTACAGGTATTTTGCCCATTATTGGAATAATTGTTGCACCGATATTGTGTACGTCATGAAAAGTCGTGAATACACAGCCAACTATTCAGTAACGTGAAGTGCACAGGGGGAGTGGATCTTGGATGCAGAGATGAAGACACGCGAGATGTGAAGTCCCGCACGGGAGTGGGCGGAGTCAGATGAAGCGCGTTTTGACGGGCTCTCAGAAATACAAATTTAATTTATTTTTATAAAATCACTGGCGCGTCTGAAACAAATTTTTCTCTTACCTTTCGTCTTCAAATTAAATCCACTTTTGGTTTATTATTCTGTGAGTACAACTACGAAATCGCTCAGCAAAAAATTTACGTTTCAAGGTGCGTAGTATGCATGCCGGCTTCATTTTTGGTCTAGAAAAATCGTTCTTTCGTACACGTGCTCCATTTGGGCCCTAGTTGTGTCCCGAAACTTTGCAGCCGGATCGGAATATACCGAGGGGTGTTATGAGTGAAAATGGGTATAAAAATAGGTACTTTTTGTGTTTTCGTAACATAAGTTAAATTCAATTTTTTATTCAGCAAATACTTTATACAACAAACATAATGATTTTTAGAGAGTCTATATACATAATACAAGTTCTACACTTTTGTTGGTTTATGAGCCTAAGGTCAATGACCCGTCCAGGCTCTTCTCTTCTTCGTAACATGATATCATTTTTCGTGATATTAGCCATTTTTTCGATTTTTGATCCTTATGAAGTCAAATGTGACCCACTCCATCTGGAGGAAAATATTTTTATCAATGAAATAGTCCCCCTTCCTGTCGTGCATCACTATCCCACACAACGTAAGGAGAACTGACAAGGATTTTTCCCCCTAATACCAATATTGACACCAAAAAATCCAAATTTAACCAGTCATCTGTAGGAAAAACAATTGAAGTGGTATTTTTCTGTCTCTACCCACCCTTCCATTCCCCTTACAGTAATTTTTGTTGGCAATTTTAGCCGTTGTTACAGATTTTTTACCCCCTATAAACTCCAACTTGACCTACTTAAAACTGTTTGAAATTGCTTATCTTCGAATTCATCTTATTGTTTGGTAATATGAACATTTTCGCTGGATTTGGAATGCTGATCATGTTCCCAAGGTCCGATATCGTCAGGAGACATAAATAAATGAATAAATATTACATATACATATACATATACATATACATATACATATACATATACATATATATATATATATATATATATATATATATATATATATATATATATATATATATTTACATCCTGCTATCATAGTGGCATCCGCACATAACGCGTTATTGTGGCACCCTTGCAATCCAATAATATATATCGAATTTTTAAGGCGTATACTGGTCCATTACATTGATAGAAAGTGATGGGTGTAATTTTTTTCTTGAAATTTCAAACAGAAATGAAATCCCATAATGCTATCATTATGGCATCTTTTCATTCTTAGATCAATACGGCACCCGAAGTATACATTATCCGAATTCACATCATTGCAGAACCCACTTGTGTATACATTGAACATAGTGCTATCAATATGGCACCATGCGCTGTTGCCAAATCTCTAGTGGGGAAAGCATTTAACCTGGTAGTGTAGAATCGTAGCCCGGGGTGACCATGTAGATCTTAGTAACCCCAAAGTTGGCGGCAACTGGTCCTCGTCTCAGGTGGGCACCAATGCAAGCTTTTCAAAGCTTGTGCTTACTCGACCAGCGATTAGCTCTTCACCTCTCATAGTAATCATGCGAAGTCTACAGGGACTAAAGATTGAGTAAGGTCCGAGTAAAAAGTTCCCCCCGGGATATACCCATTGAGAAAAACGCTGCAAATCCCTGCACAACGGTTTATTATTTTGTATAGAATACCCTCCTGTTACAGATCACAGCTCTATGTATAGATAACCCTTCTATATAATATGATATGTACTATTCTATTATATACATATTATGTAGATCGCAGACCCTCCGTAGGTTAGTACCTAACCCCGTACTCGTTACTAGGTACCTACCTAAATCACGAGTTAAATGTTGCTAAAATAATTCTGCCGATGACAAACAGTACCTAACAAAAAGAAACACACATAATGAAGTTCTGAAAAGAAATTGTTGATGAGGAGTGAAAAAAGTTGCAAAAGTACCTACCAACAAACTCCAGCCCCTTCTACGTAGATGGTATAATGAACCGTTGTGTAATAATTTACCGTTGAGTAATGATTTACCGTAGTAATAATTTACCCATCAATAATACTTCAACGTTTGTTCAAGCTTCACTACCTACCAACAAACTCCAAAAGAGCCATCATTTTTCAAGCGAAATAATATCAAAGAACAACCAACTCGACTTCATACTCCGCCAATATAATCAGGTGATCCCTACCAATGATTGGCCGTATTCACAAATTCCTATTGTGGGCGCGTCTCTGGTTACGAGATTTGGTTTGAATTGTATACAATTTCATTCACACTGGAGTCGAAAATGCCTGTCGGTGCAAACTTTGGGGCCTTACTGTGAACGAACGGCTGGACGTACGATGCTCCGGATGGTCTTAAAAAACTCGCAAGTTCAAGAACTATTTAAAACCGTAAAAATATTCACGTAAAATAATGGTATAGGCGTTTTGAAAATTTCAACCCCTATTTTGAACCCCTTAGAGATGACTCACAGTAACGTCGAGCTTCGAGGACCAACTAGACGCCGAACGGAACCTATAACCCGAATTTCATCAATTTTTTTTCATGGTAACTAAGAAAAGTGGCCCGTACGGCGTACGGCGTACGGCGGACAGACAGAAATATTTTTATTGCAGTTTTGGATTCTACATACCTTGAAACGTAAACCATCAAATTTTGAGGGGGGGTAAGAATTTTTTTTTTCATGCTCGATTCCAATGGTTCATTATTGAAAATAATAAACCAAAATTCAGGGTTATAAAAGACATTTAATTTAATTGTTGGAATCCATCTCTACAGTACCCAATACGGTCGATTTTTCAGCTCCCACATATCCCCTACCTATTTCTGGATGGATGAACTTGCAGCAAGGAAATTAATTGAGCTGTGTATGTATTAAAACGTCACTGTTTCATTAGAGTAGACATTTGTATACGTACTTACCTATAAGTAACATCCTAGGCCAATAAAATTAGGATTTTTCCAGGAATTAATTGACGAAAAATCGGAAATCGTTTTAGTACCTTCAGATGATGCTAAATAAAAGTTTAATACCTTCAGTTGATGATAAGTAAAATAATCTGCGTTTGCACGGTCACAGGTAGTGAGCTTAAATTTTGAGAGCAAAAACACCGACATTTTGGCACTTTCTAAATTTTTTAGTTAGGTATATCTTCCAAACCGTACATCCTACCTTCCACCACTAGAACCAAAGATCATTAAATTTGGCATCGAATCACATGGTAGCTAAGAAAAGTGCTAAATAAATACATCGTACAGCGGACGGACAGAAATTTTTTTATTGCATTTTCGGATACTACATACCTTGAAATGGAAACTTTCAAAGTTTAATGGGTTGGGGGAGGGGGGGGGGGGGGTTAACAATTTAATTTTTTCGTCCTCGATTCCAAAGGTTCATTATTCATAATAATAAACCCAAATTAATGAAATTCGGTTTGTGGGTCCTATTTGGGGTCTGAATTGTCCATGGAGCTCTGCTGTAAGGGGAGAAAAAAACGCTGCAAAGTCCTTGTCGCATGGTTTTATTATTCTATTGGACATACCTACAGAAATGTTGGCTGTTCATTTATTGTTTCTTTCATGTGAAATAATTTAAATAGATAAGTATTTCTGATTGTTTTCACCAATTCATATTCGATCTTCTCGTTCCCAAAAACATGGAAAACGATACCTCAAAAGCTCATTTTACTAACATGTTACTAAAACACAAAAAGTACCTATTTTTGTGCACATTTTCACCCATAACACCCCTCGGTATATTCCGATCGGGCTGAAAAGTTTCGGGACACAACTAGGGCCTAAAATGAAGCCGGTACATGTGATACGGCGGACGGACATAGCATTTTTGGAATCTACGCACCTTGAAACGGAAAAGAAAAAATTTTGAGGGGGTGTTATAAAAATTTTTTGCTGAGCGAATACATAGGTGTATTATTCACAGAATAATAAACCAATAGGGGTTGAAATTTTCAGGGCTCCGTTATTTCAGGGCTCGTTTTTAAATTGATCTCGAACTTAGGAATTTTTTGAGACCACCTGGAGTATGTACAGCCGTTTGTTCACATTATGGCCCTGAAGTTTGCACCGAAAACCTTCGTCAGTATGATCGTGAATGAAATGGTATGCATCCATCACGGATGGCTGTATGAAGTCGAGTTGGTTGTTCCAAGATATTATTTGATCGGAAGAATTATTGTTATTTATTATTTTTCTAATTGGTAGGTACCTACTTTTGTGGCTTAACACACGCTTCATGAATATCAACAAATAACTTATTAATCACAGCATTCTTGAATCCACCGCATATTTATGAAACTGTAACTGCCCGGCCGGCTCCAGTACTCGATTTAGTGCTTTCCTGGGGGTCCAAGAGGGTAGGTATTGACCACAGAAAACAGTGATTTAAATTATACACCGTTCTGTAATAAGTTGCAGCGATTTTGTTCTTCTATCTATGGGATAAATTAGTACTATTTTTTCGGGTTATTATTCTCAATAAAGAACCTTTGGAACCGAGCATTAATAAAATTATTTTGAAAGCGTTTCAAGGTACCTACATAGAATCCGAAAATGGTAAGAAAAAAGCTGCAAATTACTACACAACGGTTTATGACTTACCGGTACAGAAACACCTACGTTAAAGACCACTGAATTCTGTGGTCAAAACCTACCCTCGTGCGTCTCCCAGGAAAGCCCTGATCGCCTAATGGATCCAAATGGGCCATTTCAGTTGATAAAATGGGTGATGGATTCAGATTCAAGACCTCTACCAAAAGTGTAAGGTGTATTTTTCGAATTAATTTTTTCAACTTGTATGAGATGAATTTCTTGAGTCTAATGACCTGATCTGGTCTTATTCGGAAGTGGCGTAGGTATGTTGAAAATGGGAATAAAAAAGGGGGAAATCTGACCCATTTGACCACAATTTCTTTAACAATATAAATGTCAAGTGGGATGAAATGTGCCGGCTGAATTCGGGTGGGAACGTTCTGTAAATTCCGAAATTTTAAATTTAGGAATCTAAATCTTACGATCACGTTTGCGTGTTGCGTCTTATTGCCGAACGTCAGAGATGCCTCAGACTTGTCAACATTTCGGGGTATGTCTGTACTGCGCTGCAAGCCGCAATCTTGGGTATTTTGGCTTGAAACTTTGAGGCTAGCCTCATTCGGCCTTCCAAATTTGCTATTGGTGCCACCATGTTACCAGTGGTACCATCTATCAGAAAAATGTGTTTAGGCCTCCAGAATTTTCTGTGTAGTTTTGGTGCCACCATGGTACCAGGGAACGACGCCTGTCATCTCTGTCATCTGTCAGAAAATGTGTGTTTGGTATAGTTTTTCATGTTTTCCGGCGTGCTGAATCGAATACAATTACTTTCAACGCTCTGCCAGTCATCCTTACAGCAACTGCTAAATATTAAGCCATAAACCGCTCCGAAAAATATATATTATTGACAATGGTTTATAGGCAGTGAGCTTATTTTCAAAATTGCGAAATACGTCTGGTCAGTGGACCCACTAGTATTATCTGATTCTGCATCATATCCTGAATTGAAAGGCACTTGTCTGCCAACTGAACTAGTAGGTTCAGCAGACAAATTTTAAAATATCAAGTCTATTTGGCAACCAACTTCTGACTTATTTTACCGCGTTTGTTTCCTCTGTTTCTTGATTCTACACTATATCCTGAACTGAAAGACACTTGTATGTCAACTGTCAAGGCCGCATAGGCTCGGGAGACAAATATTAAAATTTTAAATTTTGGAAACAAACATCTGACTCATAAGACTATTGTATTCCCAAATTTAATCCACACAATTTTAGCGATTGTCTCCTTGATTTGTTGACTATTACTGCAAATGCGAGTCGCGCCGAAACGGCAAACGTTTGATTTCGAATGGCACCTGTTTGAATCATTGGGAAATGTGGCAACAGTACAAGTTCTCCTTTAAATGTTTCTTTTAAAATTCTAGCTTCGATGGTATTGTTCATCATATTTTTCAATGAAAGCCTGGTACCTTAGCAAAGTCATGCTGAATTCATTGAGGACCCCTGTTTGTTTATTAGTGGTGGGGGTAAAAATAGGGGTTTTCCAGTGTTTGAAGTTTTGGTGAACATGAGCTTGCGAGGTATCGTTTTCCATGTTTTTCAGAGCACGAAGACCGAATATGAAGTTGATTCTCCTAAAGACCAAAGAGTGAAGAATTGAAATTGTACCTAACGTTCAGCTCCCGGATTCATTTTTTATTGGTCAGAAACCTGGGACATTGACTGAAATCACCTTAAATTTGTATAATAACACAAAAAGTAGTATCAACAGGTGAATCAAGACAGTTAAATGGAACTATAATTGATCAAAGATAGTTTGTAAAAAAAAACGTGTTTTTGAGAAACAATAAATGAACAGCCAACATTTCTGTAGGTAAGTCCAGAAGAATAATAAACCCATGCAACAAGGATTTTGCAGCGTTCCTATATTGAAATATTCAATTCACAATTTTAATTGGTTGAAAAGAAATTGCTGCATGAAACCGAGTTGGTTGTTCCGCAATATTATTTCGTTTCGAGGAAGATGGTGTTTTCGATTTGGTCGATAGGTACATACTTTAGCAACTTGAACAACAATTTGGTTCGATGTATGTCTATCCGTTTGCGTCCGCAAACCCTTGGCACGCGCATAATGTCCTCAGTTCGAATCCGATTTTGGCAACATTTGCGGGCTGGGCTCCCCATCCGCTCGGATATGGGGAATCCTTATAGGAAAATAATAAACCGTTGTTTAATAATTTGCAGAGTTTTTACGTTTCTTCCCGCCAGGTCCTTTTCTAAATATGCGGTAGAGTCGAAAATTATATCTACAGTTATTTGCTGTAATGCATGAAGCATAATGTGTAGTTTAAAAATAGTAGAACGAAAATTCCTACGCCTAGTTTGAAGAACCGTTCCTAAAAATGCCATCGAAATCGGGCGGTCAAAGAATGATAGAATACGACTGTATAACCGACTTTGTACTAACCTAGCTTCTACGAATACTTCTACAAATAGGGAAAAAAGAAGTCGTGGGTTTTTCAAAATTAATAGGTAACGCTTTATTAATAGGTAAGGCTTCCGTACTTGTCCTCAGACAGCAACATGAACAAACACAGGTTAATGACAAATCAAGTACCTCGATTTTGCGTCTACGCAAGCACAGTGGTCGTACTAATGATCCGAGCGATTTTAAATTCATATGGGACGATCTAGGAGCTACACCACCCCAACTATCACTGAATTTGAACAAAATCGGGCGGCCGACGCCGGTAACGCCGAGCTTCGCGGAACAAAAAAAGACCCTCATTGGAACCTACCAACCAAATTTCATTAATTTTGGTTTGTGGTAACAAAGAAAAGTGTCTGGTAAGGCGCGGCGTACAGCGGACGGGCAGAAATTATTGTTTAATCTATTTTCGGATTCTACGTGTCTTGAAACGAAACCGTCAAATTTTGAGGGGGCTAAACTTTTTTCTTTTCCCTCATGTTTGATGCCAAAGATGGACTTCATTAAGATGATTCATGTAAGATGGACCGTTCAGGTAAATCTTATAGATAGGTAAGCTAAAAACTGGAAAAAGTCCTACAATTTTGAGGTTTTTTGGCAAACAAAAGTTGTCCTGAACTCAAAAACGATTATTCGAAATGAAAAGTGTTATATAGGTAACTAAAGTTGTAGAGCACCAAATTCATAGGGGACGACCTAGGAGCTACACCACCCCAACTATCTACTGAATTTGAACAAAAAAAAAAGAATTAAAATTTTAAATTGCAATTTTAATAAAACATGGGTGCTTTGAACGCAGAATTGAATGATGTACAACTTTAGTTATATGATAATGTTTCATTTGGAATACCCATTTTTAGTTGCAGGCGTGCGAAACACACTTTTCAGTCAAAATAGAAAAAATTTCCGAGTTTAGACCGTCAATTCCAGCCAAACGGCTGAACCAAATTTGATGTTTAAGACAATGATTCTAAGTAGAATTTAATGCTCTTTAATTTTTGTCCGAGTGAAATTTTCTGTAAGAATCATCGTTTGGATGTTATAAGCCCAAAACTGCACGAAGTGCCAATATTTCACGGTTGTATGATGTACCAATCAACAAGCATGCCACATTTCAAATTTTTAGGATTTTTTTCCCGCTGGTACCTTTTTTTCTTTTCTAATTTGACTGGGCTAAATGAGTTGATACTCCAAAAGTGCTCTTCTGACAAGCCCCCATGGCCCTACAGCCCACGAGGGGCTTGGGCTGGTCGACTGATTCTCTGATAACAGTGTTGCCAAATCTCCGGAGGTCGCAATGATAGGTCTTCGTCAATTTTATGATATACTGTGTATATTCTCGACTGGCACCAGCGCTGCGTTTGGAAAAACCGGGAACTATCGCCGTATAATTGTTATCCATCTTGCTATGTTTGTGGCACCCATGTGACAATTTTCAAATCAATATATCTGACTCCTCTTATCGATTTACCCCCTTCTGTGTATCGATAGTTGTTGATAATTGATACCTGCAGCACTTCCGAAGCGTTTCAATTTTTTTCTTCTATTAACCTCCAAACTACGTAGGGATTTCAAAGTGGCACCCTTATACGGATGTCGCATGCACACGGGTGCCACTTTAAATGCAACTTTTCTGTGTGTGGTAGCCACAATGATACCAGGATGTATATATATATATATATATATATATATATATATATATATATATATATATATATATATATAATATTCATGATGCACTACAACGAACTTGCCTATGAAAAATTTCAAAAATTCATGTTATGAAAATTTTTGACCCATTGCTACAGCTTCATTTTCTGTGAAATCCGCTTATAATCATGAGAGCCGGCACTCAGCGGGACCGTACCTTTCGACACCCAGAGAAATCAATGCACAAGACTGTGATAGCTGATTGGCCGGATGTTTAATTGGTTCGGCGCCGATTTCACCTCACTCAATCTTAAATAAATATAAATCAACAACAAAATGCGTACATTATTCATTAAATATGATCAATAAGTCATGTATCAACAATAGACAGACATAGCATAGATAGTAGGACATCGAAATCACAGCTCTCTGTATAGATAACCCGTCCATAGAATACAATATGTACTACTGTCTAGTCTATACATATTATGTAGATCGCAGACCCTCAGTAGGTTAGTACCTAACCCCGTACTCATTACTAGGTACCTGCCTAAATTACGAGTTACATGTTGCTAGAATAATTCTGTCAATGACAAACAGTAACTAAAACGGCAAAAAGAAACGCCAATCATGAAGTTCTGACGGAAAATTGTTTATGTGAAGTGAAATAGATGCCCCTTCTGCGTAGATCACTGTTTTCTGTGGTCAATACCTACATTCGTGGTCAAGGTCAACCGTTCTGTAATACCTTGCCCATCAATTATACATCAACCGTTGTTCAAGTTGCAAAAGTACCGATCAACAAAATCCAGCCCCTCCTTGGTTGATGTACTGTTGTGTGATAATTTACCGTTGTGTTATAATTGACCGTTCTGAAATAATTTACCGTTAGTCAATAATTTAACATTGTGTAATTGCCATTGTGTATTGTGCCGTTGTGTAATAATTTAGCCATATATAATACTTCAACGTTTGTTCAAGTTTCAGAAGTACCTACCAACAAAATCCAATACCTAGTCCATCACTTATCAAATGAAATAATATCGCAGAACAACCGAATCGACTTCATACAGCCATCATTGATTATAATCAGATGCTCCCTAGTAATTATCAGTGCCGGATTTGTACCGTTTGATTCACGATCGTGTTGGCGATGCCTTTTGGTGCACACGAACGGCTGGAAGTAAAATGATCCGGGTGGTCTCAAAAAATGGTTTAGCTCAAGACAAATTTAATAACGTAAAAAAAAGTTTGTCTAAAGTCGTCCTTCTTCCGCACACAGTTTGGGTCCCCTTTGGAAACAAATTTGGGTCCTACTTGTGCTCCGAAGCTAGGCAGCTCAATCGGACAGAAGACACCCAGGGGTGTTATGGAGGGAGAATGGGTATAGAAGCCGGGGTTTTTGAGGTTATTTTGAAGATTTAGTGAACATGAGCGAGAAGACCGAATATGAAGTTGATTTTGACAGAAGAGTGGAGAACTGAGGTTGTAACGAAGGTTCAGCTCCCAAAATTCACTTTTTATTAGTCAACAACCAGGGCATTGTCTGAAATTACCATAAACTTGTATAATACCACGACGTAACATCAGAAGGTGAATTAAGACAAATGGCAATACCTATGATCAATGTTAATTTGCAAAATAAATAGGAGCTTAATTCGTGTTTCTGAGGCTAAAATTGGTTTAACCATCAAAAATTGCTATTTCAGATATAACATATGATTGAAACAGTAAATGAACAGCCAACCTTTCTGGAGGTCGGTACAATAGAATAATAAACCCATGTGACAAGGACTTTGTTGCGTTTTGGTGTACTTCAGGTACAGGAAAATGTTAAAGTGTGGGTTGGTAACGGCGTACAAAGACTAGGAAGCAGGCAACATTTATATATTTATCGGACGTGGGGGCTCTTCGCTGCCGAATTTGGGCGGAAACGTGAGCAACCTCCCCCCGGTGTCCTCTGGGTAACAGTGACGAACGGTGAACGTTTATGTTGGTTAATTATGTGTAACGTAAAATCCGATTTTTCACGTTCAGGGTGCCCAAAGTACGAGTGTCCATTTTTGGTTGAGATGGAGGCCCTATGCAATTTAGGTGCCGAAAAATGCGAAAAAGCAGATTGTAATTGGATTGCATACCACTTTGACTATTCGCTCACCCACTCACGCTGCGGGATTGGTACTCTGATGGTTTCTTTCAGCACGTCCGGTTTTTGACACCTGTCACCTGATTTTTTTTCAAACGTGATGATGTTTAGGATGAATTTCTAGTTCTAGTGAAAATATAATAATACATGTGATTGGTGATTCAAAACAGGGACAATTTATTTCTGTAATTAGGTAGATTAAGAGGTTTTGGTCCCGGGATGGAGAAGACAAGATATGTTGAGTGCAGTGGCGTAGCCAGTTGTTGGTGGGGGGGGGGGGGGGGGTTAGCGGGGGTCGTAACCCCTCCCCCCCCCCCCTACCACAATTTGGTTCGAAAACTTTATCACAAATTAAAATTAAATCTTCAGAATGATAACAATCACAAAAGTACCAAACAAAAACAACAATAACAGATTAAACGATAAATCAAACATGATTGAACAGTTAAATAATATTAGGTACGTTTATTTGATTACTAACGATCTGTCCCAAAAATGTGATCCACTCGTTTTGACAAAAATTCTTATCGAAATAGTCCCTCACCGTCACCATCCCAAACGTCAGGTGAATAATATTGATTTTAGCCCTTAATACCAGTTGTTGACCCCCAAAAATCTTAATTAGACCCCTATTCTGTGTGAAAAACAACTGAAATGGTATTTTTCTGTCCAAATGTCTTCCATGCCACTTTCAGTGATTTCATATATCAATTTCAGCCGTTTTTAACAGGTTTTGACCCCTAAAACTCAAATTTGACTCCCTTCGAATTTTTGAAAATTGCTCATATTTTTGTTTGGCGAAATTTGGGATTTTTATCACGTACCCGCGGTCATCGTCTGGAGTGGCACATAAATAAATGTATATATAGTATACGTATTATACATTTTTGTTATATAATCTAGAGATAAAATCAGGATGCTCTGAAACGGATTTGCCTATAACATAATTTCAAATATGCGAATTTAGAACAAAAATTAGTACTGTAGCTTCCAAAAACCCATCTCGAAAAACGTTTTTCGTTAAATACCCAACATCCTGATTTGTGTGAGAAATTCGGTTTTGAGCCAGACCTCATATTAGAAATTTTGAGACCAACCGCTCTCTCTTACAATTGACAGTTTTTTTCACTATTTCGCTTTCACGTATTGAACCCCTCCCGCCTGGGCGAGACCCCCTTGCCGAGTGTGATTTCACTTGTTGCCGAAACTTCGAAAGCTCATAGAAACTCAGTTTAAATTTCTCCCTTGAGAGGGAAAAACATTAAATCATGTTTAATGTTTTTCCCTCGCAAGGGAGAAATTAGATATAGTTTTTTAATGTCAAGAAAAAATGAAAGCCACAATTTCACTGAACTCTACAAGTATAATGTTGCATTTACTGTACTTATTATAGAACTCGCCATCAACATATGGTTGCTACAACAGAAGGTAGTAACTGTGTAGTAACCAATGAAAAACGTAGCTATTGACTCTTGTTTCTTTCGAGTGCGATATTCTTTATGGTTGCTACAACAGAAGGTAGTAACTGTGTAGTAACCAATGAAAAAGTTGCATATTTGCGTGTCGGAATTCACAGAATGACCCCCAGCCCTAAAACATTAAACATGTTAAAACTTATTTTCTGAAAATGTTGGACCCATTGCAACAGCTGGGGATATTACTTGAAAATTCGCGAATATTGTTGCCAAATAAATGTTTTATTTCATCAGTGAAGTGCTTTGTTAAATGTAATTTAAATTCAGCTTTATTTGTGATGTCAAACCTTATTAACGGATTTTCAAAGACAATGAAGCTATTGCTATGGGTAACATTTTCAGAACATGAATTTTTGAAATATTTTTATAGGCAAATCCGTTTCAGAGCATCCTCAGTTCATCCCTAGATGTTAACAAAAATTTATGTATTATGTATATATATTAACACGCCACTCCAGATAATAGCCGTCCTTGGGTACATGATAAAAATCCCAAATTTCTCCAAAACGTTTGGGTTGCCAAACAAAAGGATAGGTTCGAAGATGAGGAGTTTTCAAAAATTCCAAGGGGTCAAATTGGAGTTTTTAGAGGGTAAAAAGTCGGTAAGAACGGCTAGAATTCAAACAATTGATATAAAATCACTGGAAGTGGTGTGGAAGGGTGAGTAAAGACAGAAAAATACCATTTCAGTTGTTTTTCACACAGAGTAGGGGTCAGATTTTGAATTTTAGGGGTAAAAACTTGGTCCTATTAATGGCTAAAATCAATATCAATTCACCTGACGTTGTCTGGTATGATTAATAACGACGGACGGACTGTTTCGATGATAAAACTATTTTTCTCAAAAACAAGTGTGTCAAATTTGACTTTATGAGGGTCAAACATCGGTAAAAATGGCAAAAATTACGAAAAATTATACAATTTTAAGAAAAGTGGTATGGTTTCTCGCTATATCATCTTTTTAGACAATAGCAGGAATATTTCTTAGAAAATTCGCTCTAATAGAATCCAGGCTACGCCACTGGTTGACTGATGGTCACATACATGAAGATAGAACCACTGGAGAGGAGCAACACTATTTATGGCACACCCAGTGTCACGACTCTACGGCTGAAATATGAAACGTGAACAATGGAAACGTGGAAAAATATTACGTGGTTTAATGTGATCGGAGATATAAAGAAACCGATTGTCACTGATGATCCCTTGGTGGTAGCAGCTGTTGGTGGAAGGGAAATTGAAGATCAAGAAGCGGAGACCCATTTGATTCTTCCGCTTGCATATTAATTAGATAAAACATTGTCAGAACGCCCATGAAGAGTGGCTAAAATTGAAGGACAGATCCTCAGGCCTTGGGAGAAAAGGCCAATTTGCTGAAAAATTGTATAAACTGCGAGATGGAACAGGGCCAAACATGTTCAGTAGCACCATAGTAAATTTATGGAGGCAGTTGAAAAATTGTAGGCAAGGAGTCGAAATCCATGAGGGATTTGCTGAGAATCATGCTGATGATTGACGTAACGGGTTGAAACCTCCTAATGCATCCGTGACTTTGCAATAATTTTCTTAAGTACAATAATAAGTGCAATAATAATCTTTGCAAAGAGTACATACGTTCAGATATTTTAATTTTACCCACTACCTCACAGCACGATGCAATGGATATAATGAAGACAAAATTTTAAGAACGCATTGACAAATTAGAAAAAAATAATAGCTTGTGCCATCCACTATTATACACTTGGTATCGAGATAACACAACAAAAGGGATGCGTCGAAACGTCTCAAACCAAATATATCACACGAATTCTTGAGAAAGTTGGCACCCCCGTCAGATCTCGGACCATACCAAAACTTAAATGGATTCCTAATATGATTTGCCATCTGCACGAGACCTGTAGGTAGTTGTAGGGTCAATCACTCTTTACAGTGCTAATCGAAGAGCTCAAAAGCTGACTCAGAAGCCGGCATCATTTCGAAAGAGAAACTGCGCTTGAAGATAATGTTGACGTAAATTACGGGTACGAACCAACTGATGAAATGAATGATCTCCCGTCCAATTGTTGACAGGACCCTGCGGTTTTTCAAACCTGTTGTGTTGAGATTTCTCCGGGTTCAGAGGAGCTCAATTAAAATTTTTGTGAGATCATATTTTTGTGACTGATGGTTAGCCAAACGGTGAGGATTTATTTCTACGGTTAGTGAGTTCGAAGAGTTTCATATTATTAATTCACCTTATTTTACCTTCTCAGACTGGTAAACCACCGTGTTGTGGATATCAGAACGTCATACCTGGAACAAACATTCATCTATTAGAATATCATTTTTATATCCTCGTAAATTAATAAAATATCGTTATCAGTTCTAGTCAACCTCTGACAAACATAGGATTATGTTACAATACAAATATTGGAATTATGAGGGTTTTGTTCATGCGAATATCTAGTATCATGGGCAATGATTATTTTCATAGCCGCCAACAGTCAAAATAGAGAAAGAAGACCGAATCCTGATCAACTTATTGATAGAACACATTTTCAAGAGTAGTAAAATGAGAAAGGTGTTTCAGTAAGTAGGTAGCTATTTGAAATTCGTTTACAAGTTGAACCAAGGTATCCTCCAATTATGATCACAACATAATATTATGTAGACTTTGAAGACATAAGTAAAATCAGTAACGAAAATATTAGAATAGTGACCTACTGAGCTGTTGATCCTTTCGGTGTAAATAGGATTACCTATTGTTTTTCGACTGCAGTAGCATAATCCTGTAATAGATAACAAAATCATAATTATTATAATTAATAACAAGTTTTTTTAATTTGTTGGGATTAAAATCCCGAGGACGAGAGGGATGAAGATGGGGATTCGGAAAACGCAACGACTTCTGTTCATACCTAATTCTCAATTCCTGATTTTTTTGTTGATAATAAATTACATTCAGCTTGATGCGATTTTAGGAATCGCGTGATCTGCTCAAAAGGTGCTAGGTACATTTTTTACTATATGGCTTGGAAATGAGAGATACATTGATTTGCTTAGTTTTCACGAGTTTTACAAACTAAATTTTTTGGAACCGACTTCTCATGAGACGATTTTAATGAAAATAACTTAGCAAAGTTTTGCGCTATGTTTTCTATGCAATACCCATCCACAAAACCTAACTCGTCTAATTAAGCAACATATTGAATTGCTATGGTGATTTCAACGGTCTCATTTACCCCCCTTAAGTTATGCAGTGAGATAATTATTGTTAATGATTGATCTTTTCAAGGGGCCTATGTATTACGAAAAAAATTGTCCCAAGGTACGAGGACGTTTCCTCTATCTGAACAGATAAACAAAAGCCAGACAAAACATCCGTCTGATTTATCACTTAGCATATTAACAATAGCAGGCAATGACATGTCAATATGATTTTATGAAAGGAGTATCTTGATAGATGGAACATGAACTGCCGTCAATAGCTAGATGATTATTTGCACAGACGGAAAACGTGATACAGAGCGGCGCTATATAAATGACTGATAGCTGATTATCTCAATCAAACAACCATGAAAGTCTTCTCAGCTCTCCTTCTGATAGCGTTCTGCGTCGGTGCAGCTTTCAGCAGCGCCCTCCCTGAGGAAGATGCAGTTATTGACACCCCAGCTGAAGTACCCGCAGTTGTCCCAGCACAACCTGCCGCCCCAGCTGAGAAGCCTTCTGCCCCAGCACAACCTGTTGCTCCTCCTAAGCCCAGGCCTGGCCCAAAACCAAGGCCCACCAGAGGACCGAAACCCCCACAGGACCCTACCATCGCTGCGGCTAAGGAACTCGAGCGAAAACTGGAGAAGGCCTTGAGAGAGAGCAGAGGTAAATTGGAGAAACTTGAAAAGGTTCTTGGTGAACCCAGAGCAGCCACACTCGCCAAAGTCGATAGAATCAAGGATGAACTCGTCGTCAAAGCCAGTAAGTTACGATATTTGTCTAATATCCGCCAGCCTTGGCTAATTTATTAGAGAATCTGGAAGTGACCATTAGACAGTTAGATACTCAGGTCCGAGGGGGCAACAGCGCCGCGGTCAGGCAAACTATTACAAGGTTTGATAAAGATTGTTTATGTGCATGTGCTCAGACCAGCAATCGGCTCTTCACCACTGCCTGACTGAATAATTTGATGCCTATAGACGTGTTCAATAAACCAATTAACAGAGGCAAGTTCGTTACATTATGTTCGCGCATTGCAGACAGAAGTTCTAGTATGATTTTGTTGAAATTCACACATGGGACCATCTAGGGTCTAACGCGTACCTACCCTCCAAGTTTCACTTGATATTAGGGCTATATAACCTTTGGGTAGTTATAGGCGTGGCAATCATTTGTGGACACACAGACAGACCGTCACGGAACCGAATTAGTTCAGAAAGGTCTAAAAAGCGAAACGCGAGTGGAACTCGAAAGCAAAAACAAAATAAAATGAACTGGATGAAATGAATGCATCATGCTCTTATTATCATAAGGTCATTATTTGGTTTATTATTTTCAATAATGAAGCATTGGGGTCGAGCATGAAGGTTTGGAGAATCCTAAAATGAAATAAAAAAAAATTCTGTCTGTCCGCCGTACACCGTACTTCGCACTTTTCTTAGTTACCAAGAACCAAAATTAATGAAATTTGGTTTGTCGGTCCCGTTTGGGGTCTAGTTGGTCCTCGGAGATCGGTGTTCCTGTCAGTCATCTCAATGGGCGAAAAATAGGGGTTCAAATTTTCAGAACGCCGTAGTAGCTCGAAAATGTTCAATAGAAGGGTATGGTTATTTATACGTTTTTAAATTGATCTCGAACTAAAGCATTTTTGAGACCATCCGGAGCATTGTACGACCAGCCGTTTGTTTGCACCGAAAAGCTTCGTCAACATGATCGTGAATCAAACGGTATAAATCGGCCCAGGTATCATAGCTAGGGAGCACCTGATCATAATAACGGATGGTTGTATGAAGTCGAGTTGGTTATTCTGTGATATTATTCAATTTGAAAAATGATGGATCTCTTGGATTTTGTTGATAGGTAGGTACTTTTGCAACTTGAACACAAGTTGGAGTATTATTGGGTAAATTATTACACAACGGTAAACTAATACACAGCGGTCAATTATTCCACAACGGTTTCTCATACTATTTACGTAGGATGGGCATAGATACAGGTAAATGATTACACAACGGTTCATTAATTTCCTTATGATTCATTAATAATTACAAATATTTAATGATAAAATTATTGAATATCGCGCATTTGTATGAAACTTTAATTCCGTGGCCGGCTCCAGTACTCCATTTAGGGCCTTCCTGGGCGGAGCTCGAGGGTATTGACCACAGAAAACAGTGATCTGCGGTGAAGGGTCATCTATACAGGTAAATAATAAACCGCTGTGTAATAATTTGCAGAGTTTTTTTAATTATCAACTACAGAATCATGATCCGGAATACCAGGCTGTGTTCTCGTAAAACGTGAGTCTCGTACTTTTTCACCAGAATATTACCTACCTGTTTACTAATAGCATTTGTTTCATTTATTCCCTCTGCAGAGGAAGCCAAGAAGGAAGGAAAGATGGGACTGAGGAAGTTGCTCATCAAGAACGTCATCGCTCTTGACAGACTTAAAGTCAGAATCTCCAAACTCAAGTGAACATCGTCGTTGAAACTTTGACCGTTTTGTTTACATACTTGAAGAACTGAGAATCTCAATTTCTAAGTGGATGTATCTACAGAATGTACATAAATGTATGGACTGGACGACTGCATTATGTTTTCCATTGCATTGCTTAACCTAACGGTAATACTGCACACTTTTTTCGTTAGTCTGTTGAAGCATTACTAGTGACGTTGAACCGGTGCAGTAGATTGTGGACTTATTACTTAATTCTGTTAATCATAGTGGGTGATGGGAAATTATAAACAAAATCACCCATTGAAGGGTAAAAGCAGAAACGGAAATTGTGAAAAACTCAAAAAATTGGTAATTTGTGTCAGTGTTGCTGTTCTCGTGTAGTTTTTTGGTCCGGTGGTGACGGGGTCGCTTGGCGGAAGCCCAATCGATAGCCCTTCTTAACCGGTGATAATCTCTAGAGTCCACTGTCAGACTCTGTCACATGGTAGCAGAGCGTGGTTTGGTAGTATGCGCTGAGTAATTCACCATACTCCATCCCCTTTTTGTGGGTACCCAAAGGTTTCCAGAAGAAAGTCGTGTCGAGTACTGGAGCCGGCCCGGCAATATTGAACTTACGTAAATATGCGATGGATTCAAGAATTCTATCATCAATAAATTATTTGTTGTTATTCATGACGCGTACCAACTTTGTTCAAGTTACAAAAGTACATATCAATAAAATCGACAAGAGCCATGGTTCTTCAAATGAAATAATATCAAAGAACGACCAACTCGATTTCCTACAGCCATCCATGATTATAATCAGCTGTTCCTGAGAAGTGATATCTGTGCTGGATTATACCATTTCATTCACGATCATGTTGATGAAGCTTTTCGGTGCAAACGAAGGGCTGGGCGTGGAATGCTCCGGGTGGCCTCAAAAATTTGTTTAGTTCCAGTTCAATTAAAAAAAGTAAAAACTGTACTCTGTTACTGAAAGTTTTCGAGCTACAGCGTTCTGAAAATGTTAACCCTTATTTTGCACCCCTTAGAGATGACTGACTGTAACGCCGACCAGCGTGGACCAAGTACACTCCAAATGGGACATACAAACCGAAATTCATTTATTTTTAAGTACGATGTGTACCTACTAAGTACGAAAGTACGGAGTGTCCGATGTAGGTAATTTCCCTCGAATTTACGACCCGAGTACTCGTAAATTCGGTGAGTAGTTAGGGTGTAGCTTGTAGATATTCCTCCATGAATTTACAAGCGCTGGGAATATTGGTATCATCCCAGCGCATGGGCGAACGTGAAATCCCTGGTAATCACATTCTTGCGACCCACTGGTCCGAATACACTCAAATTTGTGGTAGGTAGGTTCGTGGTAGGTATTCGGGGATAAAGCCTCTAGATAGCCCCTTATGAATTACAGAACGATTAGATAATTAGTACTGCCAGTGCTCAAGCGCAAACTCGAATCCGAGGTACACACACAATTCCCCACCAATAAATGCCCTGATTATTCTCAGAACAGAAAACAGTGGTCTACGCTGAAGGGTTATATTTAACATAGGAAAGGTACTCCATTCCTTCAACCCCACCCCCCCCCCCCCCCAAACCACCCGCTTTTCTCTCAACAAGCAACGGATAGATAATTTTGATGAATAAGTTTTGATGTTGAAAATCACCTGTTAACCATACATATACCTATCGGATTCCGTTCGTGTCTCACGTTAATGTACCCACCATGATGTTTTCATAGAGTTTTCAGAAGATGAATCTCCTCCCATTATTTGATTATATGACGAACTATAAGGGATTCCTCGACATTATAGCTTCGTAGGGGCTTCCGTTCGACCAGCTGTTCGGTACGTCCTAGTGTTTTCCATCTGCTTCAGCAAAGAACATAACCGACGGATTGAACCGATTTTAATGCAATAAAACTGAGCTGTTGTTTTGTAGTGAAGAAATTATGAAACCACGGATTGCCAATACCTACAGCTTAACCCTACTTCAAAGAACTGGAAATGATAACTCTGAAGGAGAGAAATTTCCGTGCACAATAATTAACTGATCGACATTCAGTGAGATGTTCCAGAATTGCAACATGGATGGAATTAGTCGAAAGTGGACCGTATCAAGCAAAAAGTCATATTAGAAAGAATAAATTCAATGGATACCTACTCAGTAGAAGTTGCGACCAAAGAGGTGGTCGACTGTAACGAGTATCTGACCATGTTCGAAAACTGTTCAAAAATCTGGCACCTAACTTAATATTGTTCTGGTTGTCACAGACTCCACACTTCCGCTGCTCCAGATTCCGGCTGACGAATACCGGCGCTGAATGTTTTCTATCCCGCATAGGTGTAATTATTATGTATTGTGATACACTTAAAATAATTATAATATCCATATAGGTAATAACTTATTCCAATAAGTTGTTGCTCCATCTCATTCTAGAGGACCGGCGTGGCAGTGTTCATATTTACACCCCGTACTCTATATTGATACTAGCTGATTATGAATAATACAGTTTCCAGATGTTTTGGTGCATTTGAGCTGTCATTCGGGATACTAAACCCTGTTATCATGGGTAAGAACAATCGTGGTACCTATTGAACTATGAATATTTCCTAAACACATTTTCCATTCATAGTAAGTATATGTAATCGCTCTTTAGATAAAAGTAATACCTTAGTAAGTAATAGGTTCAGTGGGGGATGTTTTCTATGGAAGTTGTTCTACAACAACTAAGAGTAAAGTGTTCCATTATTTTCCATTTTTTATGTTCATTATTTGATATTCATTCGTCGTTTTCATTAAGTACCGACTGGTTCCTCCATTCCAATGTTCCGAATCGACGTTTCTTATTGAATCATAGTTGTACCCCGACATCGAGATTTCTTTTCAAACCCATGCTCATAACAATGCGAAATGCTGATTCCTAAAGAGCATTTCTACGGTTTCTTGAATGTTATGTTGTGGCTTCCCGAGAAAACTCGCTTGCAGTGTAGCGCATGTGCCGAAAGTGCTCCATTGTCAAGTTCTGCTATATTTTACACATGGAACACACAAGTCACAAATATGTTCCAAGGGGACCTAAATATATTATTACCGTATAGCCATATTTCACCGCTCCTTACGAAGCCACTTCACAAAGCCTATCCCTCCCAAGCTTCACTGTTAATTGGGTCCCACTGCCCTCAGGCGCATCCGAAACAGGTGATAGGTAAGTGCAGCAGGCTAGGTTCCATGATTTCAATGAGAATGTTTGTGCTTTGATTATGAGTACCGCTGTCGAATATATATCGCGTGTCCTAGAATGTTTATCGTAGGTGCTCGTATTGACAGACTGATTGCCTGTTCTACATTAGTCCAGAGGTGTTCTTTCTCGTCCTCTCTCTTTAGCGGTATATTTTTTCTCTATAAAGGGGAGTATTCCTCCACAAGCATAATCATGAACTTCTATGTTCAACAGAGGCCGAGGATATCACCAGATCGGCATGTCAGCACCTCCACACAACACCATGTTCATTCGACGAGATGGTGTAGCGCGAAATGTTCCAGTGGGGTGATCAGAAGTGTTCAAAGGATCTGATTACATTTAAATAGCTGTGTAATTACAATGGTTTGTTCACACACAATGGGATAAAACGAGAGACATCATTTTAATTACTCTTCAAGAGGGCTGAGTTTATTCAGTTGCAGACTGTGTAAACAAGTTAGAGTATAAAACTCAGGAAACAGACAGTTGAAGCATCGAATCATTTCGCAACCATGAAATTCGCCGCAGCTCTCCTCATCGCCGTCGTCTTCACCAGTGCCGTCATGGCCGCTGAAGAGGTTCCCGTTGCCACCAAGGGAATGAGGGAAAACCTCGTCGCCAAGGCCAAGGAACTCCAAGCCAAGATCCAGGCTGCAGTCCAGGTTGGAAAAGGCAAAGTTGAGGAAGTTGTGAAAGAACTTGGTCTGCCCAACAAGGAGGCCCTCGTCGCCAAGCTCAATGAATTGAAGGCTCAACTCCAAGCTAAGCTCAGTACGTATTGATTTAATAAAAATGTATTGTTATGTATTATCACATGTGTTACTATATGTGGGTTGATGGTTTTCCTTGTATTTTCATGCATTTTAGTGAGACGAATTCTGATAGGTTTGGGACGGAGTTCGAATAAATTGATAATGTTGGGTTTTATTACTAATTACAGAGGACGTCGTCGTCCCTGCTGTCAGCAAGGCTAAGCAACAGGCTGCTCTTAAATTGAGGGCTCGACTCGAGCAGGCCATCAAGCGCCTCCAAGATGCCATTGCTAAGCTCCAGAAGGTCCAACAATAAGTTGACACCGCTTTCTCCCGCTCCGTACCTATGAGATTTCATTGGTCCGATGGATCGAAATGCATCGATGAAAGTTATACAACATAATTTATGTGCTACCTGCTTACAAGCTATAGCGGTACCTATCCCATTCTTATTCTTTAATAAACTAATTATTATTGATGCAACGATTATGACAATTATGTTCGACTCATCTCCCTCTATCTTACTTTCTTATAATGTGTGCCACAACATGGATGCGCACAAACGTGGCCGGCACCCAGAAAAGGGCATGTGACTCTTACATTGACTTAAGCAGCTTCCACGATCATAGTAGTAGTACCATCTATTCACACTGTGACGCCTCACCACTTTTCAACAGTTTTCATGTAGGTATTGTGACGATGTGGCTTTCATCGAGCTATTTTTTCTCCCGGTGGAGATGGGGTCATTTGGGGAAGCCTAATCGATATCCCTTCTTAACTGGTTATAAACTCCCTGGTTGGTCTTGCCGGGGGGTGGGGGGGGGGGGGGGGGGGCTCGAGGGTGCTCCGTCACTCTCCTCTCACTACGTTACATGGCAGCAGAGCGGGGTTTGGCTGTATGCGCTGAGCAATTCACCATACTCCATCCACTTCTGGTGGGCTTACCGGAAGGATACGCCCAAAGGATTGCTGAAGGATTCCCTTACAAACATCCTGCCCCTTTGATAATACATACATCTATTAGCTTCCCCACACACTTTCACCACTTTAGAGTGTGCTCATTTGACTGCGAGCAATGCCGTGTCCCATTTACAAGTCCCAACAGTTGCTCCATCCTAACGATGGAGGTTCATCATCTAGAGGTTGCCCAGATGAGAGAATTCACTGGACAACAACCTCTGACTACTTTTTTTTTCTCCGCCAATACTCGTATGCAGGAGCTTTGTTCTCCACCGCTGAAATACTAATGAGGCAGTACCATTACGATGGAGGTTAGTCACCTTGAAGTTGTTCAGTTGTCGTGTCCTGAACCAGAACTTGACACTGCTTTTCATTCCTCCTTTTCTCTCTCCTACTTCTGCTACCCAGAAATACGTCATGTGGGGAGGAGTGCGACGGTGTGACTCATGGAAGAAGAGAGAGATTCTCTCTTCTTCCATGGTGTGACTGTTCTCGAGTTTTTTTGTCAGGTGGGGACGAGGTCGTCTGGGGAAGCCTAATCGGTATCCCTTCTTAACCGGTGATAATCTCGTTGACCTAGGGAGGGTAGTGGTGGCGGGGGGGGGGGGGGGGGGGGGTGGACACTCGAGGGTCCACCGTCACTCTCCTTTCACTATGCTACGGTATCAAGAGCATAACCGGACTTAGGTGATAATGGTATCCAATTTGGCAGGTAAGGGGTCCCATTTAAAGCCCAGAGAAAAATGTTCCAGCCATGCAGCAGCATGACCATAATGCCCATAATGAGTTTTCCGAATACATTTTTTGTTTTATCTTTTACCAAGACAGGGCAATGAAGTCTACTCGTTCCGCGTTGCCCAGTATAGTATGATTTTCCTCCGCCAGGGAGGTTAGTCGTTTTCTGCCGGAATGTATGGAAGTTTCGGGCATTCTTTCAAGTGCCTTTCGTACATGCTTACCTGCAGGTCGCACAATGGGCCTATGGGGGTTGAATTGGCCCTGTTTAGGTATTCTGCATAACACACCACTTCACCCTTACAGCGACACGTGAATTGTCACCCAATCTGTTTCGCGTGGGTCAATTTCGAATTCGATGACAAGTGTGGGCATAGTGACGCCTTGCCCTAAGACTTCTCCTAATACTGTGAATGCTCGTAAACTGGATCGCGTTCGGCTGGAAGATCCCATAGTTGATCCTCGAAGCTCGGCGTTCCTGTAAGTCTGCTCCAAGAGGGGAGAAACAGGGGTTGATATTTTCAAACACCGTATCTGATTTTAAAAAGTGTAATAGGCGAGTATAGTTTTATTTTCAAATCCTAATAGATTCCTATTTTGGTTTATTATTTTCAATAATGAACCATTGGAATCGAGCATGAAAAAAAAAAATTCTTACCCCCCTCAAAATTTGATGGTTTACGTTTCAAGGTATGTAGAATCCAAAACTGCAATAAAAATATTTCTGTCTGTCCGCCGTACGCCGTACGCCGTACAGGCCACTTTTCTTAGTTACCATGAAAAAAAATTGATGAAATTCGGGTTATAGGTTCCGTTCGGCGTCTAGTTGGTCCTCGAAGCTCGACGTTACTGTGAGTCATCTCTAAGGGGTTCAAAATAGGGGTTGAAATTTTCAAAACGCCTATACCATTTTTTTACGTAAATATTTTTACGGTTTTAAATAGTTCTTGAACTTGCGAGTTTTTTAAGACCATCCGGAGCGTCGTACGTCCAGCCGTTCGTTCACAGTAAGGCCCCGAAGTTTGCACCGACAGGCATTTTCGACTCCAGTGTGAATGAAATTGTATACAATTCAAACCAAATCTCGTAACCAGAGACGCGCCACAGAAAACCCTACTATACTACGTATAGTAAATTTGGCGGAGATAAAATCATTGGTAGGGATCACCTGATTATATTGGCGGAGTATGAAGTCGAGTTGGTTGTTCTGTGATATTATTTCATTTGAAAAATGATGGCTCTTTTGGAGTTTGTTGGTAGGTAGTGAAACTTGAACAAACGTTGAAGTATTATTGATGGGTAAATTATTACTACGGTAAATCATTACTCAACGGTAAATTATTACACAACGGTTCATTATACCATCTACGTAGAAGGGGCTGGAGTTTGTTGGTAGGTACTTTTGCAACTTTTTTCACTCCTCATCAACAATTTCTTTTCAGAACTTCATTATGTGTGTTTCTTTTTGTTAGGTACTGTTTGTCATCGGCAGAATTATTTTAGCAACATTTAACTCGTGATTTAGGTAGGTACCTAGGAACGAGTACGGGGTTAGGTACTAACCTACGGAGGGTCTGCGATCTACATAATAGGTATGTATAGAATACCTAGTACATATCATATTATATAGACGGTTTATCTATACATAGAGCTGCGATCTGTAACAGAAGGGTATTCTATACAAAATAATAAACCGTTGTGCAGGGATTTGCAGCGTTTTAGGTTTATTTTACGACCAGCCTTCTGTTCAGAGTGAGGCCGGAAAAAACATCATCAACATGAGCGTGAATCAGTTGGTTAAATCGATATAATATTCAGTGTGGCAGATACGACGTCTTCGTGTGCTTGGTCAGCTTCAAACGAAGATAGGGGATTGGGAGGGTTCATGGTGCTTTGGTGAAAGCAACCCTTCCTTCTGGAAGTTCGGTTGGAAAAATAATGATAAGAAGATCGAAGCGAAACATAATATTATTATCTAGCTGGATTTGTGTACGATCTGGCGATGGAAGAGGCTATAGATCAGTCGGTGGTGGACGGTGGACGGTGGTAGCTTCGATTTTGGACGAGTACCTCATTTCCAAGATTGATCATCCTTACTCCAAGGTAGCCATCTGGCGATCTGAAAGCGGTCGAATTGAAAGAGTGCGCAGTTCGGAACCTATCCCTGCTACCTTAGCTCCATATTGGATTTTAGGACGAACAAGACGAACAAAAATAATGATTTATCAAATCGATGCATGCACATTTTATCGGATCCTCGTGGTCTGTTTGCGAGAACATTGAGTTAAGGGATTTCATAATTTTTTTTATATTTATCTATTTATTCTTTTAATATATATAACATATTATTAAAAGGGCTTCGATAGGTACATATAATGGATACATATAACCTAGTTATAGTTCGTTGACAGTAAGGCCCTGAAGTTTGCTCCTAAAACCTTCATCAACATGGTCGTGATTGCATAGGTAAATCCTGCCCAGATATCGTTGCTAGGGAACATCTGATAATCACGCATGGCTGTGTGAAATCGAGATGGTTGTTCCGTGATTCAACTCGATTATAATATACCTATCGAACCCTTATTAATGACATGTTGTACGTGTTCCAGGAATAAAAAAATTAAAATTAAATATTTTCTTTCAGAAAATAGGGACGCTTAATTCCTGCAACTGTCGCCATTACAACAGGAAAGGTAATACGAATTCATCAAAACTAATAAAAGATGGTGACACGAGACAGAATACGACTATTTTAACAATATTTTTCTCTCGCAAAAGTGAATTTGTATGTTCGTAAGTTGAACATCCCTAAAAATCTTTAAAAATTGCTGAAAATCATCAAAACTACATGAAATGTATCAAAAATAGTATAGAACGCGAGACAGGAAAATACTATTTCAAGGACTAAATTTCAATAGCCAAGAGTTCTGTTTCTCCACGGTAGCCTAAAATTGATTTTTCCCCCTCTGTAGTTGCCTGACATTTTAATGGATTCGGTAAAAATAAGAAACGCAGCAATTTTTTACACAACGGTTTTTCAAACTTCTGTCTAGATAACAATTCTGAACAGATCACCCGAACCTTAGGGAAGTAGATGGAAGTTGGTTCATTATTTTTCCTACCGAACTTCCAGAAGGAAGGGTTTGCTTTCACCAAAGCACCATGAACCCTCCCAATCCCCTATCTTCGTTCGAAGCTCTCCAAGCACACGAAGAAGTCGTATCTGCCACACTGAATATTATATCCATTTAACCAACTGATTCACGCTCATGTTGATGATGTTTATTCCGGCCTCACTCTGAACAGAAGGCTGGTCGTAAAATAAACCTAAAAATAGGAATCTATTAGGATTTGAAAATAAAACTATACTCGCCTATTACATTTTAAAAAATTAGATACGGTGTTTGAAAATATCAACCCCTGTTTTTCCCCCCATGGAGCTTTCACGTGTGTCGTGAACACCGAGCTTCGAGGATCAACTATGGGATCTTCAAGCCGAACGCGACCCAGCTTACGAGAATTTACAGTATTAGGAGAATTCGCAGGGCAAGGCGTCACTATATTTATGCTCTCACTTGTCACCGAATTCGAAATTGACCCACGCGTAACAGATTAGGCGAAAATTACGTGTCGCGCAAGGGTGAAGTGGGAGTATTACTCACAATACCCCAACAGGGGTAATTCAATCCCCCACAGGCCCACTGTGCGACCTGCAGGTAAGTATGTACGAAAGGCACTTGAACGAATGCCCGAAACTTCCATACATCCGGACAGACAACGACTACCCTCCCTGTCGGGGGAAAAGCATACTATACTGGGTAACGCGGAACGAGTAGACTTCATTGCCCTGTCTTGGTAAAAGATTAAACGAAACATTTATTCGGAAAAATCATTATGGGCATTATGGTCATGCAGCTGCATGGCTGGAACATTATTCTCGGGGGTTTAAGTATTCCCCTTTCCCCAAAATGACACTTTGACGCTTGTCAAATGTTGAAAAGTGGTGAGAGGTCACAGTGTAAATAGACGGTGCTACTACCACGGTCGTGGAAGCTGCGTAAGTCAAGGTATGAGTCGCATGCCCTTTTCCGGGTGCCGACCATGGTGTTGCTAATGTAACTATTCACTTCATTATGTCTTCTATTTCTTTACCTCAACAATATTACAGAATGTGTTAAAGGAGTCCACTTATGCAAACGCATCAATTCCCGTTTGTACGAATCCAAGATGTGGTCCACATTATAAGAAAGTACGGTAGAGGGAGATCAATCGAACATAGCTGTCATAATCGCTGCATCAATAATAATTAGTTTATTAAAGAATAAGAATGGGACACCGCTATAGCTTGTAAGCAGGTAGCACAGAAATTATGTTGTATAATTTTCATCGATGCATTTCGATCCATCGGACCAATGAAATCTCATAGGTGCGGAGCGGGAGAAAGCGGTGTCAACTTATTGTTGGACCTTCTGGAGCTTAGCAATGGCATCTTGGAGGCGCTTGATGGCCTGCTCGAGTCGAGCCCTCAATTTAAGAGCAGCCTGTTGCTTAGCCTTGCCGACAGCAGGGACGACGACGTCCTCTGTAATTAGTAATAAAACCCAACATTATCAATTTATTCGAACTCCGTCCCAAACCTATCAGAATTCGTCTCACTAAAATGCATGAAAATACAATGAAAACCATCAACCCACATATAGTAACACATGTGATAATACATAACAATACATTTTTATTAAATCAATACGTACTGAGCTTAGCTTGGAGTTGAGTCTTCAATTCATTGAGCTTGGCGACGAGGGCCTCCTTGTTGGGCAGACCAAGTTCTTTGACAACTTCCTCAACTTTGCCTTTTCCAACCTGGACTGCAGCCTGGATCTTGGCTTGGAGTTCCTTGGCCTTGGCGACGAGGTTTTCCCTCATTCCCTTGGTGGCAACGGGAACCTCTTCAGCGGCCATGACGGCACTGGTGAAGACGACGGCGATGAGGAGAGCTGCGGCGAATTTCATGGTTGCGAAATGATTCGATGCTTCAACTGTCTGTTTCCTGAGTTTTATACTCTAACGTGTTTACACAGTCTGCAACTGAATAAACTCAGCCCTCTTGAAGAGTAATTAAATGATATCTCTCGTTTTATCCCATTGTGTGTGAACAAAGCATTGTAATTACACAGCTATTTAAATGTAATCAGATCCGTTGAACTCTTCTGATCACCCCACTAGAACATGTCGCGCTGCACCATCTCGCCGAATCAACATGCTGGTGTGTAGAGGTGCTGACATGCCGATCTGGTGATATCCTCGGCCTCTGTTGAACGTAGAAGTTCATGATTATGCTTGTGGAGGAATACTCCCCTTTGTAGAGAAAAATATACCTACCGTTAAAGAGAGAGGACGAGAAAGAACACCTCTGGACTAATGTAGAACAGGCAATCAGTCTGTCAATACGAGCACCCACGATAAACATCTAGGACACGCGATATATATTCGACAGCGGTACTCATAATCAAAGCACAAACATTCTCATTGAAATCATGGAACCTAGCCTGCTGCACTTACCTATCACCTGTTTCGGATGCGCCTGAGGGCAGTGGGCCCCAATTAACAGTGAAGCTTGGGAGGGATAGGCTTTGTGAAGTGGCTTCGTAAGGAACGGTGAAATATGGCTATACGGTAATAATATATTTAGGTCCCCTTGGAACATAATTGTGACTTGTGTGTTCCATGTGTAAAATATAGCAGAACTTGACAATGGAGCACTTTCGGCACATGCGCTACACTGCAAGCGAGTTTTCTCGGGAAGCCACAACATAACATTCAAGAAACCGTAGAAATGCTCTTTAGGAATCAGCATTTCGCATTGTTATGAGCATGGGTTTGAAAAGAAATCTCGATGTCGGGGTACAACTATGATTCAATAAGAAACGTCGATTCGGAACATTGGAATGGAGGAACCAGTCGGTACTTAATGAAAACGACGAATGAATATCAAATAATGAACATAAAAAATGGAAAATAATGGAACACTTTACTCTTAGTTGTTGTAGAACAACTTCCATAGAAAACATCCCCCACTGAACCTATTACTTACTAAGGCATTACTTTTATCTAAAGAGCGATTACATATACTTACTATGAATGGAAAATGTGTTTAGGAAATATTCATAGTTCAATAGGTACCACGATTGTTCTTACCCATGATAACAGGGTTTAGTATCCCGAATGACAGCTCAAATGCACCAAAACATCTGGAAACTGTACTATTCATAATCAGCTAGTATCAATATAGATTACGGGGTGTAAATATGAGCACTGCCACGCGGGTCCTTGAGAATGAGATGGAGCAACAACTTATTGGAATAAGTTATTACCTATATGGATATTATATTTTAAATGTATCACAATACATAATAATTACACTTATGCATGATAGAAAACATTCAGCGCCGGTATTCGTCAGCCGGGATCTGTAGCAGCGGAAATGTGGAGTATGTGACAACCAGAACAATATTTTACATTAGGTGCCAGATTTTTGAACAGTTTTCGAACATGGTCAAATACTCGTTACAGACTACCACCTCTTTGGGCGCATCTTAGTAATAAGAGTAGGTATTCACTGAATTTATTCTTTCTAATGCGATTTTTTGCTCGATACGGTCCACTTTCGACAAATTCCATCCATGCTGCAATTATGGAACACCTAACTGAATGTCGATCAGTTAATTATTGTGCACGGAAATTTCTCTCCTTCAGAGTTATCATTTCCAGTTCTTTGAAGTACCTTAAGCTGTAGGTACTGGCAATCCGTGGTTTCATAATTTCTTCACAACAAAACAACAGCTCAGTTTTATTGCATTAAAATCGGTTCAATCCGTCGGTTATGTTCTTTGCTGAAGCAGATGGAAAACAGTAGAATGTACCGACCAGCCGGTCGAACTGGAGCCCCTACGAAGCTCCAACTCAAATTTACGTATGCGATAGGAGTAACATCATATCTGCGCATGAGTAGACTTAGTATCTTATTTTGACACATTCAATTTATGACTGCCTCGTCTGACTTCAGCCAAGTTAGAGTGATATGGTTGAAATATGGTTTTAATAGGTAAACTATGTGGGTATATTTTTAATGCCTTCATCAAGAATTAGGTTTATGAATGTTAGAGACGATTTGTGGAAGCCCACCAACCCACCAACTTGGCACAAGATTTAATACTCCAAACAGTCCGCAGGGTTCACAACATGGACACTCACGTGCCTAATTTATCATTTCATGAAAACTTCGCTGGATCTCGAAGATCACGATACTATCTTCTCCTAATGTTTATTAAGTTTATTTAGTGGTTGAAAATCGTGATGAGATAAACAGATAGTACGAGTATGGTATGGTTGTATGCCACTGTGTGTTATAGTACATAATTACCTATGGTTAACAGTTGGTACACATGTTGACAACATGGTTTTATGAGATACGCGGTACAGTAATATTGTAATTCCATACAGTTACCTACTGCATAAAGGTATTATATTTTGACGAGGCCTTCACTCAGCCAAGGATTATCCAACATTCAACCCCCTTGTCAAACGGGGAGCTTGAACTAAATCCCGACCAATTTGTCCAAAGCCATACATAAAGCAAGTGGCAGTGCCAAGTTGTACCTACCAATTGTTTGTGCAAATGGTATGATTATGATTAGGGCCTGTAGACAGAAGTATGACAGATAAGATGAAAGGCACACGAACGATGTGAAGCCGTCTTTGGATTTTGGAAGCTCAAACCGTAACCGTACCCTCCACCTAGGTAGTATGTAGGTTTAGTTAGAAACAACATAGTCCGGACAACAACTCTTCCGTGTCTCTCGTGATTCGCCTCATATCTTAGGCGTGTTCCTAACCTCCAAAGTCATCATAATATGAATAACCCTTGGGGTACAACGCCGTCGGCAAACAGCCGTTTACTAATTACATCTTGCTGGCCACCAGGCTTCCTGAACCTTCTTCCAACGGGTTTCTTTGCTGTTAACGGCAGGAAGCTTCTTTCTCCGGAGATTATACAATTCAGTTACAAAAGCCTTTTGCTTATCCCCGTTCCACTGCTCCTCACTTTTCCCATCTTTTCAACTGAGTTTCTGTTATCGCCCCGTGCGAAATTGGATGGCAAAACACTAGTAATGCGATTTCTCACTCGTTGTTCGAATCATTGTTTGATTCAACTGTGCGCCTCTTTATAAAGATCTTCTTTTCGAACCGAAAATGTAACAGCAAGTTCGGTAGATGAATAAACATTAACTTAGTCTTAGTCTAATCAATGGATAACTTGCTTCAGCCTGTGATTATACTCACAATAATATAAGATCAGCCATAAACTAAACTCCAAATAGAGTATAATAGGTTACATTCTGAATTTGATGAAACTTATACATGACCATATAGAAATTGGCCCACAAACCATCGGAATGTCAGCCCATTTCGATTATTTTATTTAAGTATTTACTGATCTGTATTTACCTATATCTTTTGTAGTCACGGGTGTTTCACGGATTTTACATTGGCGCATTCGGTAAATTACAGTCGAATTTGACGGAATTGATAATGGACCATCTGGTCACCACTTCAACCGCACCCTCAAATGACACCCCATTTCGAAAATTTGTTCGGAAGTTTAGGCTCAGGTAAAAGGTAAAAGGTAAAGATACACTCAAACACTGATTGAATCCCAACTCCCGGTAATTTTACCTGTGGGTGTTTGAAGTAAGTAGGTATAAATGGACAGAGCGGCGACTCCGGCCCTTTAGCCCTTCCAAAAGGGCTCGAAAAAATACGGTTTGATAGAGGATGAACTGGTTTAGGGTGGGGGTAAAGTCAAAATCAGGGTCAGCCCTTTAGGGACGGTAGGAAAAATCGGTGAAGTTGTGGTTTGGAGGGGGACATTTTGAAAGGGGGGTATTTAGGGAAAGGTGAGTTGGGTACTCGATAGGGGACGGGTGAAAAAAGAATCGAGCAAAATTTTAATGAAATTGGTGCAAAGGGAGGGTAAGGGAGGGAAGTATTCGTTAGCCCTATAAATGGGGGAAAATGGTGTTTCTAGATGTTTGACTAGACATTTCTGAACGGTGTGGAATGAAGAGAGTTTCGTTATCGTTTTAATAGCCCTTTATATATATAACAAAATGGCCGCACAAAGGGCGTCATTATTAATGACGCGACAACCGGTAATAAGATACCTTTCTTTGTCTGTGTAAACAAACTCATGATCATATTCCGCAGTATCACATAAATTTCAAATTGAAATTATCTCTCGTGGCCGCATAAATGTGGAGGTATTCGAAGTTGAGTTCGGTTTTCGCAGTGAAGACGCAATTATTGAAAACGCTAATTACATGTTATTGAAGTGCAGTTTACCAGGTTCCGCTCAAGGTCGCAGGAAGCAAGGTGATGCATTAATGACACGAGGAAAAAACTGCAGTTGTAATCAATTCAGATCTACTGCATAGACAGTGCGACAGTATAGACAGTGTCTAGTGGGTGCAACCTTCAAATGCGCGGGCATTTTTCCCGCCTCAATTAACTGGATCTCATTGTCATATGCATTTGTGTATTTGTTGTTATACCGCGGATCAGATATGAAGAGTGACTATCCCCCACCCTCGTTTCACGATGAGCATATAAAAGGGAGCACTATTCTGCAAGAGTTAAGTATCACTACAGCACAAGAACAGTAAAGTAAGTCAAGTCATGCACGTTTTGTCTAATAATGCTTTAAATTCTGAAAGAGGTGTACCTCGAACACTATGTTAATTTGCAATGCGTTTGATCTGTAGTTCCATTGAACGTAGACGTCATATAGACAGATTGCCAATCAATACTATATATAAAACTTTAATAAAAAAATATTGGCTCCAATTAGCAATTTTAAATTCAAGTAATGATTCTAGTTCACATTTAATATGTTTCGAAAACATCTCATTCCCCATCTTATACCCTCATGAGTATATATATATTTATTAAATTTTCAAACTGATGGCGGATCAGGTATTAGAGTTCAAAAAACCGTTATTAGTAAAGGGATAATTATCATTAACAGACTGTGGACAACAGAGGCCTTAAATAATCTGTTGGTCTTATGATTTTGCCATGAAATTTCACCATCCTGGCAGTTACAGGTTGGACTACGACCCAATCGCGCATTTGGTTATGATCTACTGGGGACACCAGTAACTAATTATGTATTTGCCACGCTCTACAATCTATAAACTCTGCATTCAAAAATACGCAGCACGATGTTTGAGCTCGGGACTAGAATCAACAGGAGGATTCGGTCGAAAAAGAACTGTTGTATATGAAGCAACGTTCCGTTTTCTGAATCCCGGCTGGCAGAGAAATAGCTCCTTTTAAAGGAATCCTTCTGGAAAGCCCACAAAAAGTGGATGGACGACGGTGAATTACTCAGCGCATACTATCAATCGACGCTTTGATGCCATGTGAAAGAGTTGACGGTGGACGCTCGATAGTCCCCCTCCTAGACCAGCGAGATTATCATAGGTTCTTGGCTTCCGCCAAACGACCCCATCTTCACCGGAACGACTCGAGAACAGCCACCGTCACAGTACTCTCAGATTCCGCTGGCGAAGGAATGTTTTGAGGAGGAAAGAACTCACCTCACGGCTAAACTCCCCTGCCCGTCATTACCAGCAACACATGTGGAAGTGTCGACCTGGTCCTAAATTGCCTGGTAGTCGCGGACAGAGGAGAAGTACGAACAACCCCTTCGATCGCAAAACGGGAAGGGCTTGATAGGAAAACAAGGTTTTGTCCTGTGCCAGAAACTTTTACACGTGTGCTTATTCAACGTTCTCCTTTGTTCTCCTGGTGCTACTTCTGATGTAGTCATTCGTTACACAGTGATCAACCACCTGGTGGCTTACTGCGTAATCACGCTACAGCCAATCGTGTGAGCTGGTATGTGATACAATTTATTGTAGCTATGAATGTGGCTGTAGGTAGGGCGCTGATGATTTTCACTATTATGAAATTAATAATAAATTGCTTTTACGTTGGCAATGTGATACTTCCCTACTTTTTGTACGGAACATGAGTGCGAAACTACACTTTTGGGTTCCAAAATAATGCTGAGTGGATATTATTTTGAATCTTACTCTAATTTAAACGTGTGGGCCATGGAGAAGCATTTCGTGCTGCTGCAAACAGCGTAAGTGCTGTTGCACAAGCAAACCATCTGAAAACTTGAGGCAAGAACCACTTTTTAGACTTTTCTCTTTTTTTCCTCTCCGGAAACGTGGTAGAACGTAGGTAGTCGTTCGAGAGAGAATGTCTGAAGACCCTGCTACGACTGACCATGTTTGTGTGTTTCTCCGATTTGGTTGCCTTGTCTCCTTCTACGGCTCACGACAGGGACAAAAATATCTCCCAGAAGCGAGTTTTGATTACTTTCAATATTGACCCTTTAAGGATCGAGCACTAAGAATGATACTCCCCCCCCCCCCCCCCCCCACACCAAATTTTCTGAGCCCTAAATGATCCCTAATTAACATTACAGAACAATCTGAGCGGTGGTACGGCCACTGTTCATTCGCAAACGCGAATTCGAGGTACTAAATGTCTCACGAATCAATGTACCGATTTTGCTCACATTCGGTGGGTAGTTGAAGTGTAGCTCCTAGATGGTCGCCTATGATTTCAAAACGCTCGGATCATTAGTGGCACTTACTCAATCTAAGGTATTCCTGGGGGAAGCGCGAGGGTAGGTATTGACCACAGAAACCGTGTGATCGACGCAGAAGGGGTATCCATACAGGAAAAGGACACGGATACAGGATCGCAGGGGTTTTTTCTTCAAACAGATGATAGGTCGGGATGCTCGCCGTCACTCCCAACTTTGAATACATATTTTTTAAAATATCATATCATCAATCCATATAGGTAAAAATAGTATACAGATAGTAGCCGGTATAAATAAGATTTTTAGGACTAAAAAGTTCATGTTCCCAAAGATGGATTGAACCATGAACCTTTCGTATCGTCAGTAATCGTATGGTACCGATCTATTTCACACTGCTACTGCATGGTGAACAAAAATATACGATCAGGAAAACCAAATGGTCTGGAGAGAGATAAAATGGATTCGAAATTTTCATAAACATTTCAGTTTTCAAACCATCTGGGGCCTGGAAACCTCTAGTGGTGTGTATAAATCACCGTTATAAATAGGTAGATGAGTAATCTATATCTAAGCTCGCTGAAGAAGCATCCCTTCACCAGTTTTTAGAAAAATATAGAATACTGGAACGTACATAATATGTGTGTTCCAGTATTATTAATTACATTCATAGTTATATAGTTATTTATTGGTTTATAATGTTGATATTTCAGAGAGAAAAATAATTTTCCAATGCTGCGATTCAAACTCTGGGGTATAGGATGGATGTTGATTGTGCTACCCATTCAGAAAAGGCTACTGATATGTGAGATTTTTCTGAGTTACCGAAGTTTGAACTGGCATCTTGACTCAATAGGCTTCAGTAGGTTTGAATAGTGGTGCTAGGGATAATCGAGGCGTGCCAAACAGACTCTCCCGAGATTTCCGGCATAGGCACTTCTTCTTGTAGGAAGCTATACAGGTCCTCCCCGCGAGCGGCGGTTGGAGATGATCTCCGCAAACCTTTCTCGATCTTGAGCCAGGTGGCCAGTTCAGCAGGGCCTCTGATCCCAGTCCAGTTCCTTGTGTTCCACAACAAGGATGCACGTTTATGGCCGACTTCTCTTCGTCCTGGGATCCTGCCCATCATAATCACTTGAACAAGATCATAATTAGGGCCTCGCAAAACATGGCCAAGGTACGCCACTTTATGTCTCTTGATAGTGCTCACCAACTCCCGAGACAGGCTATTTTCCTGCACGATGAAGTCATTTCTAAGACAAGATCAACCACATCTCAAGTACCTCAAAGCGGCGGTTCATGTGGCTTGCCTCGAGTGTCCACTACACCATACAGGAGAATGGACGTAATATAACATTTCCCTCCATCTAAGAGAGAATCTCAAATCCCTGGAGGATAGGATTCCGCGCATGTTTACAAAGGCCTTACGAGCCATCTCAATTCTTAATTTGATCTCCTTGACCATATGCCAGCCTTATGTGACCCGCTGACCTATGCAGCGGAAGGAGGAAGCCTGTTCAAATGGCAGGTCCCTGACAATCAGTTGAAACGGGACAGCCCCTGCTTTTCGAACGGACATGGCTTTCGTCTTTCGTACATTTATGTGAAGTCCTGACTTACGAAATGCTCCCACGACTCTATCTATAAGAACCTGGAGCTCAGCTGAAGAATGAGCTAGGAGCACTGTTTCGTCAGTATGATATGGTATATGGTATATGGTGGTGGTATATGGTATATAGTATGTGATATGGGTGTACCACTGGATGTCTGCGCCGCAATCGTCTAACACCTCTCGGACATAGACGCTACTGACAAAAACTGCTAGATACTACTGATCGAGTTGGAACAATTAGTCAACTGCAGTCTCTCAACTTCTACTATCCATCATCTTATTACATACCTACATTTTAACTATTGAACATATCAGTATATATCAGTACCTACTTACTTATCAGTAATAATCTCTAATAAATAACAGTTCTTTCTGTTCTGCGGCACACGAAATTCTAAGAATCTGTACTCAGCTATTAGCTTCGTGGGGTATGAATTGGATAGTAGGTATGTGGGGGTCATACACAGCAACATTAACAAATGAATGCTAATTACGACATTATTATTTTAAGTCCCACAAGATAATGGAATATTCAGCTAACTAAGAGGTTTCATAGCGAAGATAGATATTTATGTACTACATTCGGAATTCTCCCGTGGTTAGGGTCATGATGTTAACCTCCGAAGGTGACAGACGTTCAACAGCTTATTCACCGTTTCACCGACCTTACTATATCTCATTTTAAGGGCAACACACTGTTAGAAGTTTGTGAAACAACACCGCACAGAAACACCTCCCCTTCCGCGAGCACTTACCGAACTGTGAATCACCCAGCCCCTTGAAACCGTCGGCGTCGCGGTGGGTACCGGTCCTCCAACGGAAAAAGTTTCCTCAGATATTCGTTTTTACACAGAGTGGACTTAGATAGTGTTACTTGTAGAGAGAAGCAAATATTTTATACCAACAACAAGAAGGGAAAGGGGACCCGTGGACACCAGAACGAGATAAAATAAATCAGACGCGCGCGCATGGACGTTTTGAAGAGGGGTTTGGCCACGAAACGGGCCACATCGAGGGAATATCCCCCTAAAGGCAGTCACTGAATAGATAGAAGAATCTCAACTGAATAAATATACGTAAACTGATGATCTACCTACCTCAAACATAATTTGTAGTGAATTTTCGAGGAAGAAACATTTATTTATCGCAATGAGTCCAAACATTTTAGTAGAATGAATTAATGAGAGAATTTTTCCCCCCGATTTCAGGGTATTCTAAATCCTTTTGTGTGTGCGTGCGTGAGCGCGTGTGTGTTTGCGCTCTTCAGTGGGTAGTAACTGAATTTTGATGTCAGGTTGAAGAAAATATAGGAAATAAATAAATGAAAATCACATAATCTGAGAGGGAATATTTCGCCTAATGCGTCTTCAGCCCAATGGAAAAACCTGCGATTATGTAGCCCCTCCATTTGAGTTCATGGAGGTGGTTTTATCGGTTTTCACTACTGTCGCGATGGTGACGAATCGCGTGGGGGAAGAGAGCAGGAAATTTTTGAGAATTTGGGAAATGAAGTGTGGTGTTGCGGAAGAAGGCGTAGTGTTGCCTGTTAGGGTGTTATGTTCAGTTTGCGTGTGAAAACCTAGATGCCAAATGAAAATGAAGGAGTATTTTTAGTGTAGTAGTGTGTGAAAGAACATGAGAGAAAAAATAAGATTGATGAAAAATTGATAAAAATTAACCAACAATTAATATAAACTTTTTTGATGACCCCTTTTCGGAATGATACGTGAAAATTAGTGAGCGAAACAATTTCCGACTACCTATGTCATGAACACTGTTCGGAGTGTTAGTTTGTATCGATGTTGTTTGCGTTGGAAACATTTCATGAATAACTCCTCCCACTTCCAGTGAAGCTCGATAACCTACTGAATGAATAACTCAACGTTCAAATTACGAAGGACTCAACTTTACCTGCATATATTATAGAGAGAGAAAAACACGTAGACACTCCCTACAGAGTTATGTTCGCTTGGAGGTAATCAAGATACAATGGTAACGCGAAAGAACAGAAAAGCAGTAGGGAAAATGTGATTAAAAAATACGACTAGGAAATTAATCACCTTCAAACTTGCTGTGTACAGTACGAGTTTGAGGTAAACATCGCCAGCCTAATTTCCGTACAAGGTTAACAACTTTGTTTCGAGAAACTTCACCCATGGTGAAATGAAAGGAAACTTCTCTTCGTCGCAATGGCGTTCAACATTGGTTGGGACTTAGGGAGTACCTAACTTTTTCGACTTCGTGACTTCTGTTTCAAGAGAGCGGTTTCGTTTTTGAGGGGCGTTAATGAAAACATGATAATGAGACTGACTTGACGAAAGCGAGTAGTTAGTGGTTTTGGATGTTGTACCTACGCGTAAATTTCGGGTGTATCCGGGGTAGTGGTTTTGAATTCGTACGTGTAAACTTCGGGTGTATCCGGAGTTTTCAAGTCAAAAGTTTGGGCTTTCCGGGGCGTTGAGAACTGGGCGATTAATCTTAGTGAGCCTGAGTTACATGGAAGTTACGATCAAATGAGGGAATAAAATAGAGCAATTTAATTTATCAAAACAAGCTATAACTATTCAAATATAAACAATACCTACCTAGCTAATTTCATTCTAAAATTCGCTGATTAACTGATATAGTTTAACTGATTATTCACTGATTAACTGATATATTCGCTGATCAGCTGATCACTGAGGGTGATATACTTTGGTTTATTATTTTCAATAATGAACCTGTGGAGGAATCGAGCATGAAAAAAAAACGTTTAACTCCCAAAATTTGATGGTTTCCGTTTCAAGGTATGTAGAATCCGAAAATGCAGTAATAAACGATGCAAATTATTACAAATATGTTTTTTATTTACCGGTAGATGCCCCTTCTGCGTAGATCACTGTTTTCAGTGGTCAATACCCTCGAGCCTCCCCCAGGAAAGCCCTAAATCAAATACTGGAGCCGGCCCCGGAATTAAAGTTTCCTACAAATGCGCGGGATTCAATAATTCAATCATATTTTTGTAGTTATTCATGAAGCATAAGGCAAATAATAAACCGTTGTGTAATAAGTTACCTGTGCAGGTGTCCCCTCTACGTAGATAGTATAATGAACTGTTCTGTAACAACTTACCGTTGTGTAAGTCCGCCGTTTGTCTTTGGCCTAAGACAAATTCACAAATTTAATAACGTAAAAAAAACCATACCCTTCTATTGAAAGTTTTCGAGCTATGGCGTTCTAAAAATTATTTCAAACCCTATTTTTAACCCCTTTAAGAGATGACTGACAGTAACGCCAAGCTTCGAGGATCAACTAGACCCCGAAAGGGACCTATAAACCGAATTTCGTCAATTTTGGCTCATGGTAACTAAGGAAAGTGCTATGTACGGCGTACGGCGGACAGACAGAAATGTTTGTATTGCATTTTCGGATTCTACATACCTTGAAACGTAAACCATCAAATTTTGATTAATTTTTTGATTAATGGGTTAATTTTTTTTTTTTTTTTTTTCATGCTCGATTCCAAAGGTTTGTTATTGAAAATAGTAAACCAATAATTTCTGTCCGTCCGCCGTACGCCGCACTTCGCAAGGGCAGAAATTTTTGGTTTATTATTTTCAGTAATGAACCTTTGGAATCGAGCATGGAAAAAAAAAAATTAACCCCCTCAACATTTGATGGTTTACGTTTCGAGGCATGTAGAATCCGAAAATGGAATAAAAAATTTCTGTCTGTCCGCCGTACTTAGCACTTGTCTCAGTTACCATCAACCAAAATTGACGAAATTCGGTTTATAGGTCCCATTTTTGGTCTAGTTGGTCCTCGAAGCTCGGCGTTAATGTCAGTAGTCCCTAGTGGGTGAAAAATAGAAGTTGAAATCTGCAGGACGCCGTTATCTCGAATTTTTTTACGTTTTTAAATAGTTCTTGAACTTGGGAGTTTTTTGAGACCACCCGGAGCATTGCACGTCCAGCCGTTCATTCTCAGTAACGCCCGGAAATTTGCACCGGGCGTAAAGGAATAAAGGAAGACCGCAGTGTAAAAGAATCAAGGACCCAGTGTATAGAGATGGATATTGGACGTAGGAAGGGGGAAATAAAGAACTACAGTTTTGTGCATTGAACCAAGAACTAAAGAACAACTATTAACTCACTCACAAGGCGACTGAGTTAGTGCTTTAGTTCACAGTAACGATGGATACTAAATGAGGAGTTGATAGTATCCACTGAACAATAGTTCTTTTAGTTCATTTGGATTCATTCAGATGGGGTGAATTAATACGGCTTGAGGAGTTGAAAGTATCCACAGAACGATATTTCATTTACTACGTACACATGAGGAGTTGATAGTATCCACTGAACGATAGTTCCTTAGTTCATTAGGAATTAGTTCACTAGTTAGTTCAGATGGGGTGGATACTACATAAGGCGTTTGTAGTATCATGGAATGAAAGTTCAAAGCAATGAGGACTAAGGTGGTATCATATATCTTCGTTCTAGTTCAGTGTTTGAGTCCCGTGATAGGAAACGAAAAGGAAGTGGAATGAGCTCTGAACTAACTCAAAAGAACTACTTTCAAGGAGTCCTTAGTTCTAACAAAGGAGGTTAGTTCTAACTAACTGAACCTGAGTCCCACAAATCAACTACTCTTACCCGCCATAAGTCCAAATCACCTTCACAGAACCAGACGTACTTGGATATATGTTTTTGTACGCTCAGTAAAAATTACCTTTTCGCTTTTGATTATCTGTTCACTCCGTTATCCATTCTTCATACAGTTCTTCTTTACTTTTCCTCTTCAAGTCTTCTGCGCTATGGTGGTGAATAGTTTGTCCTGAAAACTGTCACACATTGCACTTCAGTTCTGATCATCCAGTTATGCAGAAATTCTAAGGAGCTTTCGTGTCGGTGTTGATATTTATTTTTATGAAATTTATACAAATCGGGTTGTCCTAATACCTAGTCCTGCGGGTGCGTCATCGTAGAAACTGTATGACCAATATAAACGCTGATTTACTTTAAGATGGATTTGAATCTTCAGTATTACCGAGCTTTGCAGTTTATGTCAAGGAAGTTTAATCAAGTGCGATGGTTTATTATTTCAATTTTTTAAATATATTATTTTTTCAATCATAGGAAGTTTAATCTATTTGATTTTGGATCCAAAGTATTCGCATACGTTTGCCTCCCTGGGCCAACAGCCAGTCAGACGCGAACTGATATGATAAGTCATTTTTGCCGCATTTTTACTTTCAACTCCCCTCATTGAAAAAATAACGTTTATTTTTGAAAATGGGCCTCAAACTACAATATTTCCGAGAGTTCAGATTTTTTTTTTTTTTTCAAACAAAAATGTCGAAGAAAATTCCCCACTGGGAAATGCCGTTCTCATTCATCGAAGTTATAGGTATTACACGCCTGATTTGACCTACTAGATATGCTCATGTCAACCAAATCAATTTTCACACATGAAAGAACGTCGGAGGAAAATGTGTACCTGCTGGGTACGCAGATGAATGGATTTTTTCCACGCTCTATAGAATTCTATTGGTGGGTGATATTGATGAATGGGCAACGTAGTGGAAGAACTCAGGCTAACAGCTAAGCCATTAGAGAAAGGGTTTTTTTCCTTCTTTTTTACTGTCCTGCTGAAGATCTTTGTGAGGGTAAAATGTGAATGTGCGGGCAGGGCGGAGGTCAGTGTTCTGTCAACTTGATCAACGAGACGAGAATTTCATTTCCCCCACCGATTTTCAGCCTTGAAACGACGACATCCGTACAAATAAAACCTGGGGCCTCTGAGGAAGACGAGGGGTGTCGAAGGCGTCTTGTTGAAAGTGAGAAATGTTGTTGGGAGAAACCCAAAGGGTGAGCGGGACAGCGCACAAAAGAAGGTCATCACACGTGAAAGAAGGCCCAGGGCTGGCGGGAGGAAAGATAAGAACGGTCTTACAGCCTCTGAAAATAGGATTTAGTGTTGTAGGGAAGAGTGTCACTTCTGCCAAACTAGATTGAGCCAAGGTAGCGCCAGGTAGTGGCGAATGAAAAGGGGTTTCCTGATTGTAAGAGGGAATAGATGTTTCCAATCCTCTTACACAAGCCATTTTTTCCTGAAGTCACGAAGTACTTAAGAGATCGCAAGCACATCAGTGCTACTCAGTCCCATTCAACTGCTGTATATATATATAAATTTAAATTAGCAGTCGCTTGCAGCAAGTCTCTTGCGTCGTCATGGGACGAAATTCGTGGCGATGTCTGCCAGTTCAATAGGTAGTATAATATACACTTACTCTTGGAACAGGGATGGGCAATTATCGTGTATCCACAACGAACACTGTTAGTACTGATTTTATAATCGTCTCCTCTACGCATTAGAAAAAGTTGACAAATTAGGGAAAATTTGCTTTACAGATAAAGAGAAACACATATAAAAGAACAGGTCGCTTCAAAGAAGCCGCTTGCTTACGTCACGCGGCTATAACTCTATACCACCGGCCAGCCAATCAGAACCCAAATCACTACAACGTCACAGACAACAGCAGGGCCTCATTTTCCCGCTTCTTTTTTGAAATCTAAAATTTTGAAATTCTCTCAAAATATGAAGGAAGCATATTTTCCTGATTCAGTCCTATTATTGTATCTCACATCATAATCAAATACGAACAGAATTCATGATAATCGCCCATTCCCGATTTTTTATTTTTTTTATTTATTTATTTTTTTTTTTTTTTTTTTAACTTACAGCGATATCTGAATAACCGGCGGGCATTGCGCCACTGAACTCCTACTCCAACATTCAAATACGAGTACATTACACGGTAGAAGATACAACAATATTCTGAGGCAGTTTATATTTATGTAGATATGGGCATACAAAAAGAACATAATGGAAAAGAATAATAATTGGAAAATAAAGGAATGGGACGAATTTAGTTCTAGAAATGTATATTTTTAGACAAGCGTGGGAGGGACACCGCAGAAAGGTTAGTTGCGCTGGAGGATTATCATCCACCTTGCAGCTCCCAGGCTTCTGAAATTTTTGCAATTACAATGAGGAAATAAATTCAACATGGTGGGTAAAACTCTGCAAATCATTTCACGCAGAGAATTGTATTATGGAAGCAGGGGTTCCTATTGTTTGTGAGTTAGAGGAAATGGCATTCTATAGCGTTGGGTAGGTAGCGTTTTCAGGAACAGTGCTAATATTCACAAGAATTAAGCAGGGCTTTCTTCAGATATATAAGTTCCCAGGAATGAGCTGAATTATACGAACTAAAAAGTTTATAACATTTATGTAGCTAGTGGCATAATGCAATGGGGTATGCGCACGTATAATTTTTTTTAAATAAAAGTAGAAGAAAAAGAAGTAGGAAATCATAGAAAAAGAAGCTACTTATCGAAGGACAGCGCGGTTGGTGTCGAAGTTCTCAAAATGGCATCATTTAAGAAAATATTATATTAGCCGCGTTTGTGACCCATGCGCTTACCCTCATTAAAATGGAAATATAATTATTTTACCTATGATTGATTTGATAATGACTATTCTAATAGTTAATAATAAAACCAAAATTTAAGGCTTGAAAAGCCAGCACGAAAAGAAGATGGCTATCAGAAGCGTGTTACCGCCCGTAACTTATGCTTTTTGAACGCCGAATTAAATGAGACCAACGCGAATTCGCTAGGAATAATTGATGAACTAGCGAATTCTTGTTGGTGTCATTCAATTCGGCGTTCAAAATGCGATGTGCTCAGCTTGGAATGTGCTCAGATACTTCGGACCCAATGACATGTGATGCATGCGAGAAATACCGGCGAGAAATTCCTTCATTTTCAATTAATCCTTATTGAAACGGTGGGCCATCAACAAAACTATAAATAATTTGTGATGATTTGTGTGATTCCAGTATTTCTAGAAATAATGCCTGAGTCAGTGACAGTATTATTTGAAGTAGACATGGGGTCAAGGTGATTGGTTTTATTGGAGTGGTTCGAATTAACACCTTAACCATCTGATTCCATAATGTCAGGTGGTTTATCCTTGTCTAGTTCAACGTTATTCATTCCAAACGTTCCGTCAAACGTGGTCGCACTGTGAAAATGTACTCTCCTGGATAAACAAGGATGGTTTGACTCACCTGGCCGGTTTGCGGATAAGATCGAGAGATGAGAAAGGAGCCAGAGATCCGCACACGTCGAAAGCTGTCCCAAATAGATTAATAGAACCATACCCCCTGTTGTGAACGGCCTCATAACCAACCACTCGACAAGCTCGCATAACTCCAGTCGTGTTGGCATAGTTTTTACCATCGACTATAATATCCTTTTCAAGCCAGTAGCAGTCCATTACTTCCGACCAGCTGATGGACGTGTGGCTGTCACTGAACATTTCTGGTGGAAAAACTGCCACATCATTTTCACGGATGGATCGAAACACACGGGGTGCGCGTTCGTGGACATTTTTAATAATGTAGAAAGACTATAAAAACTTTCCGTAGAGGCTAATATATATACACAGAGGAAGCCACAGCTATACGGTTTGCCCTTGAACATATATGCACCGGCCTAAATTCATATGCCCATGGAACAATTTGTGGTGATTAAGAAAAAGTGAAATAAGAGCTTCCCAGCAACAAGCTCAGTAAATTCAATAATCATATCGTTGCTAAGATTGTTGAATTATTATCTAGGTACTTGTAGAAATAGGAATACTGAGGTGCATCTCATGTGGGTTAAACCACATGGTGGTTTGATCTACAATGAAAGAGTAGATAGGGCAACAAAGAGTGCAGCAGTGACCGAAAATACTGTGGATTGCTTCTTAACAAAAGGTGACTATTACGCTACTTTTAAAAATAATACAAAAATGGAATTGCAATAAAGGTATATACAGAGCGACAAAGGTGCATTTTTCCAAGATTTTCATCCACAAATAAAAAGCAACCCGTGGTTTAACAACGTTGAGCCTAATAAGAAGTTTGTATGAGTGTTATGTAGAACGAGGAGGGGCTATGCATACATAGAACTAGAAACAATAGTCAAAATGAAGTATATGATGATGCGTGTGGTCACTGTGGGGAAGAGGGAAATGTAGCAGCACACTGTGATGGACTGTGGTCGATATACTGTGTCTAGAGACAGCATGTTAACGGAGTTGTACGAGATGGTGGAGATACCTTTTAACTATAAATGTTTACTGCAAGAAAACGTGAACATTTTTTCCAAGTAATGTTCAAGTTTATTGAAGAAAATAATACTTATTTAAGTCAAACATGTATACATATACGAGTATATTAGAATGTTATAGATAGTGTAATGTTATTTTCGATTCTTTCATACAATAATATTATGGCTGTATGTTATTAAACCATGCCAATCAATAAATTTGAAAAAAAAAATGATGAACTGAAGAGGTAGGTAAGACAAGTTTTTGTCATTTACGTGTGTTCAAAACATGAAAATTTTAATGAAGCGGTGCGAAAACTGAATTGGTGGGGATGGGCCGAAGAAATAATAACTGTAACCACCAAATAAGGATGAATAGGTAGGAATCTATTTATTGATTCTGACAACGATAAAGCAACGAGCCACAAACTGACATTTTACAGTTTTTCTCTTTTTTCGCCGACACCCATTTAGAATGACGTGTACTGTACTTATTGATTTTTTTCTTCTTTTGGTTTATTATTTTCAATAATTCTAACCCCCCTCAAAATTTGATGGTTTACGTTTCAAGGTATGTAGAATCCGAAAATGCAATAAAAATATTTCTGTCTGTCCGCCGTACGCCGTACGGGCCACTTTTCTTAGTTACAATGAATAAAAATTGATGAAATTCCGGTTATAGGTTCCGTTCGGGGTCTAGTTGGTCCTCGTAGCTCGGCTTTACTGTCAGTCATCTCTAAGGGGTTCAAAATAGGGTTCAGAACGCCGTAGCTCGAAAACTTTCTATTGAAGGGTATGGTTTTTTTTAACGATATTAAATTTGTCTTTAGCTAAACAATTTTTTGAGACCACCCGGAGCATTGTACGTCCAGCTGTTCGTGTGCACCAAAAAGCTTCGTCAACACGATCGTGAATCAAACGGTATAAATCCGGCCGGGATATCATCACTAAGGAGCACCTGATTGTAATCAAGGATGGCTGTATGAAGTCGAGTTGGTTGTTGTGCGGTATTATTTCATTTGATAAGTGATGGACTATTGGATTTTGTTGGTAGGTACTTGTGAAACTTGAACAAACTTTGAAGTATTATTGATGGGTAAATCATTACACAATGGTAAATTATTACACAACGGCAAATTATTACACAGCGGTTCATCTACCAAGAAGGGGCTGGATTTTGTTGATAGGTACTTTTGCAACTTGAACAACCGTTGAAGTATTATTGATGGGCAAGTTATTACACAATGGTTCATTATAGGTACTGACCACAGAAAACAGTGATCTACGCAGAAGGGGCATCTATTTCACTCCACATCAACAATTTTCCCTTACAACTTCATTAATTGCGTTTCTTTTTGCCGTTTTAGTTACTGTTTGTCATCGGCTGTATTATTTTAGCAACATTTAACTCGAGATTTAGGTAGGTACCCAGTAAAGAGTACGTGGTTAGGTACTAACCTACGGAGGGTCTGCGATCTACATAATATGTATAGACTAGTATATATTACATAGACGGGTTATCTATACAGAGAGCTGTGATCTGTAAAAGAAGGGTGTTCTGTACAAAATAATAAACCGTTGTGAAGGGATTTGCAGCGTTTTTTTCTTCTTAAGCGTCGAGGAGTTTTAACCAAACTATTGCATGCCGACCGCGAAGTATCTATTTGTTGCCATCGCAATGAATTCCTTATAAATGAGAACCTATCATTCTAACAAGAGACCGTGGAATGGTGAATAAATCAGCAAGCACTGGAGTTGAAAATGGGCCCCGTAATGTGAATGTGGGAGTGAGCATGTAAAGCCAATTCTAATGCAACGCTTGATCCTTGGCCGAAACACTACAACGCAAACTGGAAGCAATCAACCATGGGCTCGCGCATAACACCGCCGCGCTAATAAGCGGTGGAGGGCCTCGCTAGCGGAATTGCCGACAGCTACTCACATTATCGCCTGTGCAGAGTGACGTCCACGTTAGCGGACACTCTGTCTGATAAGTGACGAGCAATGTGGAGAGCAGGTCATGTCAAGCGCACCGCCCAATGAAAACTCTTCACAGGTTTGTGAGGACATTCCCAGTGATCCCCAAAATACTGATCATCCCAGTTTCATTACCTCCCAATGATCAGCATGATAAAAGTAATAACATCGATGCCTATCGAATTTATTAATTTTTCAGTTGATTCGTAATAACTACCTAGTCTTCCCGCCACAGAGAAACAGCTCAAAGAAAACAATTAAACACCAAAAAGATTCAGATATACGTCACTCTAAGGCTGCCACCTGTTCACATGGGGGTGGGGGTATTATTATCAATATGCAGGAAATGGAAATTTGGCGCAGGAAGCGGATATATAACTAAGATTCTAATATAACATAGACTCAAGAGCTATATACCTATGTAATAACAGAGATAAATTAATATTCTCGAAGATCACTTTCGTGCGATGAGTGGTTGAAAATAAGATCCTGTAATAAGGTTCTGCAACTTTTAGAAACATAATGATGAACGGGCATTAACTTCCGCTTGTTCTTGCAGAAGGTGAACAAAACCTTCCATTTAGTTAACTTGGAAGATCGATTAGCGGTGTTACAAACGGTTCTTCCATTTACGGGTAGGTACTGCAACTCATCAAACTCGTACCAATTAGCTGTACATAATAACACTTAAACTTTGTACTGTTTTAACTTTATGAAACTAAACTTGTTTCTTAAAAGAATTAACCTGGAGGTGGTATTTCATATAACTGAATATTTCATGAAACGCATATTTCATGAAACTGAAACTTCCGCACGATAAGCTGGAATAACTTATTCATCCGCCACCATCTAGAACTGACCAAGATGGTCTCTGTAAAACTGTTATCCGCCACAACTTATCATTATTTACCTCCACTAGTCACTGAGATGAAAGTTTGGGAGTTCCCAAAGTACTTAGTGATTTTCCTTTATCGGCTGTAACGTTGAAAATGGGAAATGAATTGAAAGCAACTCTCCGAAAAGTTTGGGATTGTGATCAGCTCCGTTCTTACCATTCCATGATCACTGTACATGAGGTTCATATGTGTCAAACACGTTCACAACACTATACTTGCATCATGAGAGACGGTTCGATCACATTATCCAGAGCACGATTCATAAAAAAATAACCTGTTACAAGCTTACAGTTCTACCAATAGGTACAAGCGCTTGTAATGCAAAGTGAAACAGAAGGGAACAACATTTAAAAAAGAATAATAAATTGCAACGGCGTTGCAATAGTAAGCAACAGTAAGTAGTAGTTGCATACTGAATAGCAACAAGTGTTGCCATTACGATTCATTTGTGTTACGAACTACGCTGCCACTATTATACCACCATCGCCACTAAACAACCACAACGAACCACCACCACCAAGCCGAAATACCGAAGGGTTGTGCAAAACAATAGCATCTGTGATATCCAAGGTCTTAGAAACTCATAAATTAACAGGTGATAAAATTGGTATGCACCTATTATTTAAGTTACATGCATGAATTGCAAGAAAGTGTTACAGAGGAAAATGTATTAATGTATTCATTTGAATATAATATTTAAAATCCGATTGTTTTTAACTTGGAGGGTGGAGCAGAAATGTAGGTCCTGAAATTTCCTTATTGAAGAAATTTTTCTTAACGTTTTATCTGAAAAGATACGTTTCCCTTGCGAACAGTTTCCAATCAGCACAGCGCAGGACACAAGAAAACACAGCAAATCGGCATAGTAAAGCGGACACAACCAGCGAGACGGTACACACCGCTATGTGTATCACAATCGACATTTTCAAGACTGATGAAGTACTTTGAAAGTAACTCATCTCAAAATCGAGCTGACAAAAAGTTTACCTGAGAGTTGAGGTACCATGGAAATCGCTTAGGTACGGGGCTAAAAGAAAAGGCAGAAATCTATTGTCACTCGTAGGAATTTCGTGCTCTACAGATTTGAATTCGTTGGGTTTTGCAAGGAAAGTGATAACATGAATTTCTTGAAAACAATCACACAGTTTTCCTGTAAGTAGCTGCTGTACTGAACACGTCACGTATTTTTTCTGCAAGTCACTAGTACAAAATCGACTAATGCTACTCAAAGTCGAGGTTCACTAGTAGACTAGTTAACAAATACTGTGCATTACGAGTGTTTTTTGTAGCTTTACAACACTCTTTCACCCAGTTATTTTTCCAACACTCACACTAAAAATTAACTTGTACGTATTGACTTTTGGAGAATAATGAACAATAGTGACAAACACTGACTGATTACAGCCAATGAGACAAATTATTCCAATGAACCACAGTAACTAGGTTTACGGAAACCGACAGCACATGGGGCTGAAACTGAATTTTGTAGTAAAAACTGCGAGGAAAGAAAAAGTATTTACCTGCTACAGTTAGTTCATGCCTGATTATGAAAGGTCAGGATGCAGTTCTATATATGCCCTAGTGAAACTATGGAGGTGGCTCGGATATCGGGAAAATCACGCCTCTATAAAGGAAATCAGTTTTCAGAGAGTTCACTCGATCTTTGTAAAATTCATGAGCTCAAACTCCCCCCTTTATTGAGGTATGCTATGAAACACAAGCCAAACTATTTTCGTTGAACTAGCATAATAAAAGTGGTATTTTTGAAGGGAATTACGATTTTTCAGGAGACTATTATAATCCCGTAAACTTAACGTCGAAAGACTGCATCCCGATTGTTGAAGTTGACGTTGTGGAACGTTCGTGGTTCCTTGATAAACCTTTGTAATACCTAAACCAAGAGAATTTTTCTTTCGACGTCCTATCAAAGTTTTTTAGTTAACGTTTTGATTTACGATGTTCTGACAATTGGATGAGAAAATCATACGTCCGTATGTCTTGAACACGATTTTGGTCCTTCAAATCAACAGAGAACGTTGAAGTTCGGTATGCGGGCTCCATTCGCAATCATCATAATTATATACACACCTTCCTGAAGCGGTGAAAACTGAATAGCTAGCTGACTATTACAGAGTCAATCATCTACGTTAAAGTACAATTTATAGGGTTTGTGAGAACCTCGTTTGTTCAAACATACCGTCAGCCTAATTTTTATGACTTAGAGCCACCGATTTGCAGCCCAATCCGCGCATCAAGCTCACCTCATTTCAACGTACTGAAAGATTTCACTCCTGACTCCGAGGTCAACTACCTATATGAAAAATTATAAACTGTTGCTATATAATTATAAAATGCCAGCTTTTTTTTTCTCAACCTATTTCGACATTTTGGTTTATTATTCTGTGAATAATACACCTAGGTATGTATTCGCTCAGAAAAAATATTTTATAACACCCCCTCAAATTTTTTTCTTTTACTTTTCAAGGTACGCAGATTCCAAAAATGCAACGTCCGTCCGCCGTCCGCCGTATCGCGTGTACCGGCTTCATTTTCGGTCTAAAAACTCGTCCTTTCGCAGACATGCTCCATTTGGGCCGTACTTGTGCCCCGAAACTTTGCAGCCCGATCGGAATATACCCAGGGGTGTTAGGAGTGAAAATGTGTATAAAAATAAGTAGGTACTTTTTGTGTTTTAGTAACATGTTAGTAACATGAGCTTTTGAGACATCGTTTTCCATGTTTTTGGGGACGAGAAGACCGAATATGAAGTCGATTTTGACCAGAATGGAAAATTGAGTTTACCAACTGTTCAACTCCCAAAATTGATTTTTTAGGAGTGAAAAACCTGGGAAATCGTCTGAAATCACCATCAGTTTGTATAATAACACAGTAAAAAGTGTCAACACGTGGATCAAGACGATTAAATGGCACTACCAATGATCAAAGATAATTTGAAAAAAAAAAAAAAACCACAGTCATGCAGCATGGCTATAAGAGCGAATTTTCGAAGAAATAACCACGTTCCTTAATCTTCAAAGTGCTCCAGTTTGAGAATGGAATGAGATATCGCAATTCTGATTTCACCATCGTGTTCAGCGTACAAAACCCTTTAAAATGAGGTGTCACTTGTCAGACTGTTTCATTTTGGGAATTTATGGGTAATTTTCCCCCCTAAAACTCCCCAAAACTCCCCCTTAGAGTGACCCGATTCTGCCCATCTACGAACTTAGCCTGTCGATTGCCAAGACAGATTTTTCGTGCAAATTTGAACTTTTTATCTCAATTCGTTCGAGAGTTATCGTCTGGAATGACACATACATATATATATATATATATATATATATATATATATATATATATATATATATATATAATTTTTGGTGTCTTTCGGCAGTGAATTCAGGATGGTCTGAAACGGATTTTGGTATAAAAATCTTTCGGAAATTCGAGTTTTAAAAATTTTGGACCGAGAACAATAGCTTCCTTTTCTTCGAAAATTCGCTAAAAAAAAGGAGTGTACCTAATTCGTGTTTTAGGGGCCAAAACTGGTGGAAAACATCAGAAATAGCTATTTTGATTATTACGCATGAAAGAAACAATAAATGAACTGCCAACATTTCTGTAGGTATGTCCAATGGAATAATAAACCCATGTGGACTTAGCAGCGTTTTTTTTGTTGTTATTTCTTGTTCAAGCTATAGGGTTGCCCTTCCGCTTAATATTGAAAACAATAAGAGCATCTAAGAGCCTATAGCATACGAGATTCAGTTTTATTCAGTTTTTAGTCCATAAAACTGGAGTGAGCAAATTTGAACATTTACCACAACATTCGCATCTTTTATTTATTTACGGGCAAGCCCAATTACATGGTGAAATTACAAAATAGATGAATCAAGAAAGAAAAATGAAGAAGATTTTGAAAATGATACTTGATGAAAACAATAATGCAGGTTAATAACTTATTAATAAGATGAATAAATGTCCATGTTCAATATTAATTACAAAAAACATCCGGCGAGGAAAATATAAACCGTTTTAAGGAAGCCAGTGAGTCTGAGAAAAAGTCGAATTCCGGATGGGCACAGAGTAGCAAGTTGGCCGTGCGGGGAAGTCGAATGAGAGGGCGGTGCAGCAAATAATTCTTTGCAGAAAATGGAACATGAAATAGGGCTGATGAACGGGCAGAAAACCGTGGCGGCTGGAAAAGGATCCCCGCGAGCAGCTCCGGGTAGTCCAGACAGGCATTCAACAACTTATGCAGGAAAGTGAGGTCAGCAGCACATCTTCTCATAGTCAGCGGAACCAGCTGACACTTAGCCAACAGACGGTCATAATCGACTTCCGAACCTGGAACGCCACATTTGATGGCCACATAGCGCAAAATTTATGCTGCACTCTCTCAAGCCGGTGACGGTAAATAGCGTAAAATGGGGACCAAACTGGAGAAGCATACTCGAGAATGGGCGTAACGAGGGACTTGTAAAGCAGGACAATAGCGGGTATACTTGTGAAGTCCCTCGTGTTACGCTTTAAAAACCCCAAGGCTCTCATGGCCCTATTAGCAGTGTCTTAGATGTGGCTTGTATTAAGCCATTATTAATAATTGTGATATTATTATGATCACAATTTTCCTTCAGTAAAGTACGCAGTATTAAGATGGCAGGTATCTAGTATATGAATAGCAATTACTAGTATATAAACGTTAATGATGAGAAGACGGTTGTGATGAATTAAGGGTTGAAGAAGATGACTTTATTATTATTGTGGAACCAATTTTTCCAGGAGGAAAAAAAAATTTAAAAAAATGGTTTAGGTGGCGTGAGGCGCGACCACCAACCATCGCTGAAATAGTCGAGCAAAAGGTTCATTGTTGCGGTTACAACCCTCCTATAACCGCCCTACTGCTTCCCTTCTCCTGACCATCGCCACTGAAACATCCCGTTTGTTTGGTCGTGATGGTTCCCTTTCTGTCTGCTTCGCCGTCAATAAATCCCAAGTGTTTGACAACCACACTATATTACCCTAGATGTATACCCTGCATGTATCCCAGCTCAACTTCGCTCACCTGTACCTTCTTCACGTCGTATATGTGATGAACTGAGAGGTTCATTTTCGATACGCTGCCTCACTACATTCGGATGATAATATTCAACCAGTGAGAGAAAAACCTGAATTTGAACAAATTTGGTTCGGTGTGTCTGTCCGTCCGTCAGGGTGTCCGCAGGAAAATCCTTGGCATGCACGCATAACTTCCTCAATTCGAATCGATTTTGATGAAATCAGGAATCATGTGGCCTCTGCTCTATAAATATGGACCCCGGTGAATTTCAGAACAACCGGATGGCCACTGCGCATGTGCAAACAAGAAATCCGCGGTACTCTCATTAGTCGATTTTTCTCAAATTCGGTGGGTTGTTAATGATGAAGGTGCTCTGGGTTGGGTAGTTACACGGAGATCCACTCATGCGAGGATAATGGTGTCTTCTGGAATGGTACGGGAAAAATTAAAATATCCTAGGCACGGCTGGCGAGGACTGTCGTTATGCAGTCATATAGTTCACCTTTTAATATATGTAGGTACCTATATTATGAAGATGAATGAGTAGTATGTATTTCTGTAATTAATACAGTGGGGTTATAAAATTACTGCCATGTGATTATTTTCTAGTGAGTGATTCAATACTTAAATTACCTATAACAAGTTATAGACTTTGTTTAGGCAAGATATTTATCAAGATGGTAATAATGGAGTCTCATTCCATCTTTATATTTCTTTCGAGTAACTACATTCCTCGACTGGCAGGGAAATGGGTTTAGATTGCCCGGTCAGGGAGAGAGGGAGATGGTAATGACTTGGGTACAATTCGTAAGCCTGCGGCTTTTACCGCTTCATTCCAATCAATTACGACATAGGTAAGGAAAGGTAAAACGGGGCCGATCTGCATTGTTAATGGGATGAATATTGAGGAAGGAATCGGTCTCGAGAGATCCTCCCTCGATACCTCTCCATTGCAATAGACTGTGGATTAGGAAGTATTGGGTTAATCTAATGAACTGAAATGAGATCGGCTTAGAACGGGTCTTAGAGAATGATAAGAGACAATTTTGAGTTCATGGTTTTCCTCTATGGATCAAGCTGTAGACTGAATTAATACGGGTGTCTTACTGAAGTGAATATGAATTTGCAGGCAACTAAAAATATTCCAGGGCAATCAACATAAATTATTTCAAACTAAAGGGGCGTTTAATTGCGAATCAAAAATTCATCGGGCAGTTGTATCAACACCTCATTAATATTTTTGATCACATATATTTTTGGTAACGAAGAACCGGCTTGTTTCCGTAGTAGAACAAGTCTTTGAAACTATTTTAGTACAACATCAATAGCGTTTCTGACTGGCATCAAGGATAATTTGCAAGGATACAACCATAATAATTATAATTATAATAATAATATGCCTGCTGAACTACAACAACGCGACGCCTTACAGTTCGTGTAGGATCAGTCCGGCTATAATTAGTATCATGCTGAATTTGAATTTCTACGTGCTTATACTATCCGGCTGATGTTAATGGAATACCATTTGTGGTTTTAATTACCTAAATTTCATAATAATTCAAATGATACTAGTAAAACAATAAACGGTTATTAGGTAGGTACCAAATGTTGAGTTTATAGCCCTTTTTCGGTGAGGTTGAGCATTTCTTACGATTCTCGTCCATTTTCGACCAACAAAGACCCCTGGGCAGTCACGTGAATGGTTACCTACTTGATAGGACTAAAATAATGGTTAATTTATTAATAAGTTCGAATGCGGAAATTGTATTTTTCATTTATTCCTACAATCTCGATTGCGTCAAACATGTCCAGTAATAAAATGTATGAAGCAAATGCCCTGCTCGTTGAGCAGCGTTTGGGAATAAACTAAATAAATAGACTGCTAATGGTGATTTTGCAACTCACCAACCTTACAGAATATACAAGGCCAATCACCGATAGCAGCGAATATCTCGCAATTTACGAACAAAGGGTTGGTAACCCCGATCAAATCGACCCACCCCATATTAGAGGAATCAACAATACTTCAACATAGAGCAAAAATCAGCTCCCTTCGCCGATCGCCCGGGAGATATCTTAAGAAACGTACCATGAATTATGCATGTGATCCAGCGTCTTCGAGCCTCTTTTGATATAGAGGACGATGAAAAGATGAATATGTTTATTGAGAAGCCTCGTAAAGTGTTCCACTTTTCATATTCCGTAGTTCAATTTGCAAGTTGAGTTTCTACATCAATGTCCAACTGAAATGTTTACTCGGAGTCTCATGGCCATTGGTATTATGCGATCTTTCAAGCAGAAAATTAGGGAAAAAACAAAAACAATTGACTGAACATTGAGGTACCTTTTTCATCGGCGAAGGCTTAATTTCCAGTGAAATTGAGGAGTGTGGAATATCCTCTGGAGTATCCCACTCTCTGACAAACCCTACTCGAGTTTTTTGAACTGTAAGGTACCAAATGTGTAGCGAAATTATATGGTTCTTGTGTTCAGGCAAGCAGAATAATCAAATGAGGGATTTTTCATAGAAGCGTAAGTAGCTATAATAACTAATTATAATTTAGCAACCAAGCGCCTCGAATCGCGAGGCCACTATACAGAAATCCCATCTTATTGTCGACAACTATGTACTAGGGCAGGGTTTCCCAACCGGTGGTACGCGTACCACTGGTGGTACGCGGGAACGTTTCAGGTGGTACGCGTGAGTGATGTGAGCAACTATTAATAGCTTCTGAACGCACGAGCAGTGAGCACGCAAACATTACTAATTATCTGCATTTCTCACCCTATCATCATTTTTTGAAGAAAATGAAATATCTCCAACGCCAGATATGGTTGCAGATATCATTTTTCACTTGGAAGGCCTTCAAAAAAGCTTTAAGAAGTATTTCTCTGAAGATTATTCAAAAGTGGACTGGATCAGAAATCCTTTTTCTGGAACCTCACCAAATGAATTGGAACTAAAATAAAGTTTTATCAGTCTTACAGAAGATAGTTCCATGAAAGATTATTTTAAAGAGAAATCTTTAATTAACTTCTGGATCGGGTGTACAACCGAGTACCCGTTGATCTTCCGGCAAGCTCTGCTATTTTTGATGCCATTTGTTACGAGTTACTTGTGTGAGAGTGGATTTTCTGAACTCTTGTACATAAAAAATAAACATAGAAGCAGAATAAGTGTTGAAGATGACTTAAGAGTGAAGATAAGTTCCAGTACTCCTAATGTTGATATTTTAATCACAGGCAAACAACAACAAGTTTCGCACTAAAGACTATAAAAGTTGTATGATGATTAATTTGTTGCTGAGTTTGTACTAATTTTATATTTGTATGTTTTTAGACCTAAATAGGGTAATTACCATTATTTTTATTTCTCCTTTATTATAAGCATGTTATTATAAATAAACAAATATCTAACCATTAAATATGAAGTTTTTTCAGGAATTTAATTCAAAAAGCCTTTGCACACTTTTAGAAGAGTAGATATTACACGTTTATTAAAATATTTAGGTCTGGTGGTACGCCAAAATTTCTCAAAAAGTCAAGAGGTACGCAGGTGCAAAAAGGTTGGGAACCCCTGTACTAGGGTATTCATAGGCATCGAAGATGAGTATTGGAGGTTTGGTGTTTATGATTCAGAAGCGTTATGGGTACGTTGTGAGATACTCCGGGTATTTGCCCCATTTAGCACATTAGCGCATTCAGCGCATTTTCACGTATCACTTGTGTTCACATCCTCACGTTCACTGTTAGGAACTTCGTATTTCTAGATAAATTCCTGCGAGCCAAGTTTTCCTCAGTGAAAACAAATTGAATTGAGCTTCATGGACCAGAACCTAAGGCATGGATTTTCCAGAGGGAGAGGAAATTCGTAGAGGCGTGACCTCCAATGTCTTGGTGGTAAGGGAAATTAAATAAAACAACCGCCGGGGGAGATTTTAATGTAATATGCTTCACAACCCAAGTGATTGCTCCGAGTCCTTTACAATTCGCTTTTTACTTCTATCGTATTAAGGCTGTAATGAAGTCAACTCGAGTATTTCGCCCAGCGCTCAACGGGGAGTACCCTCGTATTTTTTATTTGAAAGTAGACATTGATATGAAACAGTACATATACATAGGTACTTCTCACTTGGGCCAGACATTACTAGTTAATTTTTCATTTAACGTGGACGTTTTGATGACGTCATTGCCGCTTTTATATGGCTACAGCTCGTAATATATTATGATCACGACGCTGAGGTGAGCGCACCCATTTTGGCCCAGCCAGAGTACTGCCCAAGAGAGATGTGTCTGCTATGCTGTAGAGGGCAATGTCGTCGATGCCGCGTTCAACATAATCTTTTGAAATGAACTAATTAATAGTTATACCTACTATAATGGCAAAGCTATTCGATTTTTCTCATCATCAAACAATACAAACAGCAAAGCTGAAAAAAAACCAGCAATTCCAAAACCATGTGTACCTATTCCCCGTTGTGTGCATAGTACCTACACCACTATTCCTGCTCTCATTGAGTATCAAACGCTATAAAGAAAATCGTAGATTATGCTTCCAGTGTTTATTAGGTGAGCGTAATTCGTTCCAGGACGAATGGAGTTTGAATTGTGACATTTCCTCACTCCAAAATTTAGAGGGATTTTTATGACCATATTGAACCTCGGAGGACTGGGAATGACTACCTCTCACTCGACGTACCCTAAGAATTCACTTGGAAAAAGAGTTAGAAATTCAGAAGAAGCCTCTATGTACCTACCAACTACTAATTGTAAGTACAATTTCAGGAAATAAGGAACAGATGACTTAACAGCTAGAAACTTTTAAGAAAAAGTACAGTGATGTGGCATCCATTCGTGGTTTCGTGGTATCGAGGTTCCGAGATACCTTTCGTGCACATAAATGAGGTAATTTTGGATAATTATAGTTGGTGGGTACTTCTTGATAGAAATTTATTGTATTTAAAGGAATACTTGGCGTCCAGTACCAGGTGAATGCTACAATGGTGGTCTATGCTACCCTACGCTTCAGAAGATTTGACCCGCAGCTATAATGAATATTTCAGCTCCTTGCGACCGTTCTATCACATTATATAGACATATAAATATATATGAAGACATTGTAGAGTATGTGACGGCTTCAGGGCCAAACGGCTAAACGGATTTTCAAGAGGGTGGTATTATTGTGATCAGCGAGTTCCAGACCGAGTTCGTGGTTTTGGTTGCTACGGGCGAGCCCACGTCGCGGATAACTTTCTACCCAGTCAGAATAAGGTGCTTAGAACCGCACTAAAACGATTTTTGTAAGACGCCGTTCAGGATTTATTCGACCATCGTTATTTCATCTTCGGCATAATCGCGTGGGGATAGGTAGGTGACTGCCCTCATGTTTCTTGCCGTCCCATGTGATTCATAATTTATTAAGATCGTGTAAATGTGTGTCCTATCTTGAGAAAGGAGTGGCTGCGGTGATGATGATGCCTTGTTAGAAGTGGAGTTAAAGATGTGATGCCGGGTTCTTGGATAGCAATGAGATTCATCATCTGACTAATGAGAAATTTATCAAACTGCCATTATCAAGTGCGAATTTTTCGTTGCTTCTCTTCGATGCGTACCGCTCTAGAGCCCGTTTTGTTTAGTAACCTAAACTACTCTCGAGGAGACTAGTGGTGTTAAATGTGTTTTTGTACGATAACATTCGGAAGTTTTGAAAGGCGAGGACCTTGTAGAATGATAGAGAAATCGTTTTGGTTCTGAAGTTCATAACCTGTGGTATTATGACCGGGGCCGATCGATACAATTTACTCCCAGCCCAGTTTTTCACGATAGTCGTGGGAATCTCTCTGAATAGATCGTTGGGGAGCAATTTCTTTCCGGTTTCATTGGAGAAAGGACTCGGTTACCGTACGTGAGATTCGTTATCAAGGACCTGAACTCTCTCGAGATCCAAAATAAAGTTCACTAAACGTCGTTAGTTTCTGATCAACCTCCAAGGATGCCAGCTCGGTGAAAAACTATAATCAACGTCTCCGCTCTTTTCAAGTCGAAGTCCCATAGGTTTTAAAGGTCTCGACCTCCATGAAACCATGAAGGACAATGAAGGAGGAGGGTGAAAGGGGATGCAATCAGCGGCCTAATGACGCTGGATAGGTTTCGCTCCGGTGGACCTACGACATTTAGCCCGAACTCGGGCGATTAATCAGAGCCAGGACGAAAGACTTGATACTCTATATACGGGGTATCCCTCGTCCAAATTGCAATAAATCGAATTTCACAGCCCACATATTAATTTATTCTATGTATAGGTAAATGATTTCCGTGACGGTCAGTAGACCGCTCATCCCCTAGCTGAGTATCTACAACTGAAGTTCGGTTCACATGGATCGACAAGCTCGATGTTCAATACATAGCATATCCTCTGTTCCCGCTTACAACCCGCAGAGTATAGAAATAGGATTACAAGTAAGAAGGAGCCGGTGGCCTATCGCATTAGCGCTCCTTCATTTTGGTGGCTGGGATAGGGAAGACGTCTCCGGTGCGTCTGTTCGAATCCCAATGCCTCTCGTCACAACCTAGGGCAGTGAGACATTAGGAAGAGATATAGGGTAGAGATCACGACGAGAGATGTTCACTTTGCAATAGAGGAGAGCGTGAGTACGCCAACCACCAACCACTTTGCGACGGTTAGTCCTGTCCTGAGGGTTTCGGTTCTTACTTCTTGGACAGTGTGAGTTTGACCTGGCACGGTTTCTTACGTGTGGTAGTATTGAATACTACGCCTTTGAGCTCCTAAACGATAAAGAACATTGGGAGCTGTTGCGGTACCCCGCAAACCTCCACATGCACTATGTAATATAGAAAGATTTAACCAAATAAATGAAGGGAACGACGAGCCGGGTAACGCCAAGGGAGAAGGGCCCCTTCCATAAACCACCATCGCCCTCAACGGTCATAACTACAGCCCGGATTTTGCATTTCGTTTTTAAGCCCCTAATGCTTATGGATGTCCATTCTGAGTGTTTTTGTGCAATTTGCTACACAAATAACAGACATTTATTTTGCATGTTCGTGCATGTTTAGGACTGTTTGCATTTTTTTCACATGTTTTGGAATTTTTTCATCATTGAGCATGGTCGCACCACTCATCTCCATTATGTAATAATTTGAAGAAGAAATTGTTTTAGAATGAGCTAAAACTTGACATTTTGGGTTCTTTTAGTTCATGGGAAAATTCGAGTACCTAGCAAAAATAAGGGTGATAGACCTCACCTTCTCAAGATATCCTGGCAGTTCTATAATCCTGACTAAAATTGTGAATGGGAACAAAAATTGTGGCTTTAAGCTCAGCTGTAATTATAGGCAGCCACAGAATTTGTTGAGACCACCCGGAGCTTTGTATGACCCGTTCGTTTGCACCGAAAAGCTTCGTCAACATGATCGTGAATGAAACGGCATACATCCAGCCCAGATAATATGCTATGGAACACCGGATTATAATCACACATGGCTGAATGAAATCCATTTGGCTGTTCCCTGATATTATTTAATTTGCAAATGATGGCTCTTTTGAATAGGTTTGTAACTTGAACAAAGTCATGCTTCATGAATAAAAACAAATAATCAATGATAGAATAAATTATTGAATCCAACGAATATTTATTTATGTAACTTTCATTCTCTGGCCGGCTCCAATACTCGATTTACGGCTTTCCTGGGAGAAGCACGAGGGTAGGTACTGACCACAGAAAACAGTGCTCTACAAAGAAGGGGTATCTCTCTCTCTCATTATTTGTCTTTACGGCCTTAAAGGGCCTTGGCCTCCCATAAGGGGTATTTCCACAGGTAAATAATGAACCTTTGTGTAGTAATTCGAGGCGTTTTATTTACTGAAGCTGTTTAGTTTTAAGTGTTCCTCAATCTAAAGATTCCAGGATCGAATCTCTGATCCAGTATGAAATGTTTTTGATAATTCTCTGACATTAGTGTCATTCGTACAGTGTTACTGCTACCTACGTTTGTTTCTTTGCGAGGATTGAGTGAGGATGTTGTTCGACAAAATTAATGGTCTATATTCCCCAGTTACTTATACTTTTTTGAGATGTGAAGGTTAGCGAGCAGGTTAGCTGGACCCCTCATTCACGAAGAAGGTAGCGTTAAACACTAAAAATTCAATTATTTTTCACTTGATATGGTCGAGTCCACGAAAGTTTCCTCCTCCCAGGGATCATTCCTACAAATTTGATGCTATGAAGAGCAAATTAATGTGCGCCACAATAGATAGCAATATCTGAATCAGTATCTAACTAAAGCAAAAGCGGTGTACTGATCACCAAGTATTATCATGTTTCCTGATAAGTAACGCATGTTTTATTTCCACTCAACGGTTAGGTACCTATCTCCTACCTACCTATCTATTGCATGACGATACTAGTATTTTCAAAATACATTCAACTTCACTCCTGCGGTGTATTACCTACGTTAGTCATAACAACTGTTCTCGTCAATCAACACCAACTTTCTTCAAAATCATGAACTAGGTACGTTGACATGTGCGTAACGAAAACATTGTTGATTTTTTGTTAAAAAAGGTTTTTTGGTTCCACCTCCTCAAGAACTTTCGTAATCGGTCTGCAACCTCAACTACCTTCTACTTGTTCAGATCTACAATAAATTCATAAGGCGATACGGACGGATCAAAGTAAAATAACTGCGATGGACGCAGATTCCAGTCCTCGTTCTAAGAGTAGCTCTTCATCAAGCCTCAACTTGCATATTTCAGTCTCGTCTGAGGATGATCTTTCTGGAGATGATGATGTTAAACGCAACGTTGCTGTTGGGGACTGTCTTGATCTAATACCGAAATTGCGGTCGATTCTCCAGAACGAATCCGAAGGTAGTCCCGAAATTACCTCCTCAACACTACTGACCCGGCGAACGAAAATCCTCTCGATTTCTAACCACAGTAAAGCTCACGAAGTATCAGAAGTTCGACTGGCCGACGATTGCTCTAAACCTCTAAAATTCAAAAATGGTGTAAATGCACAGGGCAAAAGAGGAATAGCGACAAATACAAAAATGATTCCGTCGATAGCCACGTTTCATATATTCAATCGAAGATTTTACCTTCCCAAAGCTCATGAACTACCAGTAAAGATGGGAAACCAGGCCATCACCACATTCCGATGCCAACAGGAGGCAATGATCAAGTCTTTGAAAGATCTTCATGTCTCACTGAAAAATTTGTCCCAGCAACAAACGATCATAAGCCAACCAAGAAATCTACAAGTTCAGTTACTAAACCATCAACTGGAAGGTCTGTGTTGGCTCTTGTGGAGAGAGTCCGAAATCCCATCTGGGGGAGTTATGGCTGACGACATGGGGCTTGGTAAGACGTTGCAATTTATATCGTTAATCTTGAAAACAAATGAAATTAATGAACATAATCATCGATGTCACTCACATACCAGAGGGAGGTCACAGAGGGAGGATCAAAGACCAGAGGGAGGAACACTGGTTGTTAGTCCGTCGTCCGTATTAGGCCATTGGTGTTCTGAAATCAAAAGACGGGTTAAGAGTGGAATAATCTCAGTCTACGCATACCACGGTGTTTCGAGAACCAAAAATGCCACTAAGCTAACGAACTACGACGTCGTTCTGACAACTTATGGTGTAGTACAGAAGGAGCCGGATTTTGGACCGATAAAATCGATCATGTGGGATAGAGTAATCCTCGATGAAGCTCACGTCATAAGGAATCACAGGTCTCGCACTGCTTCGTCAATATTCTCTTTGAAAGCTTGTAAAAAGTGGGTAATGACAGGCACTCCGATTCACAATAAATGTGACGATTATTATGCATGTATCAAGTTCCTTGGTTTGAAACCGTTCTGCGATCTAACGGTCTGGAAGAAATTTGTTGGTAATAATCACGAATCAGGCCATCAGAGGTTAGCAGTCATCAATAAGGCGATTATGTTGAGACGGATGAAAGATCAGATTAAAAATTCGGATGAGAAGTGCGGACTGCGACAGAAACTTGTGGTAAGTGTGAAAGTGAAACTTGATGCAGATGAATTTTTGTTGTACGAGAAAGTTTCAAGTATTTCAAAGACCATCTTTGCTCAATTCATTCAGGAGCAAGCAGACAGGGAACAAGGCGTATCTAGTAAGCTGCCTAGCGAAGTTGGAATCGGGATTCTCACTGAAGGTTCGGAAATGTTTAGAAATACAAGCCTTGCGAGGTGGTACAACAACTTCGTCTCAATGGGGGAAGTGAAAACTCACGAGATTCTCGTTCTGTTGTTGAGGCTGCGACAGCTATGTTGTCACCCGTCCTTGATTAGCGGTGTCCACGGGGGGTTCCAAAGAGGTAGCGGGAGCGGAATTTTGGGTGATGATCTCCCAAGACTGCCAGGAAGGCTTTCTCTGTTTGACGTTTTTAACGAGCAATATCCGAATGAAGAACAGCCCTCGCTCTTCGACATAAGAAACCCTTTGTTCAAAGAAGGGAGAATCAGCTCTAAGATAAGGGCCATACTGAGCTGCCTCAGACGGATTTTGGATGATTCCGTTGGGGACAAGATTATCATTGTGTCACAATGGACGACATTTCTCAACATCATTGAACAATTCATAATGAAGGAGCTCGGTGTGAAGTGCATCAATTTTAACGGGAAAGTACCTTTGAATAAACGACAGGGGATTGTCGATTCGTTCAATTCCGTTTCAATGCGACACCGTGTTTTGCTCCTGTCACTGAAAGCTGGAGGAGTTGGGCTCAACCTCATAGGGGGTAACCACCTTCTGTTTGTTGACCTTCACTGGAACCCTCAGCTCGAAATACAGGCATCCGATCGCATTTACCGTTTCGGTCAAATGAAAGATGTCTTCATTTACAAGTTCATTTGCGAGCAGACGATCGAAGAGAGAATTATGAGGTTGCAGCAGTCCAAGTTGTTATTAGCTGAAGGAATACTGGATGACACCCACCTCAAACGCGCCACAAACACTCTAACGATCAAGGACATGAAACTTTTATTTGGTATAGAAGAGAGAATAGAGTAACTGATAACTAGGCCATCGTTCGAAGATGCACCTCTCTGAAGATCTACCATTGTTATGTAATTACATGAGACTGTTGTTCAATTTTATAGGCACGGATTTTTATATGTAAACAATCCCGTATGTTGCCCAAGGTAGTTAAATTGCCCGAATCGTATGAGTAATTCTGCATATTCTGACAAGACGCTCCCTCCGCTGTTTTTCACTTAACCAGTACGAAATTGCCAACTATTCGCTTTTGCAACTTCCATTATAATAATGAATGTGATACTTCTCTTGGTATATCAACATATTAATCCTTGTATTTTTACACGGATTTACTGAAATTAGAAGCTATCCCCAGCCCCTCAACCATGGGTATCGATGATGTATGTGGGCAGAACTTCGTCTTCAAGTGGAATTTACCCTAAAAGGTGGTTTTCCGTTGCTTTGCTTCCGTGCCGAGAGTCGTGGGAGCATAATACTTATTATTATGAAATCATTTACTCTAAATCTTATGAACTACTGAGTAATACTGGGACTTCCTTTTCTCACGCTGCTGAAGAATAAAAGTGTTTCGAAGTTAATACCTAATTTATTCAGAAAAATATTCATGCTGGACACGAAATTGGAACGGCATAATATGTGCCTGTCGCTTCAAATATTCCTAGTAGGAAAAATTGCAGAGCCACATCTGGAGACGTGGGCAGGTCTGTTTACGTCACTTCGTCGATATCAGGCGACCAGGGAAGCACTGGTCCGTGAAATAAAGCTCAACAGCCAACGCTTAATATAATCAGTACCACACCCTGCACAAGATTGGGTTGAGTGAGGTAGACAGCTAGGAAATCAATAAAACAATCAAGTCCAATCAGACCGCCTTCTCATATTAAACATGTAGCAAAATGCTGTTACATATTGCTAAATGCTGTTACTGAGTTGATTACAAAACTTAATTAAAAAACTTACTTAATTTAAATAACTATATATATTCTCGGAATAGCGTTAGGCAGGTAAGGTAGCCTGTGTACGTGAGAGGTGACAATGGATGTGATAACTTAGCCTCATCTTCCTGCTGTAATTTTTCTTCATTTTTTCTATTCGTTTTTGCACATTTTTTTTAACCTTGAACGATTGAAAAGTGATAGGCACACACGAAGCAAATTATACTGTCTGTATTTATGACTTGAATATGGTGAAAACTATTTCGAAATATGCAAATAAAAATTGTGAAAATCGATCATAAGAACAATTTGCAGCGTGTGGTGGTCGATTGATGAATTTATTGGTAACATGGGGGTCCTGAAAACGTGTGAAAATCGAGTTGATTACCTAAAATCAAATTTCATTGGTACACGGAAAAACACGGACGAAGCATCGATGTTTTTGGTTCGTACGTATTTGTATCATTATTATGTACTCTTACTAGCGAGGCACACAGAGAGGCTGGCTGTTACTAATGAAATTAAGAAGTTTTTATTGTTAAAACACAAAGGTTTATCATGTTCCTCTGTAGAAACCCCTTCCTCGCAGATAACTGTGTAAGTCCCTGATTTAATAGGTTGGATTTTTGCGGTGGACTACTTACCCGCTCACACACACAGACACGAAAACAAAAATCCCACCAGAGTCGAAACTGAGTACTTCGGATTCGTGTATGCGCATGCGCGGTGGCCGTAATTATGACCCGACCATTCTGTAATTAATAAGGATCATCTGGGGCCGAACCCGCATGATCCCTGCAAATTTCACAAAAACTGGATTCGATTTGAGGAAGTTATGCGTGTGGCAGGGATTTGAGGACATAGACGGACAGAGAGACACTGAAATAACCAATTACCATATTATTTACTTCAAAAACACGAAATACATTATAATATAATATATTATATTACAGTTGGTTGTTCCATATTATCACGGAACTTGATTTCATAAAACCATGCCTGAGTATAATCAGCTGCTTCCTAGCTATGATAATATCCTAGCTGTATTTACTGGTACCTTATGATTCACCCTCGCATGTTGACGGAGCCATTCGGTTCAAACTTCAGGGCCTTACTGCGAATAACAGCCAGACGTACATTGATCTGGGTGATCTCAAAAAATCCTCGAGTTTGGTATCAATTTGAAAATGTCGCAAGAACACCACACCAATATTGGAAGTTGTCGAGTTACGTCGTTCTGCAAATTTCAACCCCCCATTTTGGTTTATTGTTTTCAGTAATGAACCTGTGGAATCGAGCATGAAAAAAAATCTAACCCCCCCCCCCCCCCCCCCCCACCGCAAAATTTGGGGTTTCCGTTTCGAGGTATGTAGAATCCAAAAATGCAATAAAAAAAATTCTGTCCGTCCGCCGCACGCCGTACTTCGCACTTTTCTTAGTTACCATGAACCAAAATTGACGAAATTCGCATTTGGGGTCTAGTTGGTCCTCGAAGCACGGCGTTAATGTCAGTCATCCCTAAGGGGTGAAAAATAGGGATTGAAATCTCCAGGACGCCGTTATCTCGATTTTTTTACGTTTTCAAATAGTTCTCGAACTTGGGAGTTTTCTGAGACCATCCGGAGCATTGTAAGTCCAGCCGTTCGTTCACAGTAACGCCCAGACGTTTGCACTGACAAGCTTCGTCAGCTGCAGGGTGAATGAAATGTTATACATTCAGCCCAGATATCATAGCTAGGGACGCCTCAAAATTGGGAATTGGCCCGAGATAATCATTACTAGGGAGCACCTGATTATATTCACGGAGTATGAAGTCGAGTTATTCCATTTGAAAAATGATGGCTCTTTTGGATTTTGTTGATAGGTACTTTTTTAACTTGAATAAACGTTATGTTTGATGAATAACAACAATATTATGAAAGGCAGTTCCCGGGCTGGCTCAATAACCGATTTAGGGCATCTATAAAGGTAAATTATTAAACAACGCTTATTATTTGTAAATTATTACACAACGGTTTATTATTGTGTAAATTACTACGCAACGGTAAATTATCACACAACGGTAAATTACAGCACTGTAATAATTTGCAGCGTTTTCAACTATGACTGACATTAACGCCAAGCTTCGCCGATCAACTATACCGAAACGTACACACGTACAAACCAAATTTTATTAATTTATGTCTGTGGCAACGAAGCAAGTACTTAGCGCGTACGGTGCACGGTTGACGAACAGAATTTTTTTAGTTCCATTTTCGGATCCTACGTATCTTGAAACGCAAACCCTCAAACGGGTAGGGGGGTGGAGGGGGGGGGGGGGGGGGAGAACAACCTTTTTTTTTTCATGTCGATTCATAAGATTCACTACTGAAAATAATAAACCTAAAAAATACGATACTAACAATAGTGTATCGGTATCACGTAACACGCAAAATCGATGAGTTTGTGTTTTATGAAGTGGTGACTTGAGGAGGGAGGATTTTGGCAGCGTGAGATTTTACGATGACTTGAGAGCTTTCCATGAGTGATTAACGATTTTCGTGGGATGAAAACTAACCTACTACCTAGATCTTCCTCCATCTTCTTCAACTACCTACATTTTCCTAGATTCCAGTTGTATTTTGAAAACCATTAAAAACCTTCGTCTCATATTATGCCCGACTCCCCGGAGAAAAACATATCTTGTTAATAGATAGATAAAAATCCTAGCTCAACTCATCACACACTATCATAATTCTGTTCATCAACATTACAAATAATATTACATCCCATTCGAGGCCCATCCATTATACATAGGTCGCTCTGCTAAGGCCTCATTGAAGAATGAATACAGAATTTAAAACGCTGCAAATCCCTGCACAACGGTTTATTATTTTGTATAGAATACCCTTCCGTTACAGATCACAGCTCTATGTATAGATAACCCGTCTATATAATATGATATGTACTATTCTATACATGTTATGCAGATCGCAGATCCTCCTTAGGTTAGTACCTAACCCCGTACTCGTTACTAGGTACCTACCTAAATCACGAGTTAAATGTTGCTAAAATAATTCTGCCGATGACAAACAGTACCTAACAAAAAGAAACGTTCTGAAAAGAAATTGTTGATGAGGAGTGAAAAAAGTTGCGAAAGTACCTACCAACAAACTCCAGCCCATTCTACGTAGATGGTATAATGAACCGTTGTCTAATAATTTACCGTTGAGTAATGATTTACCGTAGTAATAATTTACCCATCAATAATACTTCAACGTTTGTTCAAGTTTCACTACCTACCAACAAACTCCAAAAGAGCCATCATTTTTCAAATGAAATAATATCACAGAACAACCAACTCGACTTCATACTCCGCCAATATAATCAGGTGATCCCTACCAATGATTGGCCGTATTCACAAATTCCTATTGTGGGCCCGTCTCTGGTTACGAGATTTGGTTTGAATTGTATACAATTTCATTCACACTGGAGTCGAAAATGCCTGTCGGTGCTAACTTCGGGGCCTTACTGTGAACGAACGGCTGGACGTACGACGCTCCGGATGGTCTTAAAAAACTCGCAAGTTCAAGAACTATTTAAAACCGTAAAAATATTCACGTAAAAAAAGGGTATAGGCGTTTTGAAAATTTCAACCCCTATTTTGAACCCCTTAGAGATGACTGACAGTAACGTCGAGCTTCGAGGACCAACTAGACAGCGAACGGAACCTATAACCCGAATTTCATCAATTTTTTTTCATGGTAACTAAGAAAAGTGGCCCGTACGGCGTACGGCGTACGGCGTACGGCGGACAGACAGAAATATTTTTATTGCAGTTTTGGATTCTACATACCTTGAAACGTAAACCATCAAATTTTGAGGGGGGGTAAGAATTTTTTTTTCATGCTTGATTCCAATGGTTCATTATTGAAAATAATAAACCAAAAATATAATCACGTAATGGTATTGGAGTACCTACCTGTTTTAATTACTCATCACCTTAAAATAAACAACAGTAAAAATTATGAACCGCCAAAATGTATTTTCAAATTCACAGTACATACCTATTATAGTTCCGGGTATTTTCTTTCCACTACAAGCTACCAATAATGGCCGAACATGATTCTTCGACAAGGCTTTGATGTACCTATACATGAAATCAAAGGGTTATTTGGGGTTTGGGTTATGTATTAATTATTAGGTAAATAATTTCGCAGGTACCCAAATTCCCAAAGAAATCATAAAATAAAAAGAATTAATATATCAAATTCGTTGAGTTAACCTAATGGCATCTCAATTCAATATTTACAAGCAAGTGCACCTAACCCTCTCCCTGAGAAAATTTCGGTCGGCTTCAGACACCAACGCCTTATACCACTCGGCCACCCGTGGCGGCTTTCCGATGAAACTTCTATGTTTTATGAAAAAACCAATATACCTATCTGTAAACATATCATTAGGTCCCGTTCGGGGCAGTACCGTCGATCGATAAACCAACCCAGTCAGAAATTTAATCGACCGAAACCGACCCGAAACGAATGGAAACTATCATTCTTCTGATAAATTGATTCACATTGAGCCCCCCTTCTCACTAATATATAGCTGAACATCACCTAACTCATCGATCCTTCAGATGCGAATAATTATTTATACGAGCAGCAGCTGGCTAAAATTTACGCCAGTTGCGGGCTTGGATGCCAACATTTCGAGCCTATTGTCAGCGGTTTCCTTGGCAACATCTTTTACCAGATGAATGCCGACATGCCGAGGTCTCAATGACGGATGGCATTTTACATGTACCACGGTGCTCCCGTTATCATCCGTAATCCGCCACCTGAACTGGAGAGGTAAAGCTGATGAAGGTTGCAGGGAGAATCGAAGCTGGGTGCTCCAATTTCCCATCACAACACCATCCCATAGAGAATTTGCCAAGACCAAGCTGTAACTATTGTTAATAATCCAAGTTTGACGTATATTTTAAGGCTTCATTATACTACTTTCTATGTTAATAATACAATTATCATTGAGTAATATTTTCCACTTTTTCTAACACTGCACTAAAGTTGTGTCCCAGAATAGTTGCAGCAAAGCGAATGATGTCACGCTGGTACTCCACGCTTTCGCCCCGCGTAGGAGGTGCTGCTAATCAGTATGCAAATTCAGCGGTGGAGAGCCCTTGTAGGGTTAAAGTGGAGGATAGCGGGGGTTCCACTGCTTGGCCCTTCTTTAGTTTCTCCGCCCTCTCGCAAACCGGCCCTAGAATGGAATAGCGTCTTACCTAAAGCCTCCTTAGCTGTTTCGTTGGAGAAGGGAAACGACTTTGAGCTTAGGTATCCTAAAGGATTATGGAGTAGAACAGCGGCCCCTAACCTTCAACAGTGCTATCGCTTCCCGAAATGCAATGCATCCACGCACCGCCAAACTTTCAAGCTAATTCATTTCACTTCAATGTGGCACCAAAACCTACACAGCTGTATCCAACGGCCAATGATTATTCTTAAGGGCGCTGTTGCCAGAGTTTTTGTATCAAAACTTAATAAATATCGTTAACTGTTAACAAGCCCTAATACAATAATGAACCGTAATAAAAATGTTAATAACTGCTTTTTATACTACAAACTGCAGTGATGTAACGAGTACGCCCTTCACATTTTGAGTATCAGCCCTCAAAATTAGCGGGGTTTTGAGTTCTGGAATTTGTCCGTCTCCTGACACCAAAACGATGTCCTGAAGAGTACTTATACCTTCGAATTTCAAGTCATAAAATCCAATAGGCAGTTCGTTTTTCGCGGAATTATTACCGCCCAAGTCCAAGTAGGTATTAGCCTCTCTAAGAAGGTTGGAACCTTTATACCACCACCGCACTAACAGAATGGACAAGATGGCTCTAAATTGTCGGAAATATTGCAGGACGATTTTCATCAAATAAAGCGGTTACTCCAGCAGTTACGCCGCCTTTCAAGAACGCCGCCTTTCAAGAACGCCACCTAATCCCGCCAATTTCCAGGATGTCTCTCTGTGAAACTTACTTGTTAATCAAGGAACCGAAGACTGGTTTAGGGTAACAACTGCTAATGGAAGCTGCGGTTCTGGAGAGATCGTTTCTCACTATCCCAACTGCTTCGCAGCCCAAAACCTTGAGCGCCTGCGCTCGATACTTTGCCGAGTTTGATTGCACCCCTTAACCATTGTGGGCGAGGAAACGGGGCTAATGTATAATGCAATCAAGGGTCAAAACTCTGTTCTACCAAACTAGGCATCATCGACGCTAAACTAGAATTACCTCTCACTTCCAAGTTATATCGACTGTCAGCTGTCAATCTTGAGCAGCTTGAGTTCCTCACATTCCACTGGATGAGGAACTATAGTAATGAAAAGGTCAATTTCGTTGGATCTGGATAGAAAGCTGCATTCCTGATTGGGTCCTAGGCATCCTGTGGATGTAATTTGAAATCAAACCTAGTTTTCATCATCAACAATCCTGATAAAAGTGAATTTCATTAATAAAAGAATTGAAGTTGAATGAAGAATTGAGTTGATTAATTGAAAATGATTAATAAAACCGTTATTAGTAAAGGGATAATAAATTATCATTAACAGACTGTGGACAACAGAGGCCTTAAATAATCAGTTGGTCTTATGATTTTGCCATGAAATTTCACCATCCTGGCAGTTACAGGTTGGACTACGACGCAATCGCGCATTTGGTTATGATCTACTGGGCACACCAGTAACTAATTATGTATTTGCCACGCTCTACAATCTATAAACTCTGCATTCAAAAATACGCAGCACGATGTTTGAGCTCGGGACTAGAATCAACACGAGGATTCGGTCGAAAAAGAACTGTTGTATATGAAGCAACGTTCCGTTTTCCGAATCCCGGCTGGCAGAGAAATAGCTCCTTTTAAACCCCTCATTCAAAGGAATGTTTGTGAAAATAAAAACACAGAGAGAAACTAGAAAATAATGAAGGAATCCACAAAAACACTACGGAAGAAGGAAGTAAGTGTACAAACGAGTAGTGTGTAACACCCAAGCAACAGAATCTCGCACGGTTAATTTTTGGTTCAACATTTTCTATAATCATTGAAATTTCAGTCAATATGGAAAAATACGCTATTTTCTGACTGCTGATTATGACCAAATCGCTGAATCTTGAACCGCTGAATTTGATGTTGGAGGAAGTTCTTAGTTTTTGGCTTATAACATCTACATTGTTGGTGTTTCAGAAAAGTTCACTCGTACCAAAATTAAGAGCATTAAATTCTATACGTCAAAGAACTTCCTCCATCAAATTCAGCGGTTTGGTCCGAATCAGCAGTCAGAAAATAGCATATTTTCCCATTTTGACTGGAAAGTGTGTTAGTTTCAAACGCCTGTAACTAAAATCAGACATATGAAATTGAAAAAATGCCATATAATTAAAGTATAAAGCATAAAATTACGTGTTCGGAGCACCTCTATCGTTATTGCAAAATATTCAATTCATAATTTTAATCGATTCACAACATAAAATTTTAAGTGAATATTAGAAATAGTGAAAGCAGATCTTGATTCTCTTTAACTGTAGCGTAGAATTGAATGCTCTTAATTTTGGTACTAGTGAAATTTTCTGAAACATCTACCATGTAGGTAGATCTTATAAGCCAAAAACTGAAAACAGCGCAAAATTTTCCTGTTTCTTCGCTCTCAAGACTTTGGTTCACCTCAGAAACCGTGCACGAATATTACTCTTATTTTGGATGCCCCAAGTGGCGTAAAATCATTTCTAGCTCTACCCGATTTTGCTATCGTTTGCCTGGGCTAATTTTGCTTTGGTGACTGCATTCCCCACAGGCTGATATTCTAGATAGGGATGCGACCTCTCGATTAAAGTGGCGGGCTGGTTTCAAGGGGTCAAAACATTAGTAGTTATAAAGCCCTAATGGAAGCAGGTTATCTCCGAAGTTAGCTCGAAAGACCCATCCGCAATCCCCAGTTCTCAATCGGCAGGGGAGGGGGGTGCTAATGAACGGTGAGGATTCCCATAGGAGATTCGTATCCCATTGTCTTCATAGTTCAGCTCTCGCCCGGGCCTGAGAGATAAGCTTTGCATCAGGAGTGGACATTTTAATGAGAACGCCAAACATCCATCCGCCAAAAACGAGGAGTATGCATGACTTCTGTTTATATTTTTGAATGGAATTATATTCCATTCTATGAATTTTGAGACTAACCTCTCTCTCCTTCGACGAACATTTATTTTTCTATGAGCTTTCAAACTTCCGGTAATAACTGATGTCACAGGATTAGGGGGTCCCGCCCTGGAGGGTGGGGTGCAACTAACATCACGTTACCGAAACTTTGAAACCTCACAGAAAAAGAACAAACTATTCAGCGTGGTAGGAGAATGTGTTTGGCCAAAATTATTAGAATGGACCTACTTGCATTTAAAAATTGGAAGGTAATATAAACAGAAGTCATGGGTACTCCTCATTGAGAGGTCATGGATGTCACCCACCCCCTGCCGAGTGGATATCGCACTGTGTTGTAGGATACATGTAGAGTACTTCCAGTAAACCAGGCACATACAATAACATATTATTATAGGTCGGAATTTCCCACTTACAAAAAATAAACCTTAAGTTCTAAACTCTCGTGTTAAGCGATAATATATTTTTTTGCGATGATGCCTGAAAAAAAAAATTTCAAGTCATTATTTTGTTTGAAAAATATTTTTTTAGAATTTTTAGTCTTTAAAAAAATTTAGGAAAGTACCTGTTAAAATTTGTAGGTAGGTACCTACCTATTACAATTTGTAAAATCTGTAGGTAGGTGCCTACTACAAAAATTTCAATTTGAAAAAATTCAGAAAATTTGTTTCAACTTTTTAAAAACGCTGCAAGTTATTACACAACGGTTTATTATTTACCTGTGTAGATGCCCCATCTGCGTAGATCACTTTTTTCTGTGGTCAATACCCACGAACTTTCCCGAGGAAAGGCCTAAACGAGTACCTACTGAAGCCGGCCCGGGAATTAAAGTTTCATACAAATGCGCGGGATTCAATAATTCAGTCACTAATTAGTCATTCATGAAGCTTAAGGTAAATAATAAACCGTTCTGTAATAATTTACCTGCATAGATGCCCCTTCTGCGTAGATAGTATAATTCAACGTTGTGTAATAATTTACAGTTGAGTAATAATTTACGTTTGTGTGATAATTTACCGTTTGCAATAATTTACCCAAATACTTCAACGGTATTTGTTCAAATTGCAAAAGTACCTATCAACAAAATCCAAAACAGTCATCATTTTTCAAATGGAATAATATCACAAACCAACCAACTTGACTTCATACAGCCATCCGTGATTATAATCAGGTGCTCCCTAGTAGAAGTGAGTAAATTAATGCTAAAGTAGAAAATTTCTCGTACTTTCCCCTGTTTTTCCTATGTATTTTTTCATAAAACGCAGAACTGTGTTCTTTAAATTTTTTCTTTTCCAACATTTATTTAGAGCCAAACAGATCTTCTTGTAACCTAGATTTCCATTCCTCAGTACCTAGGTTACTTTACAGAAGCGACTGCTGTTGAACAAAAATTTAATACAGTTAACTCACAATGATTCGAATTTTCAGACCTTGAAAAAAGTTCGAATTAAGGGAGTTTGATTTATTCAATAGCTAAAGAGAAGGGTGAACTAATTATTTGAATTATCGAGTTATCAAACAAGTGATCAGGAAACATTTAAATGAAACATAAATTATAACTGCATAAACACTGGTCATCTGAACCACAAACTTAATCAGCTAAAACAAAACGAGTGGAATTTTTGAAGAACTGTATGTGTCACGCTCATGTTTTTGTTCAATTCAGTTAAGACGAATATGGGAATGAAGGCCAGGTTCGGATGACGATATTTATGTTTTCAATGATAAATCACCCAGCGCATCGATAAATTTATTTGGCTAAATCTCCCTAGAATGTTGAATTTTTTTAAATTTTACAAACGAAAATAATGTTTTCGTTTGATCAGTACGATGGCAAAACAAGGTTGGTAACCTGATCAGAGTAGGTGGGAGTACAATAATAGAATAATAACGCTAGAGAATTTTCAGTTAATTTCTTTTGAAAATCAGAATGTTGGTGAAATTCTGTAAGCCACTAATGCGAGTTGAAACAACTAATTCTTTTTCGCTCACAATCAGTATTGGAGGAACAGTCAATAGGTTCTCACTCCCAGAGCCAGGGAAGCCGAGGAGCTAATGGAACATCAAATATTTGCTAGAGTTGTAATGGGACGTTACAAACAGCGCGGGAATATAAAGGAATTTAATAACAAACTTCTGCCTCGGCTGGGGGAAGATCGACTTAATAACGGCTTGTAATGGTGGGGCCATCTTGATCTTAACTTCCTACTTGGATCCCTGTAATTGCAATCTCTTCAATCAGAGCCGCTTTCTAAGGAGCCGCATTAAGCCAAAGATAACTGAGATGCGGTCGAACCTTCTGTAAAAGCTATCTCCCGAGAGATGACTCTACTTGTACTGTATGTAATCCTCCCCGGGTGTCACAATAGGCATAGGATTTTTAATCATGTTTCTGGAACGCTCGGCGGTCTTCATTGAATCGGGACAACAGCTTTGAATGTAGTTACGATAACCAGCTTCACTATTGCAGGTCAAAATTTGCCACTAGGATCGAATGATTAGGCTTTGCATATTGTTCTCACAATAATTAATATTAGCAACGATGACTGTAGTAGGTATTTAGCCGATTAGCCCTTTGACCACGGAGTCCCTAATACGCTGATGAGTTGGAGCGCATATAGGTCGATTATAAGGTGTTCTGCTGTTTCGCAACCGATTGCTGGAACACGGGTTCGTGACCTGTGCGTAAATAAAATCGGTGTTTCAACATTCAACAATAACAATATTCATAATAATTATAGGTAACTTCAACTTATACTGAACTTTCTTCAATTTGTGATCCAAAAATATATAAAAACAACACACGAAACCTCAAAAAGACTTATCATTGGAATAGGGAAAAAAGAAAAGTAAATATATATCTACTTGGCATCGAAACCGGCGTAGCCGTTAGAGCCTGTTTGAAGCACGAACACTTTGAGGGTTTTGATTTGAGGTTTTTCCGGGTTGCACAGAATTCTGTGTGAAAACTCTTTTGGTTATGTTAAAACTAGGGTAAAACTAGAGACTAACCACATCCCTTCACAAATTGTTGATGTTGTTCCACGATACCTTACCTATACCTGTAGAATTCAAAAAGCAAATAACAAAATTAAAAAATAAATAAATGAACAAAAATTGTTCGCCTGGAAAACAATGGTAGGATCTTATGGGAAACCCCTAGGAGGACACAGAATTCATACCGAAACATAATCATGATAAGCGTGAAACAGCAGGGAATTTAGGTAAGTAAGGTATGCATGGTTTTATGAAACCGAGTTTTTTGTTATGGCATACCTACCAGATTCCAAGGAAAGAAGTCAAAAAAATAGAAAGACGTGTTCCCAAATTATTGGTACGAACTATCTAGCAATGATTTAGGATTTTACAGAAATGGAATGCGCTTAGGTAGATAGGAAAGTCCTACTGGGTGTCCGTCCACAACTAACGAAAATCCTCCAAAAAAAATATATTAAGTTGTTTTACGCATATTGCTTATCTGTATTGAATAGTACTGATGTTAACGTGTTTTCTATCTAATTTAACTTATTCCATCGAGCACAACGAACACTGGACTCCACTATAATAACAGCAGTGTGACACTTATTGTTTAGAAGCCCATTTTAAGTGAGAGGTTGGTTCGACGTTTGGTGACTTGCATATTTTCCAGCTTCGCTCAAATTGTAGTCCGAATAATGATGAGGGTGACACTCAACGTCAATCATCAGTGACATATTCGAGAGCTGCTTGATCGATGTGACAGTTTTGCAGCAGCTAGACAGAATTCGGAGGGCTTATTATCGTGGGACACCACCATTGATATGTAACATAATATGAGCTTGAAACCATTAAATGAAACGAAAAATGCATTGCCACTAACATAACTGTGGTACAATTTATTGCAGAGCGATCAGCTGGTAATAGTCAGTGTGAGGCAAAGATCCCATATTTTGAATATATAAAGCTGTCGCCCTTAACAACGTCGCTCGACTAAATGGAGTAGATGGGGAAACCAAGTTGGTCAATTTCGTTATTATGTGGATAGAGCGATAAGCAACGACAGTAACATCTGACGACAATTTAGTAACATTTAGTAAGCCTAGTTGTACAGTTCAGGGTGAGGCGATGCATCAGTACCCGTACATTCACGCATTAAGGAGTACTGATCAAAACAATCCAACCTGTATTAATTGGGTAAGAACTAACAGCGAAAAGTGTAGTTCTACTGCGTGAAATTTCCATAAGAACCCTCAATACCTAACATGATAAATCGTGTGTTGGACGCGTTCAATTTCGGTTAGTCGAAAACGATAATGAACATAAACGTTTTGTAACTTCAAAGCTGAACCCATGGGACACATCTGTAGAGACGCATCTGTACATACGCATTCCGTCCCGAGTCCATTACATTACTGGGAGAGCTTTCATTTCTGGCTCTTCATTCAAATAACGGAGTGCAGCACTCCCGTATTTTCTACTAGAGGCTGAACGCAATCACAAGATTGTGAGCGGGGCATGGAGTGAAAAACCCCGCAAAGTGATGTTTTCTGCTAAGATACACCGCTGCTAGAAAGTCGCTAATGACGAGCTACGTGAAAGAGAGAGTACAACCTCAGTCGAAACGTTCTCTTTATTAAGATCGCTATGATCAAAGAAGGCACCGACCGAGGAACGCTCAACAATTTGCGTGGGACTTTTCCCCCCTTTCCGCATTAAAAATATTTTTCCTAACAGCCTTACCAAGGAAAACGTGTAGCAACCAGTCTTGACTCAGACAACGGAGTGAAACAGAATAAATGTTCGGTAAATTTCCATCTCTACAAATACAACTTTGCACATAGTAAGAAATGTATGGATTCAAAACACTTTTTTGACATGGATATGTCTTTTGGCTGGGGGTCAAGGAATTTTTAAACGACATATTTTTCGCGACACGAAATTCCGCGACATGGTAGGAGCACTTTAGATTATTATTAACTCGAAAAGTGAAGGCTAGGTAGATCCACCCTATTAACCGTAATGCACAGGGTCCAGATCAGCTGAGTGGCTCCCAGATCTAATTTCCACCGTATTAACCGTAAGAAGGTGAAATTCGGCATGTAGCCTCCTTAGGACGTCATCCTGACGATGCACAGGGTCCAGATCAGCTGAGTGGCTCCCACATCTAATTTCCGACCTATTAACCGTAGGAAGTGGAAATTCGGCATGTAGCCTCCTTAGGACGTCATCTTGACGATGCACAGGGTCCAGATCAGCTGAGTGGCTCCCAGATCTAATTTCCGCCCTATTAACCGTAAGAAGTTGAAATTCGGCATGTAGCCTCCTTAGGACGTCATCTTGACGATGCACAGGGTCCAGATCAGCTGAGTGGCTCCCAGATCTAATTTCCGCCCTATTAACCGTAAGAAGTTGAAATTTGGCATGTAGCCTCCTTAGGACGTCATCCTGACGATGCACAGGGTCCAGATCAGCTGAGTGGCTCCCACATCTAATTTCCGCCCTATTAACCGTAGGAAGTTGAAATTCGGCATGTAGCCTCCTTAGGACGTCATCCTGACGATGCACAGGGTCCAGATCAGCTGAGTGGCTCCCACATCTAATTTCCGCCCTATTAACCGTAAGAAGTGGAAATTCGTCATGTAGCCTCCTTAGGACGTCATCTTGACGATGCACATGGTACAGATCAGCTGAGTGGCTCCCAGATCTAATTTGCGCCCTATTAACCGTAAGAAGTTGAAGTTCGGCATGTAGCCTCCTTAGGACGTCATCTTGACGATGCACAGGCTCCAGATCAGCTGAGTGGCTCCCAGATCTAATTTCCACCGTACTAACCGTAAGAAGTTGATGTGATCTTCACGAAGATTAAATTTTTCGCGTACATTAAATTCCGCTTCAATAAACGAAGTGCTGTGACGTCATCATGAGAATGGGGTTTCCCCACTTTGGATTGTCGTGATGATGGTGATGGTGGTGAGCGGCATGTTGCGTTTTAGGAGCCACTCACCTGATCTGTACCTGTATCGTAAAGAGTATTCAAATAGTTGAATGCAACCCGAAAACTGAAGGCGATTAAATTACTTGGGTATTTCCACCATATTAACGATGTTTTTAAAAGTGATCATGACATTATGTGAGGGAGAGACATATCCATGATCCTTTCTTTTTCCCCAAAGGGAGAAAGTTTCTTTAATCAATGAGGGGTGTTGTTTATTTATCAATAAGTTTCTTTGTTACAATGGATTACTGGAATCTCGGTAATGAAAGTCTCAAATTGCACTGTTGCCTGTCAAATGAAAATTGTAATCGGCATGGTAGGTTGCCTAGTGATATAAGTTTCAACAGGATTGAGATACTGTACTGGTGTGGCATTTCTTCAGCGAATCTATATTATAAGATTCGAATAGTGTTGGTAAGAACCGAGTAAGATTCGGATAGAGTTGACTGTAGCCAAGTGGCCTTATCAGGTGGAATAGACCGGCTCCCGTGAGACCACCGAAGTTATAGATACCTCGAGCGTCGTTAATACTTGGATGGGTGACCGCCTTGACACGTGGTGACACGTCCAAGCATGACCCATGTAGCAGTTCGGCGAACCTCTCTCCACTCAAGGGGGCAGGCAATGAGTAGCTAAGTAAAGAGCGAAATGATCAGATCGAATTCTGATCCTCCGCGACGCTGGCAGGGTAGTCGGACGAAAAGCCACAGCCTGGAATGGATGTTTTACTTTACTTTATGGTTTATTATTTTCAATAATGAACCACTGGAATCGAGTATGAAAAACAAATTCTAACCCCCCCTCAAAATTTGGTGGTTTTACGTTTCGAGGTAGGTATGTAGAATCCGAAAATGCAACAAAAATATTTCTGTCTGTCCGCCGTACGCCGTACTGGCCACTTTTCTTAGTTACCATGAAACAAAATTGATAAAATTCGGGTTATAGGTTCCGTTCGGAGTCTATTGGTCCTCGAAGCTCGGCGTTACTGTCAGTCATCTCTAAGGGGTTCAAAATAGGGGTTGACATTTTCAGAACGCCGTATCTCGAAAACTTTCGATAGAAGGGTATGGTTTTTTTACGTTATTATGTGTCTTGAGCTAAACAATTTTTTGAGACCATCCGGGATTTGGTGGTTTGTACGTCCAGCCGTTCGTGTGCACCAAGATGCTTCGTCAACACGATCGTGAATCAAACGGTATAAATCCGGCCGGGATATCATCACTAGGGAGCACCTGATTATAATCAAGGATGGCTGTATGAAGTCCAGTTGGTTGTTCTGCGATAAGTGATGGACTATTGGATTTTGTTGGTAGATACTTGTGAAACTTGAACAAACGTTGAAGTATTATTGACGGGTATAAGTTATTACACAATGGTAAATTATCACACAACGGCAAATTATTCCACAACGGTAAATTATTACATAACGGTAAATTATTACACAACGGTTCATCTACCAAGAAGGGTCTGGATTTTGTTGATCGGTACTTTTGCAACTTGAACAACCGTTGAAGTATTATTAATGGGCAAGTTATTACAGAACGGTTAATAATAGGTATTGACCACAGAAGACAGTGGTCTACGCAGAAGGGGCATCTATTTCACTCCGCATCAACAATTTTCCTTTAGAACTTCATTAATTGCGTTTCTTTTTGCCGTTTTAGTTACTGTTTGTCATCGGCTGTATCATTTTAGCAACATTTAACTCGTGATTTAGGTAGGTACCTAGTAACGAGTACGGGGTTAGGTACTAACCTACGGATGGTATGCGATTCACATAATATGTATAGAGTAGTACATATTATATTATATAGATGGGTTATCTATACAGAGAGCTGTGATCTGTAACAGGAGGGTATTCTGTACAAAATAATAAACCGTTGTGCAAGGATTTGCAGCGTTTTTTTTTTTCGAATAGAGTTGATCTGATTCGAACAGAGTTGAAAGATACGAGCAGAGTTGAGATAGGAAAAGAGTTGATAAAATGCATGAGTGCAATTCGTGTGAATGAAAGCTTCTAGAATCGAGTTACTGGTACCAAGATCGTTCCTGCATCCCACTACCCACTTCGCCACATCATCTTTGGTATAATATACTTTAAACAATATCGGGGATACCTGGATACTTCCGCCTCGTGGCTGACAGGTATATGATAAGTAGCCGTATTTTTACCACAGATTGTAGTATAGTGATCGATCAGTGAGCAATTAAGAAGGGACTGCGTTACTAAGCAACTGCGCAAGAAGTTCAGGATGCACTGGTTGGAAGTGTGAATGTGTATAATACGGAAGGTAGGTAATTAGGCGAGTTGAGAGATAACAGGAACTGAAAAACAAAGGGAAAATGTATAGCAGGTTTTGGGAATGGTGGGGCGATAAGGGGGTGTATACCAGATTGGCTTTGGCCGATGAGAATGTGGAACTCCGAATGAAAAGCGCTTGGAAGCGGAAGAAAGAGGCGTATGCTATGTTAGCAAACGTAGGACTCAGATCGGGGCTAACAAGGAATAAAGGAAATAAACGGGAGTGGGGAAAAAGGAAGGATAAGAAGAAGAGAAAACCGATTACACAAAAGCGTTAAGAGTGATAAGGGTGGTTTGTCTCTGGGGCGTGGAGCTAACTCTCGAAGACCAATGGTCGGAGATAATCTTGCAGTCTCACTCCTTCCCTGCCATAAGTTGAAACTATCCCCCTTCACCACTCAATATGTTGTTCTTCATTCCTACCATCCTAACCCCCTAGCCCCGGTGTCCCCAACCTACATTCCTCTCCGGTCGTCGGGCCGCTATCCTGGGCTGCGGAACCTACAAATTCAATAAAAAAAGGTTATATTTGGATGATGTCGAATGCGATGCACGAATCCAATCTTTCTATCCTGTGGTGGGGGGGGGGGGGGGCAGGCTCCTTACGGATGAAATGAAAATTTATGCGACGTTAAGGCTGTTGTGAAACCACGACGACTGCATATCCAAATAGGTTTTTACGATATTTGTTTTCTGTTAGGACCACTCGAAGGAAATAGTATTTTTGTTTACAAGGGTTATAATATGGGCCTCACACTCCATTTCCTGCCGATTAGGTACATAATCATTTTTGTCTAATGCCCCATTCAAAATAAGTAGGTAACATCAAAGTTATGTGGGACGTATATCGATGAAATCCAAACTTTTTATTTAAAAAAAAAGAAAAAAAAGGAAACATTATTTTGAGTTTTACGAAGAATAATTCAATAGAAATCCTATAGAATTCAATAGAAGCGCTTTCTGAATTGATCTCTAGATTTTAACAAAAAATTCATCTGCTTACTTAGGTCAACATCAGATCTGGGCTACAAGATAACTGTATTCGCTTTCAAAATTCGTATTTCCTGAAGCCGGAAGGTGCTGCAATCTTCAGGCATCAGGAATAATCACCCAATCAGCCAGTCGGATCTCTCGTCCTCTCACTTTACCGCCATCGGTGCCCCCGTTCTCTTCTCTCGTGTTATCACCGTTCATAATTATTACTGACCTACCTTTAAATTCCACTACTGAAGTGACCTCACTGATCCTGTAATACTACCTAATTATTGTCAAGTCCCTCCGTGTTAGTTCCGTGCTCGACTGTCTAATTCAATTCAAAGTGACTATAACAAAGCCTCCCACTGTTCTGCACGAATACGTCAGTAGCTGCATCACCAGGACTGCCCGTGTGACTTGCCGGCCGGTAAGCATCCTAGCGACGTCCCATCACCGTGAGTACCTAGATTTCATCTAAGCTATTCGTTTTCGATGCAGAACCCCATCCCTTTAGCTCCTTAAATTCCCATTATATTCATACAGTCCACCCCACTGAACGAAGGAGACCAGCGCGATCCAAACAATAACAAATTCACAAATTTCTTGAAAATGTTAGAAACGATAAATTCAGACATCTATAATTATCCAAACTGGAAGATGACAGTCGATAATGCGGTCGGAATTGTACAAGCCATATAATTTTAACTGGACTACCCAAAATGTATTGGTATTCTTCCACTTAAATCACACAGATAGACATCTCGAATGTTATACAGATTCACTGATAGTTTTCAAGCATCCCTCATCCATAAGAAGGTCTATCACTGTGTTTTTAAGCCTCGGTGGTCGCATAAATATGCAACTGGGCTACCTAATGTCAAACTATTCCCCAAGTTTCATCTTGTGCCACTCGGAAGTTCACCCACACATAGCGGAACACATACAAACTAATCAATGAACTTCATGACACTAGATGGATGGATCAGTAATATCCTTCCTGGGATGGAACATTGATTGAGCTGTAGGGTAGGGGGATCACGGGACGGCAATCGATCTTCCCGACAAACACAAATTACCTCAAGATTCAGTCACACCATAGGCCGAGAAACGCCTATAGAGAAATAGATTCAGGGTTTTTAATGGAATATTGCATTCAAAAGCTTTGTGCTACTCAAAGCACAGCGGTATTTCCTTGGATGAACAAACTCAGGAAGCCGGGGAAAACTCGGTCTGATAACCCTATAGGCTTTCCGACGACGAGGGCGGGTGTTGGAGATGTTGGAAAAGCCCTGTAATGGGTCAGTAGATGGGCTCGTCTGATTGATCCGGTCGAAAAGGGAAGTTTCAAGAGAAGACCATGACGGAGGGCGAGTTGATCTGCTCAATATACGAGGTCATAATTCAAACCAACCCCCATTCCACCCTGTAATCCACGAACTACAGAGTTCACTCATTCATCGCGGGAGAACAGTATTTAAGATCAGTGGTATAATTGTTCTGATCACGATCGAGTTACGGTTTATGACTCCACCTTTATAGGTCGAACATTTTTTGAGAGACAGACAGAGAGAGAGAGAGAGAGAGGAGAAATCACAAATGAACAGGACAATGTCCACCTTGTATGTACGTTCTGTATCTGTTGTTTAATTAAAAAAATGCGTTGCCGTATAGGGGGCGTCTAGCCGCCAGAGTTTGTGTTCATGACGGTATCTACATTTATTATCGAATGAAATCTGGGGGACACCCCCAGACCCCCGGATTATAACAGTTTAGGTCAAGGATCAAAGCAAGGAAACATGGAACATGTTTTTCGAATAGGTACATGATAACAGAGGATATGGAGATATGTAGAAAAACGTCTGCCAATTCGAGTAGGCACTATTTTATAGCCCTCACTTGAATCACATGAACGTATAGACTAGCTGGGTAGGTTCGTTATGATACGGGACCATCTGCGATCCAACCCGCGTGTACCCTCAAAATTTCATCTCTCTACGACTGTTTTTCGCATAGTTAGAAGCGTTATAAGGAAACGGTCAACATTTCATGTTTGCGCATGCGCAGAGAGAAATGACAGTAAGACTCCAATGAATTTCATGTGGAACTATCAAAGTGCTATACTGATCGACCCTCCAAATGTGAACTCATTTCAACGATAATTAAGGTAGTTATGGGCACTCAAGTATTTCACGTTTGCGCATGCGCAGACTGAACGACTTTCATGATTTTGAAACGGGACCATCTGCGATCCAACCCGAGTATACCCTCCAAATTGCAGCTCTCTACGACTATTTATCGCATAGTTAGAAGCGTTACAAGGAAATGGTCAACATTTCATGTTCGCGCATGCGTAGATCAAAGTTACATTACGATTCCAATGAAATTAATTTCGAACTATCAAAGTATTATTCCTTTCCTGACCGACCCTCCAAGTTTGAACTCATTTCAACGATATTTAGGGTAGTTATGGGTGTTCCAATTATTTCACGTTTGCGCATGTGCAGACGAGAGTTACAGTAATTTTTCAATGATTTTGGTGTGGGTCCATCTGTGACTCAACCCGCACCTACCCTCGAAATTTCAGCCCACTTCGACCATTATTTCGGGTAGTTATAGGTGTTGCAAGGAATTACCACAGACAGACACGGAACCAAATATGCTCCTCGATGTCTGAAACGGAAAATGGTAGTGGAAATTTTCATTTTAGAGGACATGCACTTTTAGCGAATTTTCAAAGAAAATGAAGCTATTGCAATGGCTTCGAAATTTAAATAATATAAATTTTTGGAAATTTTCTTCATAGAAATCCGTTTCAGACCATTCTAAAACGATTCCTGAAATTTAACACTTTTTTATATGTATATATATATATATTTATATATATATTTATTTATTTATATATGTGTCACTCCAGACGATAACTCTCGATAGAATTGAGATAAACAGCTCAAATTTGCACAAAAAATCTATCTTGGCAATCGAAAGGCTAAGTTCGAAGATGGGCGAAATTGGCCTACTCTAAGGAGGGTTTTGGCGCATTTAAAGTGCGCAAAAATTACCCAAAAATCCCCAAAATGTTATTTTCCAACAAGTGACCCCTCATTTTAAAGGTTTTTGCACGCTGAACACGATGGTGGAATCGGATTTTAGATATCTTGATCCGTTCTCAAATTAGAGCATTTAAAGTGCGCAAAAATTACCCAAAACTAGGATAATCTTTAAACTCTTACCCCCCCCCCCCCCCCCTTAGAGTGGTCAGATATGGAAATCACATGAGAGGTGCTTAGGTATACTGCACCATTGGTCCTGTTTACATCGTCAACCATAACGTGGAATGGAAAGTTGCGATGTATCCGTACAGGCAACTTTCGATTCCAATAATTCTCAAGCAGTTTCAGGTCCACTCAATGTTGAATACTAGAATAGAACAATATTTCAACGTAGCACCCACATGTTTTTCCAAGTGATCCTTCCAGAAACCACATCCTTCCTTCATAGTTTATTTCAAGATTGAGCCTGCATGAAAAACAACCTGCACTTGAAGCACTCATGATTTTCTATAACAACTCCTTTACCTACTGCACTCTCTTGAGTAGGTAAGTCAAAAGTCCTAACTACCCTATCCTACCTAATATGAACCCACAGCGATCAAATAAATAAGCACTTAGTACAATTACGTAATAAACAAACGGTAGAATCAGGATGGACAAAACGTACAAATTAAAATAAATACGAAGAGAATATACATAGAAAACCAAATTTTAGACCGAAGTTTTCCTTTATTCAAAACCATAGCCATTAATTCGAATATTTCTTTGAAAATTCGCTCATTAAGTCATGCTGCATGACTGGTTTTTTTTACTCAATGACGAATCCAAGGCTTCCCTGCCTTTGGTAGTGAGGAAGAAAAAAACTTCGTGGGATTTCCAAGCCTGGGACCAGCGACCTAACGTAATGTAATGTAATACACGTCGTCAGCTGCTTTCTGCGTTTTTCGGGTAGGTAGAACCCCCTCGGCAGTTTTCGGCGGAGTGGGGTCTGGCTCTCCTCGAAGAAGGCACCACGTGTGGTAGGGCGGTGGAGGGGGTGGGCAGGAGTGGGGTAGAGAGAGAATTGTGATTGTGCGGGTGGCGGGGAGGGGAGTTTACTGACTCGGACGGGACGCTCTTCAGCCTGGTTTACCCCCGTAAAAACATGTTCCATGTTAAAAAGTATTGTCGTGATTCTAACAAGAGAGGGTTATTCAACAGGAATTAATGGATCATTCACGTGACGATTCAACCAACCAAGGTGTGGTCAGCAGTTGCCGAAACAGAGTACAACAAGGACGAGGTTCGGACGAACGTTAAATGCATACATAACCAATCCAAAAGACCCCTGTTTCTGCGTGCACCGACGGATTAGAGTATGCGCACGCACAGGGGCTACTGGTCGTTAGGATAGAAAACAAATTCCAATAGGAGACGATTTGGGATTAGCTGAAATTACTCAGGGACTATATTGGACCTAGATTTACATAAATCCATCATCATGTTGTATTATATACATGAAATGAGGGTCGGTTGAGGGAGTTGGTAAACCTCTTTGGTAGGACCGCAGATCACTGTTTCCTGAGGTCAATCCCTACCCTCGAGCTCCCCCCAGGAAAACCCTAAATGGAGTACTGGAGCCGGCCCGGGAATTAAGTTTCTCATAATAACGGGCGAGATTTAATAATTCAATCAGTAATTAATTGTTGATATTCATGAAGCATAAGGCAAATAATAAACCTTTGTGTAATAAAACATTTTGTACGAAACCGTTGCGTAATAATTTACCTGTGTGGATGCTCTTTCTGAATAGATCACTGCGTTCTGTGATCGGTACCTAACCCCGAGCTCTCCCCAGGAAAGCCCTAAATAGAGTTGTGGAGCAGGTCCGAGAATCATAGTTTCATAAAAAGCACGGGATTCAATAATTCAATCATTCGCAGTTATTCATGAAGCATAAGGTAAATAATAAACCGTTGTGTAGTAAACCGTTGTGTAATAATATACCTGATAATAAACCAACGGCGGGCGAGCAATGCTCCGGGTTGTCTCAAAAAATTCTTTAGTTCATGATAAATTTAAAAACGTTAAAAAAACCATACGCTTCTATCTAAACATTTCCAGCTACGGCGTTCTGGAAATTTCAACAACCTAGTAGGGATTCAGATGACTGACAGTAACGCCGAGCTTCGCGGACCAGCAAGACCCTAAATAGTACCTAAGAACCAAATAATGTAATCGATTTTGGTTCATAGTAACAAAGGAAAGTGTTAGCACGATGGGCGGGAGGACAGAATTTTTTAAATTCCATTTTCGGATCCTAGGTATAGGCGCGTACGTGGTACGTACAACGGATTGGTTGTAATTGAAAACCATTTGAAATGAGAGACAGACAGATTTAAACCCAAATTTCTTCAATGATGTGGCTTAAAATTTGAGTGGAATTTTTTGGTTTTGCAGGGCAACTACATTGTTTTTGGTTCCTGCATGAATTTTGTTCTCTTCGGCAGTCAGAAAGCCAAATTAATGCCCCCCCCCCCCCCCCCCCAAAGGCGAAAAGCCCCCACCAAACAGCGTTGGAACAAATGTCAGAGTTTGGAGGAAGGAACAGGTTTCTATACGCATATCCCACAGAGGGGGAAGGAACAGGTCAGGCAGGTCGGGATATTTATGGTCATCCAAGAGCCAGTGCGGACCACCGAGCAAGCTTTTTTGGTGGGCAAAACGGATATCAATCCTTTTTGCGGCAGAGGAGGTTTTATTGGCGGGTGAGTTTTTACAACAGGATTGTTTTTCTCGCGGGTCTCGTGACCGTGATTCGAAAACCCTGAGATCTGATATCTACGATATATGTCGGATATCTGACATTGTAAAGGAATTCCCCACATTTGAGCTAATCATTAATCTCATCACGGATACACTTTTGGTTTATTATTCTGTGAATAATACACCTATGTAATCGGTCAGCAAAAAATTTTCATAACACCCCCTCAAAAAAACACCTGCTCCTTTTGGGCCCTAGTTGTGTCCCGAAACTTTGCAGCCCGATCAGAATATACCCAGGGGTGTTATGAGTGAAAATGGGTATAAAAATAGATACTTTTTGTGGTTTAGTAACATGTTAGTAACGTGAGATTTTGAGGTACCGTTTTCCATGTTTTTTGGGACGAGAAGACCGAATATTAAGTCAATTTTGACCAAAGAGTGGAACATTGAGGTTCTAACGAAGTTTCAGCCTTAAATTTACGTAAAATTTTGGTCTAAAATCGTCGTTCTTCCGCACACAGTTTGGTCCCCATTTGGGAACACATGTGGGTCCTAGTTGTGCTCTGAAACACGGCAGCCCGATCGGAATACACCCAGGGGTATTATGGGAGAAAAATGAGTGCAAAAATAGGGGTTTTTGAGGTTTTAGTGAACCTGAGCTTGTGAGGTATCGTTTTCCATGTTTTTAGGGCGGGAAGGCCGAATATTACGTTGATTTTGACTGAAGAGTGAAGAATTGAGGTTGCAACGAAGGTTAACCTCCCGAAATTCATTTTTTATTAGTCAAAAACATGGGAAATCGTGTGAAATCACCATATATTTGTATAATAACACTAGAAGTAGTATCAACAGGTGAATCAGTACAATTAAATGATACTTATCAGTGATCGAAGATATTCTGTTTAAAAAAAGCCGAGCCTAATTCGTGTTTCTGGGGGCGAAAATTGGAGGAAACCACCAAAAATAGCCATTTAAATAATTGCACATGGAAGAAACAGTAAATCAACAGCCAACATTTCTGTACGTATGTCCACTACAATAACAGACCCATGTGACAAGGACTTTGCAGCGTTATTGATACGACTTCCATGTGAGTATTTAACAAATACCGTTAGTTACTGAATCTTTCAATATAACGACTTGCTGGAACAAACAATTTGTTATTGACGGATGCCCCACGATCTCTAAGTTTGTCACATCACAATTCGCTTTCACATCGCGTTAATCCCTCGCCCTATTTATTTAGTCACTTCTCTCTCCTCTTACGCAGGCGACATGCACGACTGAATTAATGGTGACTGCGGTTCAGTCGGGAGCACAGCTATCCCGCACGAATATATTTTACGCTCGGGATCACCTTCAATTCTCTCAACCGCCACCGCACCTATCCAGCACCCATCCGCGCCATTCTATTGCTCGAAGGGCGCCTCTCCGTCTCAGTCACGTCCTTTACGGATCTCGAACTGTTTGGTGCGCGTGTTGTCGAGCAGAAATGAGAAGACATGCAAGCGGTGGAGGAGCTCGTAATCTGCCAATCTGCATGTAAACTGGAGGTCCTACTCAGGAGGTTTTGGGAGTTTTCGGAGGGGTAGGGACCCCACGAAAACGAAGGAACATGGATGGCTGATGCATCTAGTATTTCCTGAAAACTCTGTATTACTGTACTGTAAATTAGGCTCGACTGACTCCAGCTCCAATGTCACGAGCGAACGGATAGGTACGTTGACGGACTGCTACCACGCACTGAAGCAACGACTTTGCGGACATGTGACCCAGGCTTAACGTTTAGAGGGGAACATGTGTCTGACAGACACCTACACAGTTCTCAAAACTACCTCTAGGAGCAGCCAGGTTCCCCATTTCGGGCGCAGGTGTTGTGAGAGTCTTCGATGAGTTGCCACACGTCAAATGGTGAAGCTCGCATCGAGTTTAGGTAGGTAGGTAGGTACCTATTAAAATTTGTAAAATCTGTAGGTAGGTGCCTACTACAAAAATTTCAATTTGAAAAAATTCAGAAAATTTGTTTCAACTTTTTTAAAAACGCTGCAAGTTATTACACAACGGTTTATTATTTACCTGTATAGATGCCCGTTCTGCGAAGATCACTGTTTTCTGTGGTCAGTACCCTCGATCTCCCCTCAGGAATGCCCTAAATGGAGTACTGGAGCCGGCCTGGGAATTAAAGTTTCATACGAATGCGCGGGAATCAATAATTCAATCATTAATTATTTGTAGTTATTCATGGAGCATAAGGTAAATAATAAACCGTTGTATAATAATTTACCTGTAGGTATGGATGCCCCTTCTGCGTAGATAGTATAATAACCGTTGTGCAGTAATTTACCGTTGTGTAATAATTTACCCAATAATAATTCAACGTTTCAAGTTGCGAAATTACCTACAAACAAAATCAAAAATATCCATCATTTTTCAATTGCAATAACATCACAGAACAACCAACTCGACTTCATACAGCCATCCGTGATTATAATCAGGTGCTCCCGAGCAATGATATCTGGGCCGGATTTATACCGTTTGATTCACGATCATGTTGACCAAGCTTTTCGGTGCAAACGAACGGGCGGTCGTACAATGCTCCAGGTGGTCTCAAAAAATTCTTTAGTTCAAGATAAATTTGAAAACGTTAAAAAAAACATACCCTTCTACCGAAAGTTTTCGAGCTACAGCGTTCTGAAAATTTCAACCACTATTACTCACTCCTTAGAGAAGACTGACAGTAACGCCGAGCTTCGCGGACCAACAAGACCCCAAACGGGGCCTATAAACAAAATTTCATTTATTTCGGTTCATGGTAACTAAGAAAAGTTCTAAGTAAGGCGTACAGTGGACAGAAAGAACTTTTTTTATCGCATTTTCCGATTCTACATACCTTGAAAAGTAAACTATAAAATTTTGAGGGGAGTGTCGTGGTTCCCTTCAAATCTCTACATTTACCACTCCTATGTATTATGGAAACATTTAACCAAATAAACGAAGGGATTGACGAGCTGGGTGACGCCAAGGGAAAGTAGGAGAAGCCCTGTCCATAATCGGCCACTATGACCGTCCCTCCCATCAACGGCCATCGCCCTCAACGGTCATAATGGCCGATTATGGACGGGGGACGGGTGGAGAGGGGCCTTTATAAGCAGCCCGTCCAGCCCAGCTTCTCATTCGAAGGACCGCTTTCCAACTTGCGACTTCTGTCTCTCTCTCTCTCTCTCTCTCTCGACCTCTCTCTCTCCAACCCTTCCTCGCACACGCTGTGGTGAAAACCGCGTGGTGCTCCCTCTTGAATACTTGTTGTGGTGAAAACCGCGGGGTGCTCCCGCTTGAATACTAGCTGTGGAGAAAACCGCGTGACAACTCCTTCTCCTCTAGCACCTGCTGTGGTGAAAACAGGGAGGTGCTAGCCTCCAACTGCCTAGCACCTGCTGTGGTTAAAACCGCGGGACGCCATTACCCCAAGCACCTGCTGTGGTTAAAACAGCGGGGCGTTAGCAAAAGACTCCTACGGAGCACATCCTTCATCCAAACCTCATCCAACCTTATCCCCATCCAACCCACCCGACATGTGATCTGTGAGAGGTGGAAAATAGGGGCTTAAATTTTTCAGAACGTCGTAGCTCGAGAACTTTTGATAGAAGGGTATGGTTTTTTTTAACGTTTTTAAATTGATCTTGAACTAAAGAATTTTTTTAGACCGCCCGGAGATCTGCACGACCAGCCATCAACCACGACTAATTGCACGACCAAAAAGCTTCGCCAACATGCTCGTGAATCAAACGGTATAAATCCGGCCTGTATATCATCGGTAGGGAGCACCTGATTATAATCACCGCTGTATGACGGCTGGATGGCTGTATAAAGTCGAGTTGGTTGTTCTGTGACATTATTTCATTTGAAAAATGATGGATCTTTTGAATTTTGTTGATAGGTACCTACTTTTGCAACTTAAACAAATGTTGAAGTATTATTGTGTAAATTATTACACAACGGTTTATTATTTGCCTTATGCTTCATAAATAACTACAAATATTTAATGATTGTATTATTGAATCCCGCGCATTTTTATGAAACTTCAATTCCGGGGCCGGCTCCAGTACTCGATTTTGGGCTTTCCTGGGGGGAGCTCGAGGGTACTGACCACAGAAACAGTGATCTACGCAGAACGGGCATCTATACAGGTAAATAATAAACCTTTGTGTAATAATTTGCAGCGTTTTTTAAAAGTATTTTTATCAATCACCCGAATATTTTTGCTTTTATGATTCTAAAACTACCACAAAACTACCATATTACAGAAATCCAACAGAATGATTTTATCACGAGTATTAATTAGAGAGACGGCGCAGTACCACAATTATGTCCCGTGCGGCAACAAGGTGAGGCAATGCTTAATGTGGCAGCAGTTTCACTATTAGCCATCTTAATAAGTAATTATATGCTACCGCTGCATGATAATGTTATGCTATTTTAATGAATACCCTGCTGCCAGTTATCGATCGATGCTGCGGTTAATTCGATTCCATCCAACTAAGCAAGAGGCTAGAGCTCACTCACGAAATATCGTTGGTAGACGAGGTTTCGATCTACCAATCTCTAAATCCTCGTCAAACACAAGAAATAACGACAGAGTGTTAACGAGGAGCGGCTAATCTCTCGATGACCGAAAATTTAATTTATCGGAAATCGACCGACAGAACGCCCAATCACAGAGAATGTCAGGCCAGTTTTCGGAATAAGAAAAGTGTTCATGTCGGAGGAAGGCTAACTCAACATGAATAAAATATCCTACGGTCTGCAGCACCCCCGCTCTCGTTCCCGAACCAGACATCTCCCCAGAAACCACTAGTCAATATTGCGGCGCTGACACAGCTGAACGTCCCTTGGCCCTGGAAAACCTATAGCACTACAGGTGTCATGAGCCCACAATAAATTCGCAAGTTTGGGAACAGACAGAGGGTCGCGAGACGGATATTGTTTGGGAGGGAGTCGTGTGGGGGAAAATACAAGATGGATGGGTGCCCTACATGAAATTGAATATGCCGACTCCGCTCTATCACCTGCCTTCCTGCAACGAATGTTTCACAACTTAAAACACGGTTAAGTCCGCTTCACGTAATCCGATTTTTAGAAACAATTCTTTTTTTTTTGGACAACGATCAAGCCGACGACCATGGGTTGGCTGGTATTAACTGGTCTGGTGAGGCGGACATTTTCCTGGACAGAAGGAGGAGAGGCGAAATACTATATTGATGTGTGCCCCACAGAAGATACTATTTCAGTAGTTGAACCGAGGTTGAGTCAGTTTCTGTTTTCCTTGAATCTTATACCCTTCAAATACCCATAAAACAAACGAAGCAAAAGAGGGGGGACTGAAATCTTAACAGTGTGGCGGGATCGGCTTACAGTTGGTCATGTATAACTTTTCAAAAACTGTGTGGTCTGTCGTGCAGAGCAAATTAATAACTCCTCTAAAATATAAAAAACCAAAATATATTGGAGATGCATTCCAAAATATAAACCTTACTTAGAATTTGGCAACATTATTATTGTTATTCGACGCATGGAGTGCTCTCCTCTTCGTCTAAACAAGGGACAATTAGGGGGAACAAATTGGTGGTGATGGGGGGGTTACATGCGATTGCACTACGAAGCACATACACAGACAATTTAGCATAGAACTGGGCACCCCACACAGCTCTACAACAGTAATATTCTAAAATCATGAAAATAGTGAAGAGTAACATAGGATTTGTGTTAGTCATTCATGATTAGTGTATGTCGGAGAGTTGTGCATATACCAAGGACCATCCATATTCAAAAGAATCCCTATACGTGAATGTTTTTACACCCCGTACCATCTGTAACGGTGAGACGAACAATATCTGCAATTCACGTTTTGCACCATCTCCAATATTCACTCGCGATACCGGGTTGAGCGGTTTGGGCAATTCATGGTTGACGTGGCAGAGGGAAATGGAGTAGAGAGTGAGGTTTCGTTGTAAATTCCACCAGCGACGCCCGCCCAACTCTTTTCGGGCTATTGAACATTTCTGCTCAAGATAAGTAGAAAACAGGCAATGGCGACGGGTGGGAGGGAAGAGGATCTAATAGCGCTATAGTAATAACCATTTGGGCTAAGTGGCTTCAAACGTCTACTATTTATAAGCTTCAGTAAGTATACTGTTTTAGGGTTTTTTCCCAAGTCGGCTATTTCATGTTCACATAACGAAATGGCCTCGGGAAATTATAGGGCCACGGCTCGGGGATATGCTCAACAATGCAAACCCCAGACACTGTATTCAGGTCAATCATTCACATTTCAAATATGTGGTGGTCCAAATAATTAAATAATTACCTAACGTTAGGTTCATACTAATGTATAATGAATAACGATCTTCTGAATGGGTCTTGACACTTCGCCAAATGGTCTCCTCATGATCCAAACGGTTGACCATCAGACTTTGCTGTCAAGTTTTTAGTTTCAGGAATTAGCTCAGAATTAGATTGATTGATTGATTGATTGAGCTTGTCGTGGTATCCCCTTATACCACTCAGTATAATGTTTAAGATTATAACCAATAAATAGAACGAGAAAGACGAGCTGTGCGACGCCTCGGTAGAAGCCCAGGGAGCTCTCCCTCCATCAGCTTCCAACGGTTGGTAACAGCCATTGGTAGACTGGGGAAGAGGTGGAGGCACCTTTATAAGGCGCCCGGCTCGCCCATCTGTTCACTCTTCCGTTCTCACTCCTACCTGCGACTTCTCTCTCTCACTCACCTCACCCTCCTCGCTTTCACCTATCCCTCGCATATCATGCAGTGGTAACGACCTGGGATATGCCTCACAAAAGATCTAGCATTCATTGTGTTGGAAATAACCTGGGTTGCTAGCTTCACCTAAAAGATCCCGCCTGGACACATCCTACGCCCATGCTATCCTTCTTACTCAACCAGCCATCCACACCGACCCTCTCTCTCGAAATCACTACACATCACATTTGGGGTCTTACATGGAATTTTGCCAATTAGTTAAAATATGCCAAACCTCACGGGAGGCTGTGGTTTTCACCACAGCGGTATGCAAGGGCGAGAGAGGAGGCGCAAGGTAAGACAGAGAAGTCGCAGGTAGGAGTTGAATCAGTAGAACGAGGAGCTGGATGAGCTAGGCGCCTTATAAAGGTGCCTCCACCTCGTCCCCCGTCTACCAAGGACTGTTGGGAAACGTTGGGAGTTGATGGAGGGGAACCTTTCCCGGCTTCCACCGAGACTTCGCTCAGTTCTTCCTTCTCCTTGCTATTTACTGGTTGAATCTTAGCATATTTACATTGGCATAGAATGGGGGTGCCACGACAGTGTGGAAATACGTGATGGAACTCTAAAACGCCGCATTGTTTATTGTTCCCAATAATAATGATTGACAACAATATTAGGTTCTTAATAGTGTTCTAAAATATATTCACGTGTTAGATTTTGACCGGCGTACTCTGTCAGGAAAATAATATGTTCTTATTATATCGGTTCCGCGCTTAATGTAAAAATCGTCAGTTTCTTTCAGTAAAGATCATTGAAACAAGTGAACGAAAGATCGTGAATCTAAACCATGAACCTTCATAAATTTGGATTTCAGATTTTTACATGGGACAATTACGACATTATGGAGAGTGTGTAGAAGCTCTTTTGGAGAAAACTGATGGTATCGGATTGAACAATCCCGCGTCCGGCAGTAGGAGACGGCACTGGCGATGCCGACAGAACCGTTGCTAGCAATTGGGATAAAAGAATTTCTCCATCAGAGATAAAACAAGTTAAAGACTGTAAAACATCCAGAGAGATATGGTTAAGGTTATAGAATCAATTTATACGTCGAAAGGACCTACCAGAAAAGCACCGTTGCTGAAACAACTCATGGTACACAAAATAAGGGAAGCCGATGATTTCTGGGAATATCATGATAGGTTCTTCGATACTCCAGACATACTTAAAACAACGGAGGTATAATAGAAATTCAAGAGGAATTAGTTGCATTCATGCTATTAAACAACCTCCCACACAGTTCTGAAAATTTTACAAGTGCGATCGAAACTCATACGATCTCCCAGCCCCTGAAAATCTCAGATTTAAAATAATTGAACAATGGGAGTCACAAAAAGAAGAGAATCGGGACTTAAACGCTATGGTAGCTATAAGAATAAGTCTCAAAAGTGAAATAACGACAAGGAAAAAACGTCTGCAAAGTTAGGTGGGCAGTATAGCTTCCTCACTTATTGTAATATATGGACGTGCAGAATCAGTTGGTAAAAAACTTATTAGCCAAAATGATCAAATAGCAATAAACACAGCAGTAATAAATTACCTAATATGCGTAATAGGATCACCCATTTCAACATTTTTTAACACTTCATGTTCACGCACGCGCAGAGTTACAGTACGATTCAAATGAAACTGATATGGAACTATCCAAGGATCATTCCTGACCGACCCTCCAAGTTTGAACTAATTTCAACGATATTTAAGGTAGTTATGAGCATTTCAATTGTTTCACGTTTGCATATGCCCAGACGAAAGTTGTGGTACGATTTCAGTGATTTTGATAAGGGTCTATCTGCGATCCAAGCAGCGTGTACCCTCAAAATTTCAGCTCTCTACAGCTATTTTTCGCGTAGTTAGATGTGTTACAAGAAAATGGTCAACATTTCATGTTCGCGCATGCACAGATGAAAGATAGTATACAATTTGGATTACATTCATAAGGAACTATTAAAATATAATTCCTGATTGACCCTCCAAGTTTGAACTTATTTGAACGATATTTAAGGAAGTTACGGGCGTTTCAAGTATTTCACGTTTGCGCACGCGCAGACGAAAGTTACAGAATTTTTTCAATAATTTTGGTAAGGGACCATCTGTGACCCGACCTTCACCTACCCTTCAAATTTCAGCCCTTTCCACCATTATTTCGGGTAGTTATGGGCGTTACAAGGCATTGACCCCAGACAGGCACACAGACGGATAGACAGAGAGACAGACAGGAATGGAACCAGTAATGTTCCATGATGTCCGAAACGCAAAATGGTAGTAGAAATTTTCATTTTGGAGGACACACTTTTTTTTTTTTTTTAACTAAATCACGAATCTAAGGCCCTTCGGCAGTGAGGAAGCAAACTGAAGAATCCAAATTAAAGCGCTATTATTGTGTGAAACGAGGCCATAAAGCTACCAACCGTTGTTATAAACAGTCGGCGAAAACCTCAGACTCTTGCTCCACAAACACCGTCGGCGAAGGACAAGTGAAGATGAGTGTCACAGCCAGAATGGTCGAAGAAGTCAGATGGCTGAACCTGTCAAATGCCTTTTACATACACGAACATCGTACAAACCTAATGTCAGTGGGGAATATAACTGGTCAAGGGAACAAAATTATTTTTACGAACAATGGAGCAGAAGTTCGGAACAATTCAGGAAAGTTACTGATGACAGCCAGTAGAATCAACGGGTTATATCAATTCAACGAAACTAGCATGAACAGTGAGAATGAACAGTCGAGATTAAACCCAAATCGAAATTAGAATTACCTACGGCATCAACGGTAAGGGCACCTGAACGATCTAAAGGACTTGTCAACAAAAACCCCTTACTGACTGCACAACTTGTACATAGCGAAAAATAACTCAAAAACCCTTTCCCAGACAGTCGAATCGATCTTCGGAGATACTGGAAATAACAAAAACGGATCTCTGTGGACCGATGAGAGTTCTTTTGAAGGGAGGATGGAAATACATCATTGGGTTAATTGACGATCATTCTAGATGGTGTGTTGTACAGTTTATAAACAAAAATCAGAAGTGTTGGAAGAAATTAGAAAGTTCAAGAACCAAAGAAGAAAAGAAAATGGAACTGAAAAGAAAATTAAGCACATTCAGTCCGACAATGGCACGGAGTACTGTAACAAAGAGTTCGATAGATACTTAGAAATTGATGGAATCATCCGACGGCTAACTGTCCTCACACTCAACGGCTAATGGGGCGGCTGAGAGGAAAAACCGGAGTCTTGTCGAGATGGCGGGATGCCTAATGATATAAGCAAAACTACCACCATCCTTCTGGGCAGACGCCATTCACACGGCTAACCACATCAAAAATAGATGCCCATCAAAAGGGATAGGGGGTGATACATCATTCAAAGGGTTGTTTAAGGATTCCGAAAGTTCATTATTTTCGTATATTCGGAAGCAAAGTTTATTATCTAGACAAGGAGAAGCAGAAAGAGAAATTGGCTCAATGATCAAAAGAAGGAATCATCTTGGGTTACTCAGACCAAACAAAGCGGTACCGCTTTAGGAAAAAGATGAGCAGAACGTCATTGTATCGAGAGATGTAAAATTTCTGCAAGAATTCTCTGACCACGAAGTCTATGAAAAGTTTCCCCTGACAATTTGTTTGATCATGAGAACGAGAGGGAAGAAGAAACAAGAAGAAGATTAAGAGTTATTGTTAACAAACCCAACAGAACAAACAGCAAATGAAGAAATTCGTGAAATAAACAACGAGCACAGTGAAGATGAAACTCGAAACATAATGAAAAATGCTGCAAATATTACACAAAGGTTTATCATTTATCTGTATAGATGCCCCTTCTGCGTAGATCACTGTTTTCTGTGGTCCATACCCTACCGAAATGCTCCTTCCCAGGAAAGCCCTAAATCGAGTACTGGACCCGGCCCCGGAAAATAAAGTTTCCTACAAATTTGCGGGATTCAATAATTCAATCATTAATTATTTGTAGTTATTCATGAAGCATAAGGCAATAATAAACCGTTGTGTAATAATTTACCTGCATAGATGCCCCTTCTACGTAGATACTACAATGAACCGTTGTGTAATAATTTACCGTTGCGTAATAATTTACCGTTGTGTAATAATTTGCACAGTAATATTACTTCAACGATTGTTCAAGCTGCAAAAGTACCTATCAACAAAATCCAGCCCCTTCTACGGTGATGGTATAGTGAACCGTTGTGTAATAATTTACAGTTGTGAAATAATTTACCACTGTGTAATAATTTACTTGTCAATGATTCTTCGACGATTGTTCAAGTTGCAAAAGTACATATCAACAAAATCCAAAACAGCCTTAATTTTTCAAATAGAATAATATCGCGGAACAACCAACTCGACTTCACACAGCCACCCTTGATTATAATCAGATGCTCCCTACTGATGATATTTGGGCTGAATGTGATTCAATTTGATTCACCCTCCTTATTGACCAAGCCAGTCGGTGCAAACTTGGAGGCCTTACTGTGATGGAACGACGGGACGTACCGTGCTCCGGGTGGTCTAAAAAAACTCGTAAGTTCAAGAACTATTTAAAACCGTAAAAAGATTCACGTAAAAAAAAGTATAGGCGTTCTGAAAATGTCAACCCTTATTTTGAACCCCTTAGAGATGACTGACAGTAACGCCGAGCTTCGAGGACCAACTAGACCCCAAACGGACCTATAAACCGAATTTCGTCAATTTTGGCTCATGGTAGGTACCTAACTAAGAAAAGTGCTCCCGGCGTACGGCGGACGGGCAGAAATTTGTTTATTGCATTTTCGGAATCTACTACGGAGCTTCATTATTGAAAATAATAAACCAAAAAATTCGAAAGACTTGACCAGAGATGAACAACCACAGACTAGTCAAACAATAACAGTGATGACAGTTCGCGGAAAAGGGAGACCTCGCGCTGAAACATCTGGAAACCCTGGTAGACCTTTTCACTCAACGTGGTGAAAACCGGACGAGTGCTTCTCCAATATCCAACGTGGTGAAAACCAGATGGATATTTTCCTACCCTCTCTTTCCAATATCTAAGGAGGTGAAAACGTGCAGATATTTCCTTATCCCAATATCCAACGTGATGAAAACGGACGGATATTTTCCTATCCTAGAGACCTATCCAATGAGATGAAAACCGCGCGGATACGCTCTCCCACTCCTCTCTCACCTCCTCATTCAACCTCACCTTCACGAACCTACCTCAAACTACGCATTCACCAGATTGTTGCCAATAATATGATTGACAAGAATATTAAGTTCTTAATAGTGTTCTAAAATACGTTCTCGTTGAATATTTTGACCTGTGTACTCTGTCTGGAAAATATTTGTATGTTAAAAATCTATTAGAGCTGTTATGACTGAAGGGAAAATAATACCTGATTAATGAAAAAACGTTTAATGAAGGATAGTTTTAATACCTATAATCTCAAATCTCAGTTAAAGATTAACGTTCTACATAAAAGTTAAGTCTCCAATTCCATATGAAGCTAATGGAACTAAATATGTCACAAATGGTTCGAAAAGAAAACGCAATAGGAAATTCTGATTTTGTAGGACAGAACTCGTCCACTTCTAGGGCCCATAAGGCAGCGGGAGCCCTTTGTGTATTAATATCGGCAGACCTAGTAAGGAGATATATAGGCTGTGGGAATAATCCTACTCAGTCGGACGGAATAATCTTCTTTCGTCAAAGGACTCTTTTTAATCAAGAAGTTGGGCCCCTTATAATATGATGATCTTGAATAAGGCGTTAAGATAGGCTTAACTGTGCATGTAATAACCCTGAACCTATATTATACCTACTGACAATAAGTGGGCGGTACGAGAGAAAAAAACTGTAGAGGTAATATAAAAGTACTTCGGTAACTACCGTATAGGAATACGTAATTTTAACAAGTTTACTACCACAGGGTCTGAATGAAAACCGATCTAGATGCAGAGCAAAATTTTCATACCTCAAGAAATTATGGACGAAGAGAAAAAGAATTTCTGGCGAATTTTCCGGTAGGTTTTAACGAACAATTTATACAGGGCAATTCCTGATAATTCCGAAAAAAAACACTGAGTGAAACTTCACATCAAACGGAAAATAATGCCAAAACATGGGGTTCCAAACATCGAAATTTAGTGGGGAAATCGATTTTTTTATTTATTTTTTTCGTCAGAAAACCGTTATTTCACTCCTACACTTGAGTTTCCCCTATATTTAAAAATGTTTTTCTATTTCTCAAAACTACGGGAAATTTCACGTTATATCGACCATCAGCATTTCCTAGAGCACACAAAAAATGAACAGTAACTACCATATTATTTTTAGTAATCGCTTTCAGTTCCACTTGAGCTTATTAAACAACTACCTTGGTTTCTAAGACATCAGTTGCATGGAAACTGGTATTGTTTATCGGTAGTGCGTTACACTTCTTGGGGTCGGTCGGAAATTAGATTGTCCCCCAGCCCAAAAACATAACCATGTTAAAAATAAAGCTTGAAAAAATGACATTCAAAATTTCTAGTTGCTGATAAACCGGAAAACGTGCCAAAATATTACGCGAAACATAGGTAACAAAAATAGTAATAGGTACCTAATAAAAAAACACTTAGGTATTTATTTTTTAAAGTGTAAAAAAAATTGAAAAAACTATTGGAAAAATCTGAAATTTTCATAAACTTAATATACCTATTAACTTTTATAAACATAAGGATGAACAGATCAGATATCTAATAGAAATCTTGTCTTCCACTTCGCAGTCTACATTCCCGTTGATCCCACTATGTCTTCCTCGAAGTTTTCGTCTCCGACAAGACTTTTATAGAAGTCGTGCGCTTCTTCTGGGATGAGGTGCTATTGATGTCGCCGATTTTCGGTTGCGCTAAAGCGTGGAATCGGACTGGAGTAAACAATAATTTATTTACCTACTTGATCCAGTAGTCAGGGCGAGACAAATCTCCCGTTTCGCAACAAAAGTCCAAACGCCACTCCTGGGACAGTATGTTACCTACGCAACAAGAGTCCAAAAGCCAAAAAAATGACGTTTAGACCTATGTTGCAAAATTTAAAATGGCTCATTATGAGGAGGGCGCTTAGACCATTAGCTCTCTGTTACAGTTTCGACGAATAGAGGGTGCTAAAATCGTAAAAAATTGAGGCTCTTGACGATACGTAACTAATGATACAAAAAACTCATTTTTGACCAACATGTCGCTTGGAACCTTCTTGCATATCAACGTCCAGTTAAGACAGGACAATACTTGAAAACATAAAAGGAACAAGAATTTTCTCGAGTAAGTAAGGATAGTAAAAACATAGGCCGTGGCAGATTAATACCTAATCTCGCACTGGATGAGAGTATTTCAGAATAACAACCAGCCGCTGTTTCCTAAGTAGTCCTTTGCTCCTCATTTCTGGAAAATTGATTTCGCCCATCCGATAAGGGTGATAAGGTACTATCAAAAATTGGGTTTTCTCTTAGTTATTTGTAATGGCCATACGGAAATTATTGGAGCGAAAAAGAATGTTCATTACGAGAGTAAAGAAGCGAAGTAATTCAAAGCAGCTCGAAAGTTGCGAAGTAATATTTCCCCAGCTAGCAGACTGAGCATCTAGTTACACAAGAGTTTCCTAATTGAGGAGGGGGCTAAAAGCTGAAAATATTTTTGATTACTCCGACATTTCCTCACCTTTACTTTCTCAACACTGGATGTTACGTTATGTATATTCCCTGGTGATATTGACAACTTATTATACTAATTCGATTGGACCGGAGGAACTTTTCAGACCATTACAGGTCAGACGATGGAGAGTATCGAGGAGTTTTAAGGAGCCCACTGACGCCACATAGTAACTGCACCAGTCTTAGAAGAAAAATCAACAGTGTTGTGCACAACGAAGTTTAATTGGTAGATTTTCGAAGAAAACAAGCTTTTGATTGAAATCGTTCCAAAATCCTGTACGAGTATTCTGATTCCGTCCCTAGATTTCAACGAACACTCTAGAAGTGGTATAAGTTGTATGGAATGGTAAATCGGGATTTGAAGAAAAATGCTATTTCAACGGTCAAAAATCTTCTTATTACACTACAAAAGTGGGTCAAATTAGGGTTTTTTAGGTTAAGAGGTGAGGTGAGGTGAGGTGAGTGAGATGGAGAGAAGGCATTGGACCTAACGCCTCTGGTTAACACCTTTAACCGAAGTCAGGGAGGTTTCCACCACTAAGACGCTAGGAGGATATGCCCAGTGGTTATCACCATTCTGGGGTATTTTCGGGTTGTTTGGATGTGTCGATGTGGGCCCAGTGGTTAACACTCTGGGTAGTTTTACCTACAAGGTTAACACCAGTCTGGGTTCTTTTAGATATAGGAGAGAGAGAGGAGGCGAGGAGGAGAGAGATAAGTCATCAACTTAAGGAGAGCGTAGAATGAAGTAGAAGGCGAAGGAGGCGAGGTTTTATAGTCCTGGGACTATTCTCCCTCCATCCTCCACGCTAGTTGGAGGATGGTGGGGATCCCTTCCAGCTCTTTCGAGCTACCTGCGCCTGGTCACGTCCGCCACTTCATTCCCTGGTTTATTTGCGAGATCATAATAATAATTTACATGGATTGATTTTCTGGGAGGATACCACGGCAACTACACACAAATTCATTACTTTCAACGGACGGTGAATTGAGAGGGAAAAAGAATATTACAACTATCAAAAATATTAATTCTCGGAGAAAATGAGTCCAAAACACTCAAAATCCACCAACAATTATTGTATAAGACAGATCGATACAGAATCCCCAAAGCTAAAAATATTTGTGTCTATAAAAAGGTTATTAAATATGAGTTTTACGAGTATTACAACGCCCTAAGTGGAATGAATTTAGTAGAATCACTAAACGTGGTGAGTTTAGACTGAATCAACATTTGTTCATCAGAACCGCATTCAAAATGGGAAACACGGGGAATCTGCTGCAGGTTTATCAATACGTCGGAGTTTGTTGAAGAAGTGCCAAACAACGCATTTCCGAGGGACAGAGTCTGAAAATTCGACACCATTTATATGAAAGTAACCTGCAACTTCACGCCTCGCTAACGTGATAGAATGATGCACGAATGATTTCAGCTAGAACCTTGTTCGCATTCATGAATTTAGAGATTAGTTTGAAGTGATCAGGGCAACTTTGGACATGATACCGACCGTACAATGAATGGGAAATGTTGTCGGCATTTCCTCTACCAACCTATTTGTCCACTTTTTCAAATCCTTTATCTCACGATTCCATTCCACTTATCGTTCCAGTTCGCAAACGCAATCTGACGCCATTACGCTCTGTAACAACCAACGCGATGTACACAAGATTTAAGAAAAGCCGTTTTTCCCCTCGTCTGATTTCATAATGATCTTCTCTGTTTACATGGAAAAATGGGAGTTTTCCACGTATGTAGCGGGTTGAAGAATTTCAACGAGAAGAAAAATAATTGGATCAACTGGTAGGAAAAATCGTGTAATACGATCATTCTTATTATGGAACCTTCGAGTGTAGGCTTCTTGTAGGCTCAAGAATTATATATGTAGGTAGCTTACTCTGACGTGATTATAGATGCCTAACCAGAATCAGCTATAGCTCAACTATACGTAACTCGGGATTTTTCGCCTAGCCACTGAATAATACGATTGTTCTTGTATTATTTAATAATTATTATAACAAACTATTAAAATTTATATTATTTCATTTTTTTTTTCAAATCGAAAAGTCACCACCAGCCTGTTTCATAAAAAAAAACTCAGAAACGACAAGTACGAGTAAACGTGGTGAGTACAATGAAAATTTACTTTTGTAGTATGTACTCTCGTAGTGAAGGTACGAGAAAAAAATTGATCACGACAGTAATTTTTTCTCGTACTCAGTAATTCGAACATCTCGTGTAATGATTACATACAATCAATGTTCATTTCATACGAACTGGTCCCAGCGCTTACCTAGCAGATCGAGGTGACCCTCTACTTTGCCATTCTCACCATTCTACCAAGGAGGCTTTCATGTCCAATTTCAGCATACTAGGTTGAATATGAGAGAAACTGGCCACAGTGTTACCCAGCACATCAGGAGGGCTGGCTCTCCTATCACCCTAAAACTCATCTATATAATTATGATTTTTTTCTTTTAATTTTTAGAAAAGAGGGATTGTTCTACAGGGCAACGTTCCAAGACCTGTTTTTTCTTTATGATACGATAAAAAAAACTATCACCTACTGAGACTTGAACCAAGGGGCTGCCAGATGATGTAAACCGACCGACCATCTCGGAAGTACAGCGCCTTAGCCCCCTCGGCCAACAAACCCACCGGCGTGATGATGATGTCCTTACATCGAAAGCGCTCGCCTCCAGTAATCAACTTGCTAGTGATGAAGAATTCCTCTGGAAGGTATGGTAATATTACTTTTTACACTAGTGGAAATAACTCTTTAAATATAATATTACCGTGGAGTGTTGAGCCACTCGGATTTCTAGTTGCAGAATTATTCAACGCATATCGTGAACTAATATTATTACTATATTTTTTGGTTTATCATTTTCAATAATGAACCATTGAAATCGAGCATGAAAAAAAAATTCTAACCCCCCTCAAAATTTGATGGTTTACGTTTCAAGGTATGTAAAATCCGAAAATGCAATACAAATAATTTCTGTCCGTCCGCCGAACGCCGTACGCCGTACTGACCACTTTTCTTAGTTACCATGAAACAACATTGATGAAATTCGGGTTATAAGTTCCGTTTGGGGTATAGTTATACACAGGTTAGTATTACACAACGGCTCATCTACCCAGAAGGGGCTGGATTTTCTGGATAGGTACTTTTGCAACTTGAACAACCGTTGAAGTATTATTGATGGAAAAATTATTACACAATGGCAAATTATTATGCAACGGCAAATTATTACACAAAGGTAAATTGTTACACAACGGTAAATTATTACACAACGGTAAATTATTACACAACGGCTCATCTGCCAAGAAGGGGCTGGTTTTTGTTGATAGGTACTTTTGCTACTTGAACAACCGTTGAAGTATTATACTTACTTACTTACTTATCCAGCTCTACGGTCCTTGGAGAACCAGGGCCTTCTCAACAATAGATCGCCACTCCTTCCTTTCCCGAGCATGGCTTCTCCATCTTCGAACGCCGAGTCGGGTCAGGTCGTCCTCTACATCCTCCAGCCAGCGCAGACGTGGTCTTCCCCTCATCCGCCTTCCACCAGGTGTCCCATATAAGGCTCTTCTTGGGTACCTCTCCGTGGGCATCCTTTCGACGTGACCCAACCATCTGAACCTAGCTCGTCTGATGAGTGCCACCAGGTCCGGCTCACCATACAGACGTCTCAGCTCGGCGTTCCTTCGAATTCTCCAGACCCCGCTCTCACAGACCGGGCCAAAGATTTTGCGCATAATCTTGCGCTCCCAGCAATTCAGGAGACGTTCGCTTGCAGAGGTCAGGGTCCACGTTTCACAGCCATATGTGACCACCGGACGTACAATAGTCTTATAGACTGTCAGTTTCGCTCGGCGCGAGAGCCCTCTAAATTTCAAGGCTTTCTGGACTGCCCAGAAGCACCTATTACCAGCAGCAATGCGTGATTTTATTTCAGTGGTCACATCATTATCCTCAGTGATAATTGCACCCAGGTACTTGAAGTCATGGCATACGGGGAAGTCATGGTTTCCAATTTTGAAGGTTGTCTGAGATGGTGATGGCTTTCTTGACGATTTCATGTACATGGTCTTATCGACATTAATTTTCAGGCCTCTTGCACTTGCTGCCTGCTCGAACTCCTCTACCGCTCCTGATAGAGCGGGTGCCGTTCTAGCCATAATGTCAACGTCGTCGGCATAGGCAAGGTGCTGCGTGAGCCTGTTATAAATCGTACCTCCAGGATTTGTTCGAATACTTCTTGCGGCCTGCTCCAGCGCAAAGTTGAAGAGTGTCGGCGCCAGCGGATCGCCCTGGCGTAAACCAGTGGCAACGGGGAATCTATTGGCAAGGGATCCTAACACCTTAACTCTGCATGCAGCACTCTTCATTGTCAGTCTAACCATTCGCACCAGCTTTTTTGGGACACCAAGCCTTACCAGATCCTCATAAAGCTGGTCTCGGAGGATGCTGTCGTATGCCTGGCGGAAGTCAATGAAGAGATGGTGAAGGTCCACATTATGTTCATAAGCCTTCTCCAGAGTTTGACGGAGGGTAAAGATGTGGTCGACTGTGGAACGGTTGCGGCGAAAACCACACTGGTATTCACCTACCTCCTTCTCCATGTGTTCGACCAGCTTCTGGTTCAGCCAACAAGTTAAGATCTTGTATGCCGTGCCCAGTAAAGCAATGCCTCTGTAATTTGAGCAGTCCAACTTGTCTCCTTTTTTGTGTATGGGACAGATCCCAGCCACATTCCACTCATCAGGCATTTCTTCGCTGTTCCATATCATCAGGATCAGCTCATAAAGTTCCTTCCACACATCTTCCCCTCCATACTTGATAAGTTCAGCAGGAATCTCATCCACTCCTGGAGATTTATTATTTTTTTGGTTCTTTATTATACCAAATATTTCCTCCCGTGTCGGTGGGTGCATGGGCTGCGCATTCATGTCATCTGCTAGATCCGCGTACATCATCTGTACTCCAGGGCTATCCTGGTTCAGTAGATCCTGGAAGTAATTTGTCCATCTTTCGGCAATCTTCTGGGGGTCAGATATCAGATTCCCATCAGTATCCTTGCAAAAGGTGACCTGAGGTTTAAATCCAGCCTTCATCTGTTTCATCTCGCCGAAAAACTTCCTTGAGTTGCAGCAGTCAAAGGCATCTTGCAATTCTTCCAATTCCTTCAGATCTCGCGCTCGCCTCTTGTTTCGACACACATTCTTCGCAAACGCTCTCTTTTCCTGGAAATTCTGCTCTGTATTTCTAGTTTTCCTAACCAATTTCTTTTGTCTAGCTACATTCCTATCCTGTAGGGCCACTTCACATTCAGAGTCAAACCAGTCTTTCTTCTGTTTCCCCTTTTGCACTCCCAGAATTTCTTCTGCTGACGTCTTCAACACAGTTTTCAGGGCATCCCACCTTGAGTTGATGTCTGGTTGGCCTGAGCTTTCATGTCCATTCGTGCTTGAGACGGATCTGAGTTTGGAGCTGACGGCTTCTTGGAAGCTAGAGCGTTGAAGTATTATTGATGGGCAAATTATTACACAACGGTTCATTATTCTATCTACGTAGAAGGGGAACCTATACAGGTAAATTATTACACAACGGTTTAGGTAGGTACCTAGTAACGAGTACGGGGTTAGGTACAATCCTACGGAGAGTCCGCGATCTACATAATATGTGTAGAATATTACATATTATATTATATAGATGGATTATCTATACAGAGAGCTGTGATCTGTAACAGAAGGGTATTCTGTACAAAATAATAAACCGTTGTGCAGGGATTTGCAGCGTTTTTCACTCCTCATCAACAATTTTCCTTCAGAACTTCATTGCGTGCCTTTCTTCTTGCCATTTTAGGTACTGTTTGTCATCGGCAGAATTATTTTAGAAACATTTAACTCGTGATTTAGGTAGGTACCTAGTAACGAGTGCGGGGTTAGGTACTAACCTACGGAGGGTGAGCGATCTATATCAATGTATACATCATATATGTACATATATTATATAACGGGTTATCTGTACGGAGAGCTGTGATCTGTAACAATGGTAAATTATTACAAAACGGCGAATTATTACGCAACGGTAAATTATTACACAACGGCACATTATTACACAACGTTAAATTATTACACAACGGTAAATTATTACACAACGGTTCATCTACCTAGAAGATCTTGGATGATCTTGGATGGAAGAACAGGAATTGCCAACTAGACAGCAAAAAAACCGGCGCACCTCGTATTTGTGTAGAAATACACGTCCAACGTTTGTTTTGAACGAATTATTGTTTCGACATGGTTAGTGCAGTCTTTCATAACAATAACACAGTATGATTACCTCAAAGTCCATTAGAATATGCGGACCTTTGCCCCAGTTTATCTCTTAGCTTGCATTTGCTCTTCTTCCCTCAGTTTGTTTATCTCGTCGTTTGTTCAGGTGTCGTTCACGCTAGGATCACATTTGCGTTTTTTTTTTCTTTCACCTTGTGTTTTTCGATTGTTCTGTGCTTGTTCGGTTCTGAGGAATGGTTTTAACCACCGAAACAGTCGCCCAGGTACTCGGGTTGGTAGAAGATGGGAGAAGTTAACGTTATGTGGCTAGAACGTTAGGGCTACCGGAAACTACCGTTCGTAGGGCAGTTCAAAGGTGCAGGGAGACTGGTAGCTTCAACAGGAGACCAGGATCAGGCCGACCGAGAGCGACAGTGCCCGCAGACGACCGATTTATTACGGTGCAGGTTCTGCGAAATCACTTTCAGACGGCTGTAGAAACCACTCAGCGACTTCGAATTGCCTGAAATGTTGATGTTAGTGTGGATACAGTGCGTAGGCGGCTTGCTGAAGTTAACCTTCGGTCGAGGGCCCAGGCTACTGTGATCCAACTCACCACAGCACATCGTACAGCTCATCTTAGATTTGCTCGGGAACACGCAGCTTGGTCAGAAGGCGATTGGGAATGTTTTCAGATGAGTCCAGGTTCTCATTATTCTCTTCAGATCGCCGTGTAAGAGTGTGGAGAAGGCCGGGACAGCGTTTTGCACAGTGCAATATTTCTGAAAGGGTGCCTTATGGTGGTGGGTCTGTAACGGTTTGGGGTGGCATCACTTCAGAAGCAAAAACCGACCTCCATGTTTTTCCAAGAGGGAACCTAACTGCACTAAGGTACATTTCTGATATTCTGGAAGAGTAGGCTGTATGTAGTCCCATTCGCCCCATTCATCGGTGAACATTTCATTTTTATGCAAGTTAACACGTGGCCCCATGTTGCACATGTGGTTACTGACTACCTTGAAGAGGTTGGTATTCGCACCCTACAGTGGCCAGCCCGCAGCCCCGACCTCAATCCTATTGATCATCTATGGGACGAGCTAGGGAGGTGCATCCGAAGGCGTCCAAACCCTCCTTTGGACCTCCAAGGCCTCAGAACCGCGGTGGTAGCAGAATGAGACCAAGTCGATCAAGAAAAGATTTCCAATTTAATCAGCAGTATGCCAAGAAGAATGCAGGCGGTGATCCGAGCAAGGGGAGGCAACGCAGAATACTAAAAAAATGTATCGATAATTTACACAATTTTTTTTAACAAGAAGAATCAAATTAATTTTTCACAATATTCAGGCTGAAGTAAATAAAATTTAGTTTTTCAAAGGGTATTTTTTATTTTTTCAGTCTGCGCCCTGCTGTTCACTCATGGGATATGAACTCAACTTGGCACACCCAAAAAACATTAACTAATTCACGTTGGACGTGTATTTCTACACAAATACGAGGTGCGCCGGTTTTTTTGCTGTCTAGTAGTTGGCAATTAACAGTTGTTAGCTGATTGTGAAGAAATGTCGGTGTGTAAACTCAGTTCTTGTACAAATTCTTTCTTTCTTTTTAGCGCTCTATTCACAACAAAATGTTACAGATGTTAATTACACATTCATGTTCTTCAACAGATAGTCCCCAGTATGGGCTAGGCTCGTGCTTGGGGAACGTGTCGGCTCTGTAAATATATTTCTATACTTGAATTTACAATTTAGCGGTAGAAAGGCTTATAAAGGTAAATAATAATTTGCTAAATGCATATTATTTACATCTTTAGCCACAATCCAAGTACAAACAACATTATTACATTATCAACCTACTTCGTGTTTCGCTGCCGCTTTTACTCCTGTTTTAACGTTTTCATCAGAGCTATTTATGTGATTTATTTATTTATCCATTCTTATTTTCATTTTCATTTTCATGTCCTTCGATGCCTCTAAAGCCCTCACCCCACGACCACCCCTGAAAACTGTAGGTAGTGCCGCCCTTATTCGATGAAGGTAGCTCTGCAAGAAGTGTTTTCCCGTTTTCATACTACAACAAGGCAATAAGGTTTACATTGGAGGAGACACGGGTAAGGCTCAGCCATCTAATGAGTGGTAGAGACCGATCAGCTGCAGGTATTAGTACGTAATACAGATGAATTGACCAGCAAATTAGGCCCAACCTACACCGCGGAGTGCGATGGGGATTTACAATCGGTTGGGCTCATTAGCTGCATTGATTTTACAGTGTTTCCACCGAACTGCCCAACTGTGATGGTGTTCATAAATGTAATGGACTGTTAAAATAACATTCAGCGAAAATCAGATCCAGGAGAGATAACAGTTTCACGGCCGCGGGCAGGTACTGTGTCCATAGGTAGGTACCTAATAAAGGTAGAATTTCCTATCGAATGTAATTTCCAAAAGTTATTGTTGTAACCAACTCATTCCCCGTAGCATCAAAGCCAAATTAAACTTATAGATAGAACAGCTTTGTAACGGGATATCTAACTCGAGCATCTGCACAAGCTGGTAAAAAATACAACAGGTATATATATGTAGTTCACACCATAAAAACTCAAATATTCTCTATAAAGTTAGGTAGGAGGGGCACACACAGAAAAGTTGGGCTTGACCATTCTAGGTGGGGTTAACTCAAGCAACAACTCAAGCGCCAACATATAACACCAAAACACCTGCCACCTTAGATTACTTTAGATTACAAACAACAATACTGATATAAATTACAGCTAAATATCAGCTCCCTCGCCGGACATGAATATTCCCTATCTAAAGAGGAGTTTTGAACAAAACAGACAGGCACCAATAACACACATTAATATAGTTTTCCTCGATGGATTGTTCAAATGATGGCGAATACCGCTCCATGTTTGAAGTCATTGAATAAAAATATCGTTGGCACAAAGCAAAAACCACGAATTTGAATTTTTTGTCATCTTCACTTTAGTGCGTCAAGGACTTGTTACAGCTATTATAGCTATTATATCTACCTCCATTATATATGCACTACTTGGAGCAAACCTCTATCATAGCAGCCTAAAACTATACGTGCATTGCTGAAATCACCAACATTTCTAACTTTTCCAACGCCAGAATCACGAATGTGTAGGTATTTTCGCGGTTTTGGCACTCTGTAGCAACGCAGCACTGTGCGTTTCTTGAAACTTTAATGACAAACCAGCTGCATAACACAGTACAGTCCATGCAGTTTGTTGTGTGTGTTTGTGCATTGTTAGGTCTATTTAACCCTCGGACACTGGCACCTATGAGGGGAAGTAGATCGCCGGCGGGCGGTATGGAGTGCCGCCCACACGGAAATGGCAACTTTTTCCATAATAGGAACGTTTATTCGTAGTTTTGCGCAAAAATTAATATACTACCTAACTTAGCATTTAAAATAGCCTCTATAGAAATTGCGGAAACCATTTTTTTGTTAAGCCGATGGGTAATTTTTCCCAAAAATGGACAGCTTAAGTCTTGATCAGGTTGGCAATAATATAAAACATGCCAATTTTATAAAAGTTTGTAATTAGAAAACGCAATAGAACTTCACCATACGTAATTCAGTAAAAACGATTAACTTATACACATATATGAGGTAACTCAACAAATTCAGGAACTGTAAGTCATTTGGAAAAAAAAAAAAATCACCCACACTTAGGTGCTCATAGCTTTTAATTAGCAAAGAAAATGTGAAAATCGGTAATTTCATCCTCTGAAAAAGTCAGTGGAGCTGCTTCATCTCTTGAACATTCACTGTCACTAGAATGACAATCGGGTCGAACAACTTCCCTTCCCCCTCACTCTAATCGCTGAGTCGAAATGTGGAGCATGATCTTGACTAAAAGTGTCTTCATCTTCTTCCACAGCTTGTAGAATGCTCGCGATCTCTGAATCACTCATAACTTGACGACCACTAGCCATTTCGGCAAAGGAACAAACAAAAACTTTGGTCAAAAGTTCACGGGCGGGCGGTACACTGTGCCGACTTTATACATTGACTAGAACTGGCGGGCGGTACGCTGTACCGAGAGCGCGCACCCTCTCTCTTTACGAGATCATTGACGACTAATAAGAGCATAATGGAAGCAGTTAGGAGTACGGGGACATATTATGACAGTTGCTTGAAAGATACCTGAGCGTGTTCTACCGGTGCTTTTGATCGGAAAGCGGCACTGAGTGCCGCCCCGCCAGTGCCCGAGGGTTAAACCTCTGGACCATTTTCCCTGCCCCGGTTTATCGTTTTGAGGGCTCATTCAACCCATTTACCCGCAATTTTTCTTTATATTCTGTGGGTCATTCTATATTAGGTAATTTTCAATTCATTTTAAAACCACGAATCTGCTCTTGAGCCCCATATTTTGAGTACAGACCTGAAAAAAGTATAGGTAGCTTACCTTAGGGACGGTCATTAGGTAGGTACTAATTCCACTGAAGCATGACTTCGTAATGGTAAAAGTCGATTTTTCGCTGACCTCCAAAACTTTGAAGTCAAATTTCTCAAAACTAACTATTCATTCACGAAATGTTCAACAAAGATTTGCCGTTCGTTCACAGTAAGGCCCTGAAGTTTGCACCTATGTACATGCTGTGCATGCAACATTCAAGGTACACGTTATAATGCTTCATGAATAACAACAATTGATAGATAGAATTCTTTGATCCGCCGCATATTATTTATGAAACTGCGACTTCCCAGCCGGCTCCAGTACCCGATTTGGGGTTTCCCGGAGGAAGCAACAGGGTAGGTATTGACCAGCTAAAAAAGTAATCAGCGCAGAAGGGGTATCAATGTATACCTAGGAAAAAATAGACCGTTGAGTAATAGTTTGCTGCGTTTTTATACGTAACTACTTAGCTACGACGTCACATTAAAAATATACGATTTTATTTTAAAGTTATGGCTAGTCATCAAGCGGTCGGCATCAAAGGAATATGGAGTAGGTATCGAGATCCAAACTGTCAGTTGATCAAACGTATGTTATACGTATTCGGAACGTCAAAACGACCTATCATTATATTTATGCATTGTATTACTGACTGATTATTATTCATGTTCTCTGCCAAGTTAGTGCCAGGTATCCAGAACAAAATGTAAATTAACCCCCTTTTATCACTAAATTTTTTAGCTAAATACAGAAAAAATTATAATTTTTTTATATTATACTAATCCTAAATGGTAGAAATGGATATTACTTCATAATTCACCAATTATCTTTGCCTCGTGGTTGGTCCGTGGGTATTCGAAACTCTCGTGTTGCAAGTAGGGGCACAGTATTTTCTGCGCGAGTCTGGACATTTTTGGATACCAGATGGATAACCTTTCCATCCGTGAGCTTTCCCACGCACCCTTCAATTTATCAGCGGACGGATGAAAATCTCTGGAAAAAGTTATCAGGGAACGCTGGAAAAAGGGTCTAAATTCCCTTCCGCAGTGACAACAGTGACTGGGAAGGAAACGATGTTATTGGACAGGTGCGGCTGTAGGGGGTTGTCCGGTGGTTGGTACAGGCCTCTGTCTGTCGATCAAGCCACTCGGAGTTCACAGCAGCCTCAGGTTCGGAAGATGACAATGATAGCAACATTCGAGGGACTGTATTGGAAAGAATAACTGTTTATGACAACGGAAAGGCTTAAATCCTGTAATAAATTATCAGTAGTTCACGATGAACCCTCATTGTTACTGAAAGTTCAGTACGCAAAAACCATGTGATTCAGATCGTGTTTCTGGAGTTTTTCCCCTCAAAAATCAAAATCAGTCTTCTCAATCCGTTATCCATTCAAATTGAAGTGAGTAACAGGTTCAGCTGAGATCGCTTCACGTTGGTGCACCACCACATTTGTTATGCATGAAGCATAATGTGTAATTTTCAAACAAGATGAACGAAAACTCCTTCCTTAGTTTGAAGAAAAGCTCCTGAAAATATCATCAAATTCGGGCCGTGGTTCGTGAGAAAAATTGACTTGTTATTCATTTGTGCTTAAATGAAAGCATTTCATCCTGAGAATTTTGGCACCAACCACAATCTCCTATCATAAAATAGCTCCCTGCACTAGTGACGTAACACCGGGCAAGGGGGTCCCGCTCAGGTGGAAGGAGTGCCATGACGTGGGCACCTAGAACAGTGGGTACCTAGAACATACGCCGCCATTATTTAAAAAAAAAATATATTTTGGACATTTTTAAAATCAAAAAAGTTTCCTCGATACGGCAGGTCCTGAGGGAGAAGTCCGAACTAAATCACTCGCGACGAAATCGTGGAAACCCATTTCAAAGAAAAACGGAGTTATTGAAAAATAGTCTATTTCCACTAATACACAAAAAACGCAAACAACACTGTTATTTTACTGTTATTAACAGTGTTTTTTGCGTTTTTTTGCGTTTTTTTTTTTGCGTTTTTTTTTGCGTTTTTTGTGTATTAGTGGAAATAGACTATTTTTCAATAACTCCGTTTTTCTTTGGAGAAGTCATTTTCGCTCCCTCAGCATACTCCGCTAACCCGCTACCAGGTCTTTGGATTTACCTAGATTAATATTATTAGTATAGCACTAGTTCAAGCGATAACTTTTTGTAATATTGCTTGGGAGACAATTTATTTATTTTTTGTATATTTTCTCATTTAATTGATTTGTTACGTTTAGAACGGAACACTTCTCCCTAACTCGGGCATTACCTCTCATAGGGGAATATTTCCTTAGCTATAAATTATTCTTCATGTTTTCTATTGCGTTATCTGGAAATAAAATATCAAAAAAAGTCACGGTGTAGGAAACATTTAAAAACCACTTATCGTAGAATAAAAACTACTTATCGTAGGGAACTGCGGTTGGTGTCAAAATTCTCAGGATGGAGTATTTTCATTTGAAAAAATAAACTGAACGCGAGAGTAATGCACACTGATTTGCGTTACTCTCGCAACTCAAACGCGAAATGCGCGAAATACCTTACCGCGCACTTCGCGTCTGCGCATGCACAGTGGCCATACCAATGATCCGATCGTTCTGCAATTCATAGGGGATCATCTGGGAGCTATAACCAAACTAACCGCCGATTTTGAGAGAATTCAGACCATTGATTCGTGGTAAACTGAGTACCTCGGATTTCGCTTTTGCACGGATGTGCACTTGCCCTACCGACGATCCGATCGTCCTGTAATTTGTATGCGACCATCTAGGGCCCAATCCACATGCTCGCTATCAAGTTTAGCAAAAATGAATTTGAATTGAAGAAGTAATGCGTGTGACAAGGATTTACTTACGCAGTAGGACACCGATCCAAACGTAAAAGTGAACCAAACGTAAGGCGCGTGTGGACATCTTGATTTTGGAGATGGAAAAAATGTTTTTGTCGTGAGTCCCTCCCGGAACTACTCCTAGCAGATTTATGTTCTCACAAATATTTCATAAGCCAACTTTAGTTCTTACCAAATAAACCATACGAGTGGGGAACAAGCCGCAGGAGTCAGAGCACAACCTGGGTCCCCACCATCCCCTACCAAATAGGGGATGGAGGGAGACGACTCCCAGTAACGTAAAACCTCCTTCGACTTTTCACTCATTCGACGCTTCCTCTAGCTGCTGGCTACTCTCTCTTCTCCTACCCTGCTCTCCAACCAATCCATAAAAGATCCTAGATGACGGTGGTGGTCAGCCCATAACCGCCTAGGCAAATTCTCCTAAAAAGATTCCAGATGACGGTGGTGATTCGCTCATAACCGCCTGGACACCTCCAAAAAGATCCCAGATGTCGGTGGTGACTCGCTCATAACCGCCTGGGCAAAACCTCTCCAAAAAGATCTCAGATGTCGGTGGTGATTCGCTCATAACCGCCTGGGCATTCCCTCACATCACCGTGATGAATACACGCCAATTTTAAATTCATCACAGTGGTGAACCCGACGTTCACACAACCTTCTTCCTTTCCCTTCTCATCTCGACGTCGCCGCTTCACGCCCCAAAACCTTCTAAATTTACATTTTAAATTCGAGCTCCTCACTATAACGTTTGAACGTCCAACCTTCCACACGGAGATTTCACCTCTCTCACATCTCCGCTCAGCTCACGCCATTTTTCGTATTTTTGCGAATTTAAAATTCAAATTTTAAAATTCAAACTTCAAATTTCAAAGTTCAATTTTCCCCAATTTTGCGAAATTGAAATTTCAACTCCTCACTACATGATGGACTCTGTCTCACAATCACCTCCCCTTCTCACGCCCCCCTCCACCCTGCAACACCCCACCTTCACTGCCCCCTCTACAACCCCCTCTCACCCTTTCACCCTGTTGCCAATAAGTCGGCGGCTGGAGGAAATCGTAGAATCATCCATCCACCTACACCACCACCGCCCCTTCAGCCAACGTCATGGGAGGCCTTACGCCCAACCCCTTTTTTCCGCTCGCCAGTATTGCAAGCGTATTCTTACCCCCCCATATTCTTACCGCTCGCCCATACCGCAAGCGTTTTTCTTACCCCCCCTCAGGGAGGGCCGCCCCTTTCCCCTTCCTACACAGAGGTGCTCCTACTCAGCCCTCCAGCCCCTCATCGCACCTGCGTCCACGGCAAACGCTGCCGCCCCCACCCCCTCATCGCACCTGCGACCACGGCGAACGCTGCCGCCCCCACCCCCTCATCAAACCTGCGACCACGGCGAACGCCGCCGCCCCCACCCCCTCATCGCACCTGCGACCACGGCGAACGCCGCCGCCACCAACCCCTCACCCTCCAACCACTCAATGCACCTGCGTCCACGGCGAACGCCGCCGCCCCCACCCCCTCATCGCACCTGCGACCACGGCGAACGCCGCCGCCACCACCCCCTTGGCGTCTCTGCGACCCAGGCGAACACCGCCGCACCAACCCCCTCGACCCCCACCCCTCAAACCCACCACTCACTCGGGGGCCCTCTCTTCCCGCCCCACGATGCTGGGGGCTGACCGCTTCGCCCCCTTCAACAACCCCCCTTTGGAAGGCTTTCGTCCCTCGCCTCAGAGCCAGGGTTAACTTTTTCCCCTCACCAACCCCCTTCGGAAGGCTTCCACCCCTCGCCTACGAGCCAGGGTTAAATTGCAACGGCCCTCGCCCCCCCACCACTCACTGGGGGGACCCAGCACCTGTACATATATCACACATGTAAATATGATTCCTGTAAATATCTTTAAAACATACCTGTAAATATCGAGCTTCCTTATATGTCAATGTAAATATTCTCTAGCTCTAAGTCACTTCTCTTTATACATAACCTCTCCTCATTCACCTGTATATTCCATAGCTCTAAGCCACATGCTGTTTTTATCTGTATACTAGCCATAAGTTACTCCTCTTTGTGCATACTCTCCTCATGCAACTGTATACACTAGCTCTAAGTACCCACTTTTGTACATACTACTACTTCACGCCAATCTTCGCCACCTTTCTACCTAGTATTAAGCAAACCACCATCTCAACTACTGTCAATCACCGCCTTCAGCCTACATTGTTTGCCTCAGCCCTCAGCTTTGTAAACTTGGGCCCTCAACCACATCCGAATGTTCACTTGCTCACTTTCCACCGCCATCAGCACTCCTCCTGTCTGCCATAGCCCTCAGCCTTTTGTAACCTTGCGCCTTCAGCACCATCCTGTTTGCCATAGCCCTCACCACTTGTAATCCTGTGCCCTCAGCTCTTGGAAATTTTTTGCTCGAACTGGGAGGACCCATGTCGTGAGTCCCTCCCGGAACTACTCCTAGCAGATTTAAGTTCTCACAAATATTTCATAAGCCAACTTTAGTTCTTACCAAATAAACCATACGAGTGGGGAACAAGCCGCAGGAGTCAGAGCACAACCTGGGTCCCCACCATCCCCTACCAAATAGGGGATGGAGGGAGACGACTCCCAGTAACGTAAATACTCGCCTCCTTCGACTTTTCACTCATTCGACGCTTCCTCTAGCCGCTGGCTACTCTCTCTTCTCCTACCCTGCTCTCCAACCAATCCATAAAAGATCCTAGATGACGGTGGTGGTCAGCCCATAACCGCCTAGGCAAATTCTCCTAAAAAGATTCCAGATGACGGTGGTGATTCGCTCATAACCGCCTGGACACCTCCAAAAAGATCTCAGATATCGGTGGTGATTCGCTCATAACCGCCTGGGCATTCCCTCACACCACCGTGGTGAATACACGCCAATTTTAAATTCATCACAGTTTTCCTCTCAAAACTGAAAAGCGTCCGCTACGCTGGAAGACTCGGAAGCAAAATACGGTTTCAGGATATGAGAGAAGAACCAATATGTTGGGCCATTAGCAATAATCACGTTTCGCGTTCCCAGAATCAACTCCGACCTAGAATAATATGACTTCCTTCGGGCACGAGGTGGCTGTCTGACCATAAAATTCAATTTACGACCATCAAGAGAAACAATCGTTTCAAAAATCCCCAATAGCAACTCATCGAGATCCATTTTGTTGGTTCTGGTATAGACTGGTTTGTGTATATTATATACCCATCCCTTCCACAACACTCATCACATTCAATTCTTGAAGTTATCAAAATATGTCATCTGACGTTGAAAGCTTGCATAGGCGATTAGAAACTCTGAACACGGGGAATGGAAGATAGTTTATCACCATAACAGGGAAACACTGATAATATTATACTCGTAGGAGACAACACTGCACCACAATTTTCGTTTAGCGTGCATCTTAATATCCAGTGCGGGTAACTGGATTAAGTTTGTTTGAATACCTATGCATTAAGTACGTACCTGATGCAATATACAATATCCAGTGGTCTCATACCGAGATAATAATCATATTAACAGCTAGACTTGTTATAGTACCGAAATATCACAGATAACGGCAATACTATTTTATAAGTACTCTTGTCACTTTCACCGGATCATCAATACTTACTTTTACAGATGAACTGAAGTATTAAACTCAACAATAAGTGAGTTCCCGCTTGAGTGAATCTTGCGCCGTTAAGCTCTCATTACCGGTTATCTGCATCCACTTACCTGGAAAGAAATTCGTGATATTAATTACAACTATAATTACTACTATAGGAGTATAATAGTAGTTTCCAAAGCTTCCCTTAGTACGTAGTACACAAGTAATACTTATGTGTGTAGTTCAACTCGAGTGGTACAGGTATGGTTGACTACTACAGGAGTTTCCAAAATATACCAAAACAGTAGGTTCGCTGTTTCATTGGTGTTACTAATAAAACAGGTAAATTGCCGGCTCCTTGGTAAAGAAGTCCTTGTTAATGAGAATACAATAATGATTTTAATTAGGTATAGGTATCATTAAGAATTATTTTGAATTTAATATGATGACAAACGTATAATGTTACTCTGATAAATAGCTGTTTTATCATAATTGAGTAATGAGGAGTGCACCGAGAGAAAAAAGTGGCGCACCATGCCCGACAGGAATTCTCCGTAAAGATTTCCTGATAAGAAATTAAACGCGTGTGTGTAACTCCAAACTGGTAGAGCGAAATGCGTATCGGGTGAAGCTAAAAATCAGAACCATTCGGTCACGCCATAAATGTTTATCGGGCTGGCATAAAACCTATCAGGCTGTGAGATGGCGACTCATATCGGGTACGCTTAGGCGACTGTTCTATCGGGCGTTCGTAAAAACAATCGGGTATTGCTAATTCCTAACAGGATATCGTCAAAAACGTATCAGGTTGCCACTTAAACCTAACGGGCTTTTATAAATGGGTACTACACCTGTTAAAAAATCAATCAGGTCTATTTATTATCTATGGGGTTGTATTACAAATTCCTAGCGGGCCCATTTAAACTAATTGAGCAGGCAATATTTTAAAAAAATACCCATTAGCTCCTTATCGGGTCCCCTCAGCCTGAACAGCTCCCGATTAATAATCTGTAGGGTTTTATCACAAATTCCTATCGGGTCCATGAAAACCCAGGCAAATATTCATAAAACACCCGTTAGCTCCCTATCGGGTCCCCTCAGCCTTAACAGCTACCGATAACTAATCTATCGGGTTGTACTATTAATTCCTGTCGGCTCCATGAAAACCGTTCACACAGGCAAATGTTCAACAAAAAAATTCGTTAGCTCACTATCGGGTCCTCTCAGTCTTAACAGCTCTCGATTAGTAATCTGCCGGGTTGTATTACAAATTCCTATCGGGTCCATGAAAACTGATCACGCAGGCAAGTGTTCAAAAAATACCCATTAGCTCCCTATGGGGTCCTCTCAGCCTCAACAGCTCCTGATTAATAATCTACCAGGTTCTAGGAATGGAAGCTCACAGAATCGTATCGGGGTCTACAAGTGGACGCTCGATAGAATCCTATCGGGTTGTAGGTGGTAGACCCGATAGAATCAAACAGGTTGAAGGTGGTAGATCCGATAGAACTCAAATGGGTCGTAGGTACTATACCCGATACACCCCAAACAGGTTGCAGGTACTAGAGCCGATAGAACCCAAACGTGTTCTAATTAAATGGTAAGAACTACGCCGGATAGCACCCTAACGGGTATTCACGAATGCCCGATAGGAATTCACAATTGCCTGATTTAAGGGAAGAGGCTTTTAAATGCATTGCTTATAATTACCCGATAGGAAATCAAACGGGTATCCTAGCATCAATACACAACGGTTGTTTATTAACCTGTATAGATGCTCCTTCTGCGTACAGCACTGTTTTCTGTGGTCAGAACCCTCGAGCTCCCTCCAGGAAGGCCCTGAATCGAGTACCGGAGGCGGCCCGAGAATTAAGTTTCATAGACATGCGCCGGATTCAATAATTCAATCATTCACCATTCATCATGTTTTGTAGTTATTCATGAAGCATAAGGTAAATAATAAACCGTTGTTTAATAATTTACCAGTATAGATTCCTTCTGCGTAGATAGTACAGTAGGTAAACGGTTGTGTAGTAATTTACACAATGATTATTGTGTAGTAATTTACATAATAATAAACCGTGTATAATAATTTACAAATAATAACCGTTGTGTAATAATTTGAGCCAGCCCGGGAATTACATTTCATAATATTGTTGCTATTCAAATGAAATAATATCGCAGAACAACCAACTCGACTTCATACAGCCATCCATGATTATAATCAGGTGATCCCTAGCAATGATTATCCCGGGTCAATTCCCAATTTTTGAGGCGTCCCTAGCTATGATATCTGGGCTGAATGTATAAAATTTCATTCACCCTGCAGCTGACGAAGCTTGTCGGTGAAAACGTCTGGGCGTTACTGTGAACGAACGGCTGGACTTACAATCCTCGGGGTGGTCTCAGAAAACTCCCAACTTCGAAAACTACGAGTATTGAAAAACGTAAAAAGATTCGAGATAACGGCGTCCTGGAGATTTCAACCCCTATTTTTCACCCCTTAGGAATGACTGACATTAACGCTGAGCTTTGAGGACCAACTAGACCCCAAATGGGACCTATAAGCCGTTCGTCAATTTTGGTTCTAAGAAAAGTGCGAAGTACGGAGTGCGTAAGGCGGACGGACAGAAATTGTTTCAGGGAAAATCTTGAAAAATACTTTTTACGCTTTGGAGGGTCCGCACTCCGCAGCCGTGTGAGGTTTCACCCACTAAAAACCCATTAACCCTAATCCTCTTGACCTAATCGACCCCAGAATCACTTGTTCAGCATTACTTCGGAGTGCGGTCGATCGCTGGGCGATGTCACGCCCTCTTCTGATGTCTTCTTGCGGTCTCCAGTTTATTACTCACCTGAGGATCGGGTCGCCCAGCAGAATTGTTTCATTGCATTTACCTTTACAATTTTCGGGGTGGGGGGGGGGGGGGGGGAGTTAAATTTTTTTGTTGGTTTCATGATCGATTCCAAAGGATCATTATTGAAAATAATCAAACCAATATAATCAGAAGTCATGGGTACTACTCATGCTCACAGGTTCACGCATTAATGGTTGGACGGATTTTTTTATCTCATACTATAAATGAGTAATTCTAACATGTTCACGCTTTAACGATCGGACGGATTTCAGTGCAGTTCTTTGCAAAATGACTGGAACTGCCAAGGGAAGGCAAATTAATGGCTAATCGCTTCACCGCCTAAATCCCACCTTATTCGTCAAACTGCTCATCCCTGGCGACGTCCAGGTTGTCTTTGTTGTGAATTATTCACGTTTTTACCAGGCTGTTAACATTGTTAGCAACGCTGAGAATTTTATTTTGCGGATGAGTTCTGTAAACTGAAGGTTTCTCCCCAATAGTTTCATTTCACTTGCTTTTTTCTTGCTGAAGGGTCGGGTAAGTTTGGCTAGTTCTAATATAAATGCTTGGAACTAATACTCTATCTAGTACTTAATCATTTAGACGTCATATTAATTGTTAATCAAGTAACTCTTGCCGAATGTTCTGGAGGCCAACCTACAACCAATGTATTCATCGTTTCGTGTGCTAGTCGAAGTGTCAGCGTTCAACAAAATAAAGTTAGTGCAAGTCAGACGTCAGTCTTTATTCATATTTTCATTCACCACGGCACAAAACAGTTTAGGATGATATCAACACGAGTATCACCATGAGCAGTGATAGCCTGTGCAATTCATGGGTCATCTAGCTAGTGTTAAATAAGATAGAATGGAACCTGGCTATAGTGCTTTTCGATATCCGTGAAGTGTAAGATCCTATCAAAGGGGGAAAGAACCTTTGGAAACCCAGAAGCCATTTTCTCACAACAAACCCAAAAACACTTATAAGAAATCTCCGTTGCTTATTATTTCGGCCAGCAGCTTTTAACCCTCTCCAGAAAGATCTTCCTATCTCTTACCCTTCCCCTACAATCCCCTTCTCATCTTTTCTAACCATTGCCACCACTCTGTCCTCCATCAATCAACCCCTTTCCACCCATTTCGCAGAAGAGGTTGGCTTGCTTTCCCCGCTGAGGCCCGCGCTCTTTCTCTTGTCCTTCAAGTCAACCAAGATTAATCCTCATTCCACTCTTAACTTTCTCCCAGGCAATAATTCATGTGCCACCATCTACAATCATTATCAGCAATGATGGTACACAATTAGCCGTCACATTATCTTGGAAGATTTAGAAGGAAAAGACCCCGGCTAAACCGTGATGAATCTGCGAGGAAAATACTTTTAGCCGGCTTTCTGGGGTTCTGGGTTTATGGCTTATCTCTCAAGCGTTCTTTTTGAAAGATGACCCCATTTACCTCTTATCTTTAGCGTAACATAAAATCTTGATCAAGGCTAGAAAAATACATCGGGAATAACTTTATTAAACGGTTATTTTACTTCAGTTTTATCTTTCGTTTCTGTCTTCTAACATCCCTGCTGACACTGTGTCCATTTTTGAGAACCTGACGGAATTCGAGGTACCTATATCAAAGATCAGCAATTCCTTCTAGATACTGAAAATTAAAAAAATGGTATGAGAATACAGTCTTGCTGGCAGGGTCCTTCTTCAAGCAAGTGATTGCACAAATTCATATAAATATTATAGCGGGCCAATACTGCTTTCAATCAGAATTGCCATACACCCACAACTTCTTCCCGAAGGGACTTTGCGCAATATATCAACGAGCCTGAGGATCTGTTCCACGTATTGGTAGGCTGTACGCTGCCCAATGTAGGGTTCCGCAAGACCCCACTATCCGCCGGAATTGATTCCGGGGTGTCTGCGGACGTGTATTGGAACCCCTTATCCTGTGAGATAGAGCCCGATCTGATTATAAATACTATATATTATATGAGAGAGGTATGCTGAGAGCATTTGGCCCATTGGAATAATATTTTTATTAGACAGTGAATAAATTTTAGTCAGTGATAATAGTTCGTGATACTAGTGTTATTTCGTCTCGGTAAATAGTTAAGCACAAATATCACTTATTTATTGTATTATGAGCTAATAACCCCATGCACAAAATTATTATACAACATCATTTAGTACAATATACTTCAATTTAATCAATAATAGTACCTAATGGATAATATAGAACTGAACCATCTGGGGTCATCAACCAATGGAACACACGAGGAAATTTGGATCTTTGAGAGATTTGTCACCATAATAATTGAAAAACGCTGCGATTATTACTCAACGGTTTATTATTTTACTTCCCTTCAGCGAAGAGATTCTGTATTTATCCGCCGTTCCACCTCCTATAACCTATCAACAAACAGGCAAAAAGTACCTATTTACAAAATGACCAACCTTCTTCAAATGAAATATCACGGAAGAAAACACTAATTTCATAAAGCCATGCACAATTAAAATTAGTTGTTCCTTAGCAATGATATCTGGGCTGGATGTTTACCGTATGATTCACACGATTTTTATCGGTTAACGTCGACTGTTTGGGCCAGTTTGTGTACAGAATGGCTATAAATGCAGCGCAGAAGTCGTCAACATGAGTGTGAATCATTTGTGATCGCCGAACGTTAGAGAGCTTCTTCGACTCTGGTGGCATTTTTGTCGTGTTTGAGTGTGTGTGCGTGCGTGGGTAGGTAGTAGGTAGGTATCCATCGCAACAAACGACCCTACTAATTCAGGACCTCACGCAAAAGCACTATACAGGAAAACAATAAACCGTAGTGTAATAATTTGCAACGTTTTTCGCTTCGTTTTTAGATAGTAATAATCCTTATCAAAACCATAAATTCTCGACCTGGACGGAAGGAAGTAAAAAAAAAAAAACTGTTATAGTGTAGGAAAAGTAGGTCCAAAATGATCAGTGAAACAAATTCATAACTTCCTGAAAATTGGCACAACTGTTCTTTAGACCTTCCTGAGTAACACAGTAAAAGTCTATAAGAATCTATGGGCGAAAGGGGATAGTGGGAGGGGGGATTCGGTTAAAAAATAAAGTAATTTTTCCCATTTTTGCGTTTATCTCTGCGTTTATCTCTTTTTTTCTAAATATGACTGTAAAAAATTAAAGATTATTATATTTCCTTTCGAAATGGCTCAGTATAGTTTTCCCGTATTCAGAACGTATACCGAGTTATCGGCCGTCAAATATTACAAACTTGGTTCGAGCGCCCCGCAGGGTGGGCGCTCCCTTAGCGCTTCGCATCACGGGTTTCCTCATGGAAAAAGATTCAAAAATTTTCGTAAATGATGTCGTGATCGTTATGTATCCACTTTTTATGTCGTTTGCGGTATAGTTGATGTTGCGAGAGGATTGAGAGGGCGAGGGGAAAGAACATCTTACTCACAGAAGTAGGCGAACCTACGTATAGCGGTGAGGTCAAAGATCACCTTACCTGTCTCGCAACTTCCAGTGGTACCTGTACGATGTGTCAACAGTTTATCAGCTGACTGCACCTACGAATCTCACGGTACACGGTATTCTTCAGTTGTACGAAGTGTCAACGGTTTGTGTGTCTGTGTTTGTTTTTGTCATGTTCTAGCTACGCACCTCACGGTAATATTCTTTCATTCTCATTTTCCTCTTTCTATTAACGTGTATAATGTTTTACCGCTGGGTTTTCTGCTCCAAAATTAAGCACGAGCCGTCATGAAGTACTCATTTTCTTCGCTCCTAAACCTAATTTACACTCCAGCTGTAATTTAGTTTGTAGACTCCTTAGGACTTATGACTTATGACTTAGGACTTAGACTTATGACGATGCATAGGCCCCGAATCAGCTGAGAGGCTCCTAAAGCTAATTTCTACTCTATTTGCACCCCGAAGTTGTAATTTAGTTTGTAGACTCCTTAGGACGTATGACTTATGACTTAGGACTTAGGGACTTATGACGATGCATAGGCACCGGATCAGCTGAGAGGCTCCTAAAGCTACTTTCTACGCTATTTGCACTCCAAAGCTGTATTTTAGTTTGTAGACTCCTTAGGACTTTTACCTGACGATGCATAGGCCCCGGATCAGCTGAAAGGCTCCTAAAGCTAATTTCTACGCTATTTGCACTCCGAAGCTGTAATTAAGTTAGTAGACTCCTTAAGACTTTACCAGACGATGCATAGGCTGCTGAGAGGCTCCTGAAGCTAATTTCTAGGATATTTACACTCCGAAGCTGTATTTTAGTTTGTAGACTCCTTAGGACTTTTACCTGACGATGCATAGGCCCAGGATCAGCTGAGAGGCTCCTAAAGCTAATTTCTACGCTATTTACACTCCAAAGCTGTAATTTAGTTTGTAGACTCCTTACGAGTTTTTCCTGACGATGCATAGGCCCAGGATCAGCTGGGAGGCTCCTAAAGCTAATTTCTACGCTATTTACACTCCAAAGCTGTAATTTAGTTTGTAGACTCCTTACGAGTTTTACCTGACGATGCATAGGCCCAGGATCAGCTGAGAGGCTCCTAAAGCCAATTTCTACGCTATTTACTTGATTTACAATCTGATTAGCATTATTGAAGAAAGAATATACAAAATCCACAGGATTTTCCCGTCGAAATCAACTACATCGACGCCCAGGTTCTTAAACTAATTATATATTTAATATCAGAAAAATCATGCCGTGTATCATTTCCCTTCTAATATACCTAGAAGGCTGAAATTTGGTATGGAGCCTCTATAGGCCTACTGCATACGATTGACAAAGTTAGGACCCTCCCAGATCAGCTGAGTGAGCACGGGAGCTCAGTTCTCTCCTAATAGATCTAGTATGCTGAAATTTGGTATAATAATTTTACAACTTCGGTGTGTAAATCCGAATTGCTATATGCCGGAAATAAGCAAGATTTAAAAAATGTGTATTTACCATTAGACACAGAAGTTCATCTGATACCTACCTAATCGGTTATTATAAAATAATAATAATTTCCAAATGATTCTCCATATTTCAAAACATCTGATCGATTGATCACTGTTGACATGTCAGTTTCACAAAGTGATTGTCGTGATTCCGATACAAACTAAAAATACTTGAAAAAATTTGTGAAATACCGGAAGTTGAATATTGTCTGCAAAGTGATATTTCTGCATATCGGAATGATACCGCGGTAAGAGGTCATTATCTATTACAACCAGATTGCATAAAATTATATCTTTCTATCACACCTTTCCATGATTCGTTCAACCACATTTCGTACAGACACCCATAGTACAGATCAAAAATCGTAGAGATCACATCGCCGTTACATTCAATACTTCCATTACGACGTGAGAAAACATGATACATGATTTTTATTTATTGGTTGCAACAGGAAATTTTTTCAATAACTTATACAGATAACTGGAATGCCTACATGTTTCGTGTGCGGCCAGAGAAGTGGCGACTTTGTGAATTTGACGTGTAAAGGTCACGACTCTTTCAAGAAATGTAGCTTACGCCTGTGGGAGAAGTGCGGTAGCAATCCCTACGTGCATGCATTGCGCAGAAAGTCTTACACACTCGAATACAATACTGTACGAGTTGAAAAGGAAGTGGCATCAAGTTCGGGAAACCTACCAACGACACCAGTGAAAAGGAAGCTGAGATCCATTGAAATATTCGCTTTCACAACCCACTGCATGATTTGGGAGAATGACTGTATGACGAAGAAGAAAAAAAAACGCTGCAAATCCCTGCACAACAGTTTATTATTTTGTACAGAATACCCTTCTGTTACAGACCACAGCTCTCTGTATAGATAAACCATCTATATAATATAATATGTTTAACTCTATACATATTATGTGAATCGCAGACCCTCCGTTTAGTACCTAACCCTGTACTCGTTACGAGGGACCTACCTGATTCGCGAGTTAAATGTTGCTAAAATAATACAGCCGATGACAAACAGTAACTAAAACCGCAAAAAGAAACGCAAATAATGAAGTTCTAACGGAAAATTGTTGATGTGGAGTGAAATAGATGTCCCTTCACCGTAGATCACTGTTTTCTGTGGTGTATACCTATAATGAACCGTTGTGTAATAACTTGCCTAACCACAACACTTCAACGGTTTTTCAAGTTGCAAAAGTACCGATCAACAAAACCCAGCCCCTTCTTGGTTGATGAACCGTTGTGTAATAATTCACCGTTGTGTTATAATTTACCGTTATGTAATAATTTACCGTTGTGTATTAATTTGCCGTTGCGTAATAAATTACCATTGTGTAATAATTTATACCCATCAACAATACTTCAACGTTTTTTCAAGTTTCACAAGTACGTACCAACAAAATCCAACAGCCCATCACTTATCGAATGAAATAATATCGCAGAACAACCAACTCGACTTCAGACAGCCATCCTTGATTATAATCAGGTGCTCCCTAGCGATGATATCCGGGCCGGATTTATACCGTTTGATTCACGATCGTGTTGACGAAGCTTTTTGGTGCATACAAGCGGCTGGACGTGCAGTGCTCCGGGTGGTCTCAAAAAATTGTTTACCTCAAGACAAATTTAATAACGTAAAAAAACCATACCCTTCTATTTAAAGTTTTCGAGGTACGGCGTTCTGAAAATGTCAACCCCTATTTTGAACCCCTTAGAGATGATTGACAGTGTCGGCGAGCTTCGAGGACCAACTAGACCCCGAACGGAACCTATAACCCGAATTTCATCAATTTTGTTTCATGGTAACTGAGAAAAGTGGCTAGTACGGCGGACAGAAAGAAATATTTTTATTGAATTTTCGGATTCTACATACCTTGAAACGTAAACCATCAAATTTTGAGGAAGGGGGTTAGAATATTTCTTTTTCATGCTCGATTCTAATGGTTTATTAGGTATTGAAAATAATAAACCAAAGTTAGCAATGCATGAAATTGACCACAATTTATTATAGTTACCCAACTGAAAGTAAGACACTTTTTTGGGAAGAGCTGAAGCCAGAGGTGATGAATTAGGTAAACTAGTTAGGCAGACGATTATTGGAATTATAGATCTAGTTGTAGAGGATGCGAGGTATCACAAGGCTTGCATGGCTGATTTCCATAACCAGATGAAATCTGAAAGAGGCGTTGGAAGGCCTATCACATGTATTCGATATCGTTTGGCAGTTCATTGAGAATTCAGATGACTGTCAATTTTAAATGTCGGAGGTGATCGCTAAGATGGGTGAAGAGGCAGTATCATCAAGTCATTTTGGGAAAAAAAAACCGATCGATATGGCAATAATGTTGTGATAGCTGCATCAAAATACAAAAACGCTGCAAATCCCTGCACAACGGTTTATTATTTTGTATAGAATACCCTTCTGTTACAGATCACAGCTCTATGTATAGATAACCCGTCTATATAATTTACGATATGTACTATTCTATACATATAATGTGATCGCAGACCCTCCGTAGGTTAGTACCTAACCCCGTACTCGTTACTAGGTACCTACCTAAATCACGAGTTAAATGTTGCTAAAATAATTCTGCCGATGACAAACAGTACCTAACAAAAAGAAACACACATAATGAAGTTCTGAAAAGAAATTGTTGATGAGGAGTGAAAAAACAGAAACACACATAATGAAGTTCTGAAAAGAAATTGTTGATGAGGAGTGAAAAAAGTTGCAAAAGTACCTACCAACAAACTCCTGCCCCTTCTACGTAGATGGTATAATGAACCGTTGTGTAATAATTTACCGTTGAGTAATGATTTACCGTAGTAATAATTTACCCATCAATAATACTTCAACTTTTGTTCAAGTTTCACTACCTACCAACAAACTCCAATAGAGCCATCATTTTTCAAATGAAATAATATCACAGAACAACCAACTCGACTTCATACTCCGCCAATATAATCAGGTGATCCCTACCAATGATTGGCCGTATTCACAAATTCCTATTGTGGGCGCGTCTCTGGTTACGAGATTTGGTTTGGATTGTATACAATTTCATTCACACTGGAGTCGAAAATGCCCGTCGGTGCAAACTTCGGGGCCTTACTGTGAACGAACGGCTGGACGTACGATGCTCCGGATGGTCTTAAAAAACTCGCAAGTTCAAGAACTATTTAAAACCGTAAAAATATTTACGTAAAAAAATGTTATAGGCGTTTTGAAAATTTCAACCCCTATTTTGAACCCCTTAGAGATGACTCACAGTAACGTCGAGCTTCGAGGACCAACTAGAAGCCGAACGGAACCTATAACCCGAATTTCATCAATTTTTTTTCATGGTAACTAAGAAAAGTGGCCCGTACGGCGGACAGACAGAAACATTTTTATTGCAGTTTTGGATTCTACATACCTTGAAACGTAAACCATCAAATTTTGAGGGGGGGTAAGAATTTTTTTTTTCATACTCGATTCCAATGGTTCATTATTGAAAATAATAAACCAAAATAAGCCGACCGTGGTATGTTTTAAAAGTACAGTTAAAGAAATATTAACTGATAAATGGTATGAAGACCGAATTCAGGACAAAGAAGCTGAAAGAAAGAGTTGTAAAAGCAGTTGACCAGTTTTTTCGGGAGTGGGGATGTCGATCCCTGAATCTATGTAATAATTATTGTACGGTAAAGCACAAAATATCGATACTGATGGTATGTGAATGTAGTGCAATCCTATAATTACCCGATGAAACAATTTGTCAAAGAATTAGATGAGTAGGCTGATAATGGGGCGTTGATGGGTGCGCTCCGGCCGAAAGCCCATCCAGAACGAGTCGGTCTAATTTGGTGGCCAACAACTCGGTACTGGATAAAAGATTTAAAGGGACCATTTCGAAAGGAAATTTAATAATCTTTCATTTTGTAAATAGTCGTATTTGCGAAAAAGTAGATAGTTTCCGAAATAAAAGCAAGAACAGAAGAAGGAAAAACGCTTTTTTTTACCCAATCCTCCTCTCGCCGACCCTTCCACCCCCTAGATTCTCATAGACTTTTGCTATGTTATTCAGGAAGGTGCAAGGAACATCTGTGCCAATTTTTAGGAAGTTATGAATTTGTTACACTGATCGACCCTACTTTCCCTACACTATTCAAGAGGTTTCTTTTCCAAAACAGAGGTGAACATTTCACAGGAGGACGAGCCTCAACGGACATGACACAGAGAGGTGGATAAGCCCAAACGGACTCACGTCATAGGAGGAAATACCGAACATCCCACCCCTTTCAACTGCGCATACCAATAATAATCCTGATAATTCACCAGGTATGCTTCGCAATATGAGAGACCCTCAAAGCAGTTACTTCTGTGCCGCTTCCTCTGCACTAGGTCAACTGTCAGAAACCTTGCTACTTTCCGCTGGCCTAGATAACCAGACGTGGGTTCGAATACCAACTTACTGAAAATTTTTTTTCAGCATTTTCTTTATTACTGTTTTGCTATATTCTACGTAAATTGTATTGCTGGACTCTTACGGTGACTAATTAAAGGATAAGTACTACAGTTTAATTAAGGATAAGTACTACTAATGCAGAGCAATGTGCTGCGAAGGGTTTTGATTCAGTTTCACGTTTTCTCTTTCAGGATCCTCAGAGCCTAAGGAGGCAAACGCCACGCCCAGTCAGGACCCTTGACCGGGGGGGGGGGGGGGGGTTAGGGTTACGCTAGACCGTGTGTTCGATTCCCACTTGTGAGTTCTGATACTTGCTTTCCTTTATTCTACAGAAATCTTTCAGAGTTCACATTCTTCCCGAAGAAACAACACTTTATATATTATTATATCTATGATATGTTTTGAAGCCATTCTCACCGGACTATGTCTGATTCATTAAAAAAAAAAGTTAAAATTAGATGTTAACAGCGGGTTAGTTTGCTACTGAAAATTACATAAGACCGTCTGTTACACACAAACAAATTGGAAAGTTTACAGGAACCTCTACAAGATATTTACAAAAGAAATCGGCGGTATTTTGTGGTCTCACGAGAAATCTGCATAAAGAGTGAGGGCGAACGTCAATTCCAGTAAAACCTTAATCCTACGAACCGCTGAGACAAACAAAACCTTGTTTCTAGCTGGCAGAGAAGGTTTGTATAAATAGCGACCAAGTTTTCTCTTTCTCTCTCCTGCTTGAAACCTTCCTCCAGCGAGCGTGCCCGAATTCCTTTACCGCAAGATTGCACGCTTTCCGCAGTATGTCACTAGTCCTGTCTCCAGCATCGTTCTTTCTCCTCAAGGAGACTTTCAAGATAATTCCAGGGGATCAGGTGGGTGATGAGTATTAGTAGTATCACAGCGTATCTACTTACATTTTCTGTGATGAAAGATGTGAAATGCCGATCCACTGATATATACATTCAGAATCACGCATTCATTATTTTCAATAATGAACAGTTGGAAACGAGCATGAAAACAAATGTATTAACCGCCTCGAAATTTGATGGTTTCCGTTTCAAGGTAGATACGTTGAATTCGGAAACCAATTTTTTTTTTTTTTTTAATATAATATATCACCGTACGCCGTAAGCGGACTTTCCTTAAACCTAGTTACCATGAACATGAGTGTGAATCATTCAGTATAAATTCAGTTCAGATATTATTGCTAGGGAACGGCTGACACCGAAGGCGACGATCGACTCCATTCGTGCACACTCGGCAACCATAGGCACTTGCGGCTCGTGACAAGGAAAGGAGAAAGACGATAAACCAGATCTACAGACTTTTACTCCAAATTCACCACGCTCTCATGACGTGACTACGAATAGATCGACCTAAGAACTTGGCAATGGCTGTTTAGGCCATGGAAGAAGATTATTGTTTGTTCCATGTTAAGGATTTCAAGTAGGTTCTTCCTTTTAAGTACTTCACAGGTTACGTTTACTTTCATACTGTTGCTTTCCTAGTTCCTGTTTTTATGATTCTATGTTGTGATATTTCTCGTGTCGTTTTAGTTTATTATTTTCAATAATGAACCATTGGAATCGAGCATGAAAAAAAAAGTCTAACCCTCCCTCAAAATTTGATGGTTTACGTTTCAAGGAATGTAGAATCCGAAAATGCAATAAAAATATTTCTGTCTGTCCGCCGTACGCCGTACTGGCCAATTTTCTTAGTTGCCATGAAACAAAATTGATGAAATTCCGGTTGATAGGTTCCGTTCGGGATCTAGTTGGTCCTCGAACCTCGGCGTTACTGTCAGTCATCTCTAAGGGGTTCAAAATAGGGGTTGAAATTTTCAGAACGCCGTATCTCGAAAACATTCGATTGAAGGGTATGGTTTTTTTTACGTTAATAAATTTGTGTTGAGGTAAACAATTTTTCAGACCACCCGGAGCACTGTACGTCCAGCCGTTCGTGTGCACCAAAAAGCTTCGTCAACACGATCATGAATCAAACGGTATAAATCGGGCCCGGATATCATAACTACGGAGCATCTGATTATAATCAAGGATGGCTGTATGAAGTCGAGTTGTTTCTTCTGCGATACTATTATTTCATTTGACAAGTGATGGACTATTGGATTTTGTTGGTAAATACTCGTGAAACTTGAACAAACGTTGAAGTATTATTGATGGGTAAATTATTACACAATGGCAAATTATTACACATCGGCAAATTATTACACAACGGTAAATTATTACGCAACGGTAAATTATTGCACAACGGTAAATTATTACACAACGGTCCATCTACCTAGAAGGGGCTGGATTTTGTTGATCGGTACTTTTGCAACTTGAACAACCGTTGAAGTATTATTTATGGGCAAGTTATTACACAACGGTTAATTATACTTGACCACGAGGGTAGGTATTGACCACAGAAAACAGTGATCTACGCAGAAGGGGCATCTATTTCACTCCACATCAACAATTTTCCTTCAGAACTTCATTATTTGCGTTTCTTTTTGCCATTTTAGTTACTGTTTCTCATCGACAGAATTATTTTAATAACCCTTAACTCGTGTCATCACTAGGGACGCGCTAACAACCGGGAATTGGCCCGAGATAAAATCATTGCTAGGGATCACCTGATTATAATCAAAGAGTATGAAGTCGAGTTGGTTTTTCCGTGATATTTTTTCATTTGAAAAATGATGGCTGTTTTGGAGTTTGTTGATAGGTACTTTTGCAACTTTTGGTTAATTATTTTCAATAATGAACCATTGGAATCGAGCAAGAAAAAAAAAATTCTTACCCCCCCTCAAAATTTGATGGTTTACGTTTCAAGGTATGTAGAATCCAAAACTGCAATAAAAAATTTTCTATCTGTCCGCCGTACGCCGTACGCCGTACGGGCCACTTTTCTTAGTTACCATGAAAAAAAATTGATGAAATTCGGGTTATAGGTTCCGTTCGGCGTCTAGTTGGTCCTCGAAGCTCGACGTTACTGTGAGTCATCTCTAAGGGGTTCAAAATAGGGGTTGAAATTTTCAAAACGCCTGTACCTTTTTTTACGTAAATATTTTTACGGTTTTATATAGTTCTTGAACTTGCGAGTTTTTTAAGACCATCCGGAGCATCGTACGTCCAGCCGTTCGTTCACAGTAAGGCCCCGAAGTTTGCACCGACAGGCATTTTCGACTCCAGTGTGAATGAAATTGTATACAATTCAAACCAAATCTCGTAACCAGAGACGCGCCCACAATAGGAATTTGTGAATACGGCCAATCATTGGTAGGGATCACCTGATTATATTGGCGGAGTATGAAGTCGAGTTGGTTGTTCTGTGATATTATTTAATTTGAATAATGAGGGCTCTTTTGGAGTTTGTTGGTAGGTAGTGAAACTTGAACAAACGTTGAAGTATTATTGATGGGTAAATTATTACTACGGTAAATCATTACTCAACGGTAAATTATTACACAACGGTTCATTATACCATCTACGTAGAAGGGGCTGGAGTTTGTAGGTAGGTACTTTTGCAACTTTTTTCACTCCTCATCAACAATTTCTTTTCAGAACTTCATTATGTGTGTTTCTTTTTGTTAGGTACCTACTGTTTGTCATCGGCAGAATTATTTTAGCAACATTTAACTCGTGATTTAGGTAGGTACCTAGTAACGTGTACGGGGTTAGGTACTAACCTACGGAGGGTCTGCGATCTACATAATATGTATATAATAGAATAGTACATATCATATTATATAGACGGGTTATCTATACATAGAGCTGTGATCTGTAACAGAAGGGTATTCTATACAAAATAATAAACCGTTGTGCAGGGATTTGCAGCGTTTTTTAATCCACATCAACAATCTCCGTTCAGAACTTCATTATTTGCGTTTCTTTTTGCCATTTTAGGTACCCTTTGTCATCGACAGAATTATTTTAGCAACATTTAACTCGTGATTTAGGTAGGTACCTAGTAGCGAGTAGGTAGGTACGGGGTTAGGTACTATCCTACGGAGGATCGGCGATCTACATAATATGTATAGAATAGTACATATTATTTAATATAGACGGGTTATCTATGCAGAGAGCTGTGATCTGTAACAGAAGGGTATTCTGTACAAAATAATAAACCGTTGTGCATGGATTTGCAGCGTTTTTTCTTGTGAACTCGAGCGATTTTTCTAGTTTGCTGTAGAGTGTTTGACATGATCCATGGAGCCCAATCCAGTTGTTTACACTGTGACCGAAAGTCAAAACAATAGACTTGCGTACCAAGTTATGCCTAAATGACCATGAAGAAAATATGAAACCCTCATTCTACCTTTTAAGTTTATTTTGAAACTCATTCTAAATGCAATGTTGCTGAATCTATGAATGTTTGTAAAGGTAAAAATGTATTCAACGTCAAAAATATATCGATGCTTTTATTATTGACGCATATGAGCAAATTGTTGATAAAATCATGTAGGTATTGCACACCAAATTATTAACCGATACTGGTTTAAGTACCTAACAACTCATCAATCATGAAGGATGAAAAAATTACGTTTTTCTAAACAATGTTTTATGATACCTACCTATTCAAGATCTTCATGTTTTTTCCTAGTTTTCCTGGTCATAACTACAACATAATAGACCACAAATGAAGCCGGTACGCATGATACGGCGTATGGCGAACGGACATTGCATTTTCTGAATCTACGCACCTTAAACGTAAATGGAAAAATTTTGAGGGGGTGTTATAAAAATTGTTTGCAGAGCGAATACATAGCTATACTACTCACAGTGTTTCTGGGTTACCACAATAACCTGGGTTACTACGGTAACCTACTGCTTTTACTAATACACCATGAGCCATTTAAGACGAATGAAAAACCGTAAAATTTTATTTATCTGAAAAATTAATATCAACAGATTTGACGTAAATATCGAATAATCCGAATATTCGTAGATGCCTCAAAAAATCCGTAGAATCGGAAAAAGCCGTACGGGATGGCAACAATGGTACACGGCCCTGAAGTGCAAGTCCACCGACCGTTAACGAGTGTGCACGAAAGAAGCCGACCGTAGCCTTCAGCCTTCCTCCCCGAGATGGAAGTCTTCCTCCTTTCGATATTATTCCAATTTTCCATTCGACCATTCCGAGAAAGCAGCAACAGCTGTCAATTGAACCTCTTTCAGAACCAACGTTGCATGAGTGACCCCTCCTACACCCACCACCCGTGGTGTCTAATAAACTCTGTGTCCAATAAAAAGATCAAGAAAAAATCGAAAACCACACCAGTAACAACCAAACCACCAAAAACCACTCATCTAGAAAAAAGAAAAAAGTCCATTGACTTAATTATCATTCATAATGATTATGGGTAGGGGGCAGGCTAATCAGTAAAATTTGTCCGACCGAGCGACCGACACCAAATTGTTGCTTTCAGGATTCGTTGCCTGAAACTATCATTTATAATGACTATATGCAGGATATTCTGTTAATTGCTTTCGAAGGCATGCTCTGACATTGATGTGTGGTTTGATATTCATTTTACATTAATCATTATCTTTATGAATGATTGCTAGGTGTTATACTCCATCGCTTATTGCTTTCACTGAACTATTTTACTTGAAACCAGGTGACAAGTGCCGACACATTTTCCTGATCTATGCGATATGAGGTGAATGAAGGTAACGCTGATTTCTGATTGAGGGTGTTAAAGTCAGCCAACAATCAGTATATTATACGATACGAAGAACCCATACGCAATAGATATTAGGTATATTATAACTCGTATAATTTTATGACATGTACCTATCAGTCCTATTTCTCATTTTATTACAAGATATTAGGCATTTTAAGAATTATCTAAATCTCAATACCAAGTCAAAATGTGCTCGAGTGTAGAGGATATTAACACAAGACTTTGGAAATTTAATCACTTAAAATGATGATTTATTCTGATGAAGCAATGTCGAATATTTTTGAGGTGGCTCGAGTTGATAAGTTATCAAGCGGAATTATGTTTGGTAGGGGTACCTTACCTAATTTAAAAATGATGAAAATTTTTCTAAAGTTGATAGCTATGTACAATAAATGGCACAAATAAGGACGTCGACAACTACCTGCGAATTACTGAACGCATGCCATACCCGTGTGGTCAATAAATCATGGAAAATGGCGTCTGGGGTTCCAACGCTTTCATTTTCTCATCTCCTATTCACTCCACGAAACACATCAAGGAGGAATGGTGGATACAGTCTATAAATCATACAGCTTCCCTGTGTCCGTGCCAACTCTCGTCTCTAGGGCTTCTGCTAGATCTTGGAGGTTTACGAGACATCGTTCTAGCCCACAATAAAATATTCTTGTGGTAAGAGAAAGATTATAGGATGAATGTATCGATATATGGGGGTTGAAGAGCTGTACCTAAGCTACTATAAAGCAGCGACTAATAATATAAGAGTGAGTACCTGTATACGTCTACAAGGTGATCAATAATCAAGTCCCTCCTAAATAATTCGCTAGTTGTATGTGAGTCGCTGGCGAGGGACCGGGACGGTTGGATGATATTGGCCCTATAACGCATTGGTAAGTCAAGTTGTAGGTGAACGAAAAATCTGTTCAAACGCTTATCCTCCATCACCGTAAAAGTACATTTTGAATCCGAGGTCCAAATTTATGGAAATAATTATGGAATTGCGTACATATTGAACGAGGAATTTTGATTTTGGAGGACACAGGAACATTCATTTCACACCCTGCGTGAATACAAAGCTTCACTACATATATACCTACCTATTATTTAGTGGGGAGCAAAAACAAAGTAGCGGTCCAATTGTAAACATTTCCAAGATTTTAGTCACATTTTGTTCGTCCTCGTTTCTACGGCGAGTTGTTTCTTACCCCTGAGATGAGGGTGTGCCAGTTTACTAATAATATAATTAGTAAACTGGTTCAATGAATTTTTGCCCCCCCTGCTAGTCATCCCTGTTAAGACAGCTTATGAATCGAACCACCTCAAATTTGCGTCTCCTTCTTCCACACGTAGAAAAAATACCACGTCCCCCTCAAGCCACGTAACAGCTCCTGATTAGGGTAAGGATTTTTGATGACCGGACGTGAAGCCTCCCACACTAATCCATCTTTCTGCCAAGACATTCAAAAAGCGCCGCATTTGCTGTAAATTTTTGGCATGTAACGTCTTCCAGATACATTCATTTCACATTACGAAATCAATACTGTTCTACCAGCCTGATAATTGAGTCCAAACGCAACATCAGCGTTGTAGAGGCGACGACTCATTTGAGCACGCAGTGTCTCCTTTCATCAATGAGCTAAGAAAATTGATCGAATTCGGGTCAATCGAATATTCGTGCAGGACACTGACTGAAGAAGAATATTATGGACTTATGCAAAACAAAAACCTGTTGTTGAAATCCTGCTGTACCCGCCAAGAAAAGCCCGGGAGGGGGGGGGGGGGGGGGGGAGCTACCCGCCTAACCGCGTTGCACACATTTCAAGGTGAGGGGGGAAGGAACAGGTTTCTATAAAAATATTCAACATAGGGGGAAGGAACAGGTTTCTATATGCACATCGAAGCACCGAGCATGCTACTTTGGCGGGAAAAATGGGTATCAATCCTTTTTGTGGCTGGGGCATTTTTTTTAAGCATTTTTACAACAAAATTGTTGGAGAGGGGGTGCCATATCTGCTTGTAATGATGAAACATGTTTTCCCAGCGACATTTTTCTCGGTTTTTTTCTCAGCACCTATAAATTGTTTTCTCAGGTGTAGGTACCTAAAAAAAAATTTCTCCGTAAAAATCTTTTCCCAGTGAGCAATTTTTTCCAATAAATGTTTTCGTTGTTTCCTTTGAAAATGTTATTTCTCCTTTTTGGTTAAAATGTTTTTAAAAAATTGGTTTGAATTGTTTCTTCAATTCCCCCCCCCCCCCCCCCAAAATATACATTTAAAAAAGTTTTAATTCATTCTAAAAATCGCTGCAGAAAAGTACAGTTACATCGCTCTAAACATGATATCGTCAATTAGGTTATTTGACAATAATTTGGAGCGTTTTCAAACTGTTATAATAAATCGGCTTCTCCTGAACCGATCAGATTCAAGCTTTCACCACTTCCTCAGGGAGCCCCATCGAACAAGTATGAAACATTTCAGCACTCGAAACCCCTCTTAGAACCCCCCAAAAATGGAGCAAATGGTGGGAGGTGTGATAGAATGCACTTCTTTGGAGCATAACAAATGTGTGTGCTACATTTCAGCTCGATCCGTTATGTCTGTGAGGCTGTAGCACCGTCGAATAAGAACAACGAAGAGATCAAGAAGTAGAAAAACGAAAAATTTCGATTTTCAAACTTCCGCAACTCCGGCATCTGAAGGTCCCGAGGGTAAAAGCGCTGCGAATCCCTGCACAACGGTTTATTATTTTGTACAGAATACCCTTGTGTTACAGATCACAGCTCTCTCTATAGATAACCCGTCTATATAATATAATATGTACTTTTCTGTACATATTATGTAGATCATAGACCTTCCGTAGGTTAGCACATAACCCCGTACTCGTTACTAGGTACCTACCTATCACGAGTTAAATGTTGCTAATATAATTCTGTCGATGAAAACAGTAACTAAAATGGAAAAAAGAAACGTAAATAATGAAGTTTTGAAGGAAAATTGTTGATGTGGAGTGAAAAAGATGCCCCTTCTGCGTATGTCACTGTTTTCTGTGGTCAATAGGTACCTACCCTCGTGGTCAAGTATAATGCACCGTTTTGTAATAACCTGCCCATCAATAATACTTCAACGGTTGTTCAACTTGCAAAAGTACCGATCAACAAAATCCAGCCCCTTCTTGGTAGATGAACCGTTGTGTAATAACTTACCGTTGTGTAATAATTTACCGTTGTGTAATAATTTGCTGTTGTGTAATAATTTGCCGTTGTGTAATAATTTACCATTGTGCAATAATTTACCCATCAATAATACTTCAACGTTTGTTCAAGTTTCACTAGTACCTACCAACAACATCCAATAGTCCATCACCTATCAAATGAAATAATATCGCATAACAACCAACTCGACTTCATACAGCCATATGTGATTATAATCAGGTGCTCCCTAGTGATGATATCCATTTGATTCACGATCGTTCGATCGTGGTGGCGAAGCTTTTTGGTGCACACGAACGGTTGGACGTACAATGCTCCGGGTGGTCTCAAAAAATTGTTTTGCTCAAGACAAATTTAAGCAAAAAAAACCCATACCGAAACGTCGATCCTTCACTGGAGGACAAAGAAATACTGGAAGAAATGAGAGCTCCAATTCAACCTTTAAGAATCAAGCGATTAATCAAGACATCAAAGCACGATTTGTCTACGATACCGATCAAACTACAAACATGTTTTGTTACGTTTGATAGCCAAATATTACCAGAATATGTTCACATATACGGTACTCGGTGTAAGGTAGAACCATACGTGCCATCAGTACGTCAATGCGAGCAGTGCTTCAGGTGGGGACACACTAAAGACCAATGCAGAAGCGCTATAAGATGCCTCAAGTGCGGAGAAAATCACGAAACAACACATTGTGTAAATGAAGAAATAGTTATGCAATGTGTCAATTGCAAACTCACAACTCATTTAGCTAATGATAGAACCTGTCCTATGTATATACTTAAGGCAAAAGAAAAAAAGGATCGTATAATTTCTGAATCTTATGCTACAGTAATAAGAAATAGGTTTGCACCCCTGAACGATTACATCGATCAGGCCTTGACTACTAATGAAGAAAAACACAAAACTGAAAGATCTTCGCAGAAAAAAGAAAAACGATTCCAACCGTACAGGCCAGCGTCAGCACAAGCGGAGAGGAAAGGAATCAAGAAACATCAAAATAATAGCGGATTTGTTGAAGAATTCCCACCATTGTACTCAACGTCAACATACATGGAAGAGGAAGGAACCACGATTGAAAACGACGAAGTCAATGCAAAGGAACAACGCAGAAGAAGTTTGCTACAAAATAGGAATGAGGTTGGAATGAGGCGATGGATGTGGATGTAACCACGCTAATGGCAGAAAACTTCACAGAATCTATGATGAGCATGTTATAAAAATCAGAGATAACAAAGATGCATCAAACGAACAAATAAAAAATACGATACAAAATAAAATAACGGATTTTCTACAGAGTTATAGCTACAATAGCGGTCCTACTCAATGATTTGAGGTAGGAAAGTCTCACAATCATACCTACTATGACGAATACGGAATATTTGAAATGTTTACAATGGAACATACGCTCTCTAATACCGAAAAAAGACATATTGCAACAGTTTCTCTTGGATAACTCAATATCGGTTGGGCTTATTTCGGAAACATGGTTAGATTACACCAGAAATCCGAATTTCCGAAATTATAACATACTCCGAACCGATAGAGCAGACGGGTACGGAGGGGCAGCTCTATTAATTAAAGATACCCTCAATTATGAGGACATAACTAATACAATTTTCAAGATCAACGGTATCCAATGTGTTGGAGCCAAAGTTAAATTTCAAGGAAATTTAAATACAATTAACATTGTTGCAATATATATAATGATGGTTCTCAGAATGTCAGCACCTATCAATGGAACAGATTTTTTTAAACTATTCCGCATCCAGCTATAATCGGGGGTGATTATAATGTGCACCACATTTGTTTTGGTTCATCATGGACCAACTCTAAAGGAGAAAATTTGATCGAATCCATGGCCCAATCGAATTTCGGTTTTCTAAATGATGGAGCTGCTACTTTAGTGAGGAGCAGAAACGCGGTAAATGACTCCGCAGTGGATATTACTGCAATATCTCCGGTAATAGCTAGTTATTTTACATGGTCAGTCATGGACCATCCTTTGGGTTCAGACCACTATCCAATTATGATTGAATCTGATGTTTGTCAATTGCCATCAAGGAAACTTATAACTTCCACGAGAAAATGGAACATTAAAAATGCAGATTGGGAAAGGTTTGCAAGTGCACTGATGGCAACTGATCCGGCCAATGACTATACATCATTCATACAAAAAATTACGGAAACGAGTGACCAATGCTTTCCGGAAGTGAGTCGGATGATACCCAAATTCAAATCAACAATCTGGTGGAATTCGGAGTGCCAAAGGGCATGCGAAAATCGCAAGGAAAGGTTCAGAATTTACAGTGGCGATATGGCATCGGAAGAATACTTCAGAGCTTAAGTACAGGCGGATGAAGACTTCAAACGGACAGTGTTGATTAGCAAGAAGGAGTCTTGGAAAAGATATTGTTCCAACCTGAACAGACACACACCAATCAGATACATCTGGCAACAAATTAAAAGATTGAAAAACCGAAAAATCAGTAACGTACAACCTACAGTTGTCGGGGAATGGACCGATGAATTGTTCGACAAATATGCTCCACCATTTGCTGAGGAAAATATGGAAGTGGATAATGAATCAGGACATTTTTGGGAATCCGAATTGGAATTACCATTCAATTACGAGGAGCTGTGCGCTGCTTTGAAAACAGGTGCCAACACATCTCCAGGAAATGATCATAATTATAGTGTACCCCATTCTCTTCCATTTACCCGATAACTATAAAAGAAAACTATTGGATCTCTACAATAATATATGGGACAGCGGTTGCACTCCGAATGATTGGAAGGAGAGTGTCCTCATTCCTATACTAAAACCTGGGAAAAGGCCAAATAACAGTTCATCGTATCGACTGATATCTTTGAGCTCTTGTGTGCTAAAGACATACGAGAGAATGTTGAAAAATCGACTCGAGTGGTGGATAGAGCACAACAACAAGTTACCTACATCTCAGTTCGGATTCAGGAAGACTAAATGTACAGCAGACGGCATTTCAATCCTGGTGAGCAGCATCCATAGATCCTTATCGTCAGGTTCGATAACGCTGGCCATGTTTTTTGACGTGGCGGCTGCATATGACAACGTGAATCTCCAAATATTAGTTAACACGATGAGATCAATAGGAATTTCCACACCTTTTGTGATAACTATTATAAACCTTACAAAGGAGAGGAAAGTGTGGATGAAGATTGGACATCAGTACGTGGGACCAAGGTACTGGTACCAGGGGCTAGCGCAAGGAGGTATCCTCTCACCACTGTTATATTCCATTTACGTCTCAGACATCGAGTCTATCCTCCCAGAGGGGGTATCTATCGTCCAATTTGCGGATGACATTTGTGTTTTCACAGAATGCCGACAAATAGATATTGGATTGGAACTCCTGGAACGCTTCGTGGAAAACTTCATCCAGTGGTGTGCCCGGAAAGGTTTGCAGATATCATATGACAAATCAGTTCTAGTTCCATATACCAGGAAAAGAAGACTTGGATTGGGCACTGAAGTGTCACTTGCCGGTCGAGCCTTCAGAGTTAACAGTGTATTTAAATTTTTAGGAGTGCACTTAGACAAAATTTTAACGTGGAAATACCATATCTCTCAAGTTCGTGGCAAGTGTGAAAAATATTTTAATATGTTGAAAATGGTTACTAATAACAATTGGGGAGCCGACCCGGTTACGGCTTTGCTATTTTACCGGTCGACCATCCGATCTATAATAGATTATGGCTCCATATTTTATGGACAGGCAGCAGCCACAAACCTGAAATTGTTGTCCAGCTATCAACATAGGTGTTTAAGATTATGTATAGGTTACCTTTCATCAACGCCCATTGACGTTTTACATGCAGAGACTGGTGAAATGCCACTGGATCTTAGGAGACAGTATCTTGCGGACAAGTATGTTATTCGTCAGCAGATGTATGACAGCGCTCCTTTGGCAGCAATTATAGAATTGGCCCACCACGTTATGTTCAATGTTCTATGGATTGGGAGGACTGTGCCACCGCTGGTTACAAGTTTTATTAAGTTAGACCCTGTACTGGGAAACCTTTCTTGTAATCGAAATAATTCCATTTTTAGCGTTGAATATCCAATTTTGTTCACCAAGATTGTTATATCCACATTTTCTCCCACGGAAGGCCGAATCGCAATAAATGCAATTTTCTCTGAATTTATAGAAACTAGATGGAATGGTTGTAAGCTAATATATACTGATGGATCCAAAACTGGTGAGCGTGTCGGTGCAGCCTTTCTCGACGTCGAATTGGATGTGGTGGAGAAGTTTAAATTACCGAAGGAAACCAGCAGTTACTCTGCTGAACTGATTGGTATCATTCAAGCACTCAAATATGTACTTTCCTCAAACTACCAATCACCACACCCAAATGTCGTCATCTGCTCAGATTCTCTAAGCTCTTTACGCACATTAGCGTCACCTTATCTTGTCAAGTATAAAAACAGTTTAATTTTAGAAATAGCCAGGCTTGTTAACCGTTGCAACGCCGGCGGAGTAAGGGTGGATTTTGTTTGGGTTCGGTCCCATGTTGGTCTAATCCACAATGAAAGGGTAGACATGGCGGCTAAAAACGCTGCTAATAACGGAACCTTTTTGGAAACAAGGCTGCCCAAAGAAGAATTTTACGCTATCTCCAAAGTTCAAAAGCTAGGTACGTGAGTGGCAGTCCGCTTTTGAAAAAGGGATCAGTGGTCGATTTTTCAAGGACATTAATCCGCGAGTTCGTATGATACCCTGGTTCAAAGCTATTAACAAGGAGAAACGGTTTATCCGAATCTTATGCCGTCTGAGAGCGAACCACGTAATATGTCCCGCCTATCTATACAAGATTGGAAAAAAAGATAACCCTGTCTGCGCCTGTGGGGGGCCCTATGGTGATGCGGAGCATACCATTATGGTGTGCCCGCTTTATGCGTTGAGCAGGGAAACGATGTTCCGCCATGTTCACCCGTTAGTGACCACCCCATTCAGCTATGCAACTCTGTTGGCTGCAGCGAAGATACAAGTCTGGCAAGCGATTTATTCATTTATAAATTCAAATAATATTGTGATGTAATCAATCTCTATATATAAAAATGAATGTCTGTCTGTATGTATGTTCCCTATAGACTCCTAAACTACTCGACCGATCGGGATGAAACTTTGGGAATATGTTTTGGGAACACCGGGGATGGTTTCTGACTAGGTTGCATTCTCGGTGGAGACTTCCTTCAACGGTTTTCAGGCTATTCCTAGCAACCCCGATCTTGAAAAGTTGTTGTCGAGAATGTCGTTGTCAAGAAAAATGGGAAAAGCAGTTTCGTCGAGTTTTTCATATCGGGTCGTGAGTGGTGTCCTCGGCTAGGGCAAATTCCCCTCTTTCCGAAAAGTGGCGAACGATTTTTCTAGGACCACAACTTGCCGAGTTATTTACATATTTACAATGTTCGCAGCAACTCGCCGAGTTATTTATTGGTACCTATCAACACGGCGTCAAATCTTTTTTCAAAGTTGTTTTCACAAGGAAAGTTCACTCCATTTTAGGACAACTCGATTTAAATCAGATGTTCTACTGTGTATTTTTTCCTTCTTCGTGGTTGTATAAAAATGAACTTTACGTCCAGTTATTTACGCACCCCGACCGGGGCAACACCCGGGTGATCCGCTAGTTTTGTAATAAAAGACAATGTATTTATTTATTTATTTATTATGTTAAACTTAAGTACTATGTAAACTGTAAATATGAATGATGGATGTATGGCTCAATGTTGAATAAACAATGCCAATAAAAAAAAAATAAAAAAAAATAAAAATAAAAAAAACCATACCCTTCTATCGAAAGTTTTCGAGCTACGGCGTCCTGAAAATTGATTTTTTTATTGCATTTTCGGATTTTACATAGTACCTTGAAACGTAAACCATCGAATTTTGAGGGGGGTTAGAATTTTTTTTCTTTCATGCTCGATTCTAAAGGTTCATTAGGTATTGAAAATAATAAACCAAAATTTGGTACACGCCCTCAGGAAGCCCCTCGAGAATGAATGTACGGAAAATCAACACCGGAGACCGCCAGGGGCCCGAGTTACGGGGGTATAAAAAAAACCCTAATTTATTGTTCAGTGGTGTAAACAGAGTTCTTGGTCGCTGTCGAGTTTTTCGGCTTTCTTGGCTTGCTCCCGCGCCCTTGCTACATACTGAGGTACTTAAAAATTACATTTTGACGTGTGAGCTTGTTGCATACCAATAGGGGTCGTGAGCTGTTGATGAAATGTTACTGTTACTGAGAAAAGCAAGTGGAACTAATCGGATTGGTCAGAGTATGTGTTCTCTGACTACTCACTACGTTATGCAAAGGGAGTAGTCACCCATGCGCAGTAGCGGATTATTAGTCGTCACAGCCTATTCCCAGTATAAGCTCGGTCGAAGGGAAGGTCTGATCAAGAGAGTTTCAGATGTCCTAATTGTGGTGCTGGGATTGTTTGGAATTCCTCGACCCGCTTTGTCTAAATATTATAACGCATGTCAACTCGATCTGTCGCGAGTTGGTGGCTGGATAAACACAGTTTGTAGAACTACTGAACCGTTGGCGGGAATATGGGCGATATATGGTTATGTTTATACGAAGTGATCAGCGGAATAATTTATTACAAGGAGGGCTGTAGAGCGAAATTATCAGAAGGTCAATAGGTTGACATCGTAATTTGTGCAATGAAGAAAGATGACAGAACGAACGATGTTACTGACAATATGACTACGTTTCAAGTAGCTAGGAATCTAATTGGCTATCAACCCTGAAAAACTGCCTTCCTTCCTTGAAAATTTTGAAGGTAATAAAATCAACAATAAGTTTCGGAGGCAGTAAATTGATAAACACGGTTAAAAACGCAGGAAAATGTTCAATAAAGTCGTACTACTAACAGTAATGAGCGCGTAGTTTAAGTATGTATAGGATTACGTTACTTCGAACATTCTCTCGTTGGAACGTTCTGCCTGAGGGAAATTACAGCCCCGTTTCAAGTACAAAAATGCTGCAAATTATTACACAACGATTTATTATTTAACTGCGCAGATCACTGTTTTCTGTAGTCAATACACTCGAGCTCCCCCCAGGAAAGCCTTAAATCGACTACTGGAGCCGGCCCCAGAATTAAAGTGTCATAGAAATGCGCGGGATTCAATCATTGATTATTTGTAGTTATTCATGAAGCATAATGTAAATAAACCGCTGTGTAATAATTTACCTGTACAGGTGGCCCTTCTACGTAGATAGTATAATAAACCGTTGTGTAATAATTTACCCAATAATACTTCAACGTTTGTTCAGGTTGCCAAAGTAGGTACCTATCAACAGAATCCAAGAGATCCATCATTTTTTAAATGAAATAATATCATAAAAAACCAACTTGACTTCATACAGCCATATGTGATTATAATGAGGTGCTCGCTAGCGATGATATCTGGGCCGGATTTATACCGTTTGATTCACGATCATGCTGAAGAAGCTCTTCGGTGCAAAGGAATGGCAGATCGTACAATGTTCCGGGTGATCTAAAAAAATTCTTTAGTTCAAGATCAATTTAAAAAAGTTTAAAAAAAACCATATCCTTTCTATTGAAAGTTTTCGAGCTATGGCGTTCTGAAAATTGCAACCCCTATTTTTCACCAGTTAGAGACGACTGACAGTAACACCAACCTTTGCGGACCAACTAGACCCCAAACGGGACCTACAAACCAAATTTCACTCATTTTGGTTCATGGTAACTACGAATAGTGCGAAGTACGGCGTAGGCGTACGGCGGACAGACAGAAACTTTGGATCATTATTTTCAATCGAGCATGAAAAAAAAAGTTTAACAACAGTTTATAATAATATGATAATTTTTATAACACCCCCTCAAATTTTTTTCTTTTCCGTTTCAAGGTGCGTAGATTCCAAAAAATTCAATGTCCGTCCGCCGTCCGCCGTACGCCGTATCACGTACAGGCCGTACTGGCTTCATTTTCGGTCTAAAAAAATCGTTCTTTCGCACAAATGCTTCATTTGAGCCCTAGTTGTGTCCCGAAACTTTTCAGCCCGATCGGAATATATCCAGGGGAGTTATGAGTGAAAATGTGTATAAAAATAGGTACTTTTTGTGTTTTAGTAACATAGTAGTAAAATAAGCTTTTGAGGTATCGTTTTCCATGTTTTTGGGGACGAGAAGACCGAATATGAAGTCGATTTTGACCAAGGAGTGGAAAATTGAGGTTGTACCAGATGTTCAGCTCCCAAAATTGATTTTTTATGATTCAAAAACCTGCGAAATCGTCTGAAATCACAATCAATTTGTATAATAACACTAGAAAAAGTGTCAACACGTGGATCAAGACGATTAAATGGTACAATCAATGATCAATGGTAATTTGAAAAAAAAAAAGGAGCGTAGTACCTAATTCAAGTTTTGGGGGCCAAAATTTGTGGAAACCACCAGAAATAGCTATTTCAATTTATTTTACATGAAAGAAACAATAATTAAACAGCCAGCATTTCTGTAGACCAATAAAATAATAGAATAATAAAGCCATGTGACAAGGACTTTGCAGCGTTTTTCTTACGTGAGTCTTTTTACGGTTTTATATAGTTCTTGAACTTACGAGTTTTTTGGGACCACTCGGAGCATTGTAGGATGTAGGTCCCGCCGTTCCTTCACAGTAAGGCCCCCAAGTTTGCACCGACATGCTTGGTCAACAGGAGGGTGAATCTAATTGTATACATTCAGCCCAAATATCATCGCTAGGGAGCCCCCTCATTATAATCACGGATGATGGCTGTGTGATGTCGAGTTGGTTCCGCGATATTATTCCATTTGAAAAACGCTGCAAATCCCTGCACAACGGTTTATTATTTTGTATAGAATACCCTTCCGTTACAGATCACAGCTCTATGTATAGATAACCCGTCTATATAATATGATATGTACTATTCTATATATGTAGATCGCACACCCTCCGTAGGGAGGTACCTAACCCCGTACTCGTTACTAGGTACCTACCTAAATCACGAGTTAAATGTTGCTAAAATAATTCTGCCGATGACAAACAGTACCTAACAAAAAGAAACACACATAATGAAGTTCTGAAAAGAAATTGTTGATGAGGAGTGAAAAAAGTTGCGAAAGTACCTACCAACAAACTCCAGCCCCTTCTAAGTAGATGGTATACCTAATGAACCGTTGTGTAATAATTTACCGTAAAGTAATGATTTACCGTAGTAATAATTTACCCATCAATAATACTTCAACGTTTGTTCAAGTTTCACTACCTACCAACAAACTCCAAAAGGGCCATCATTTTTTCAAATGAAATAATATCACAGAACAACCAACTCGACTTCATACTCCGCCAATATAATCAGGTGATCCCTAGCAATGATTTCATCTCCGCCAAATTTCCTATTGTGGGCGCGTCTCTGGTTACGAGATTTGGTTTGAATTGTATACAATTTCATTCACACTGGAGTCGAAAATGCCTGTCGGTGCAAACTTCGGGGCCTTACTGTGAACGAACGGCTGGACGTACGACGCTCCGGATGGTCTTAAAAAACTCGCAAGTTCAAGAACTATTTAAAACCGTAAAAATATTCACGTAAAAAATGGTATAGGCGTTTTGAAAATTTCAACCCCTATTTTGAACCCCTTAGAGATGACTGACAGTAACGTCGAGCTTCGAGGACCAACTAGATCCCGAACGGAACCTATAACCCGAATTTCATCAATTTTCTTTCATGGTAACTAAGAAAAGTGGCCAGTACGGCGTACGGCGTACGGCGGACAGACAGAAATATTTTTATTGCAGTTTTGGATTCTACATACCTTGAAACGTAAACCATCAAATTTTGAGGGGGGGTAAGAATTTTTTTTAACCTGACCCTTCAGGTTTTTGCGATGGGACCCCCCGCCGAAAAGCGACAGGAAAAAGTGAGACAAAAGTAGCGCGTATTTTAACAATGATTTTCACTTACAACCGAGTAGTTGCTAGGGAAATGAAACTCCTTTCATTTTCATCGGACAAAAATCGTTTTCCATTCGTTGGAAAGCTCTTGATTTATCACGAATGTATTTCGTATTTGTTCTTGGTATTTATATCCTAGTTTCATAATATAACTATATAAATGAATGTTGTAAATGGATAGTAAACAATGACGCTTGTTTGGTTGTCACTTGGTTGGTAAGAAACAGCCGATCTTATTATAATACAGCGAGGGGGACAAAAACCTGAAGGGTCAGGTACACCACATTTTAGCCCCCGCCGAGGCGCGCAGCGCCGAGTTTTCATGCTCGATTCCAATGGTTCATTATTGAAAATAATAAACCAAAATGAAGGATATTTTGGATTTTGTTGATCGGTACCTACTTTTGCAACTTGAGCAATCGTTAAAGTGTTACTGATGGGCAAATTATTATACAACGGTAAATTATTACACAGCTGTTCATTATAGTATCTACGTACAAGGGGCATCTATGCAGGTAAATTATTACACAACGGTTTATTATTTACCTTACGGTTCGCGAATAACTAAAAATAATGAATGATTGAAGTATTGATTCCCGCGAATTTGTGGAGAACTTTAATTCCGAGGTCGGCTCCAGTACTCGAATTAGGGCTTTCCTGGAGGGGAGCTCGAGGGTATTGACGCAGAAAACAGTGATCTATGCAGAAGGGGCATCTATACTGGTAAATAATAAATCTTTGTTTAATCATTTGCAGCGTTTTTTATTGCAATTTCGGATTCTACGTACCTCGAAACGTAAACCATCAAATTTTGAGGGTGGGTTCAATTTTTTTTTTTTTCATGCTCGATTCCAAAGGTTCACTATTGACAATAATAAACCAAAAGGCGGATGAGCGATGCAGCCATTACAGATAGGGTAAAATGGGATGACGCATAGGTTTCATAATTTGTTCGAGCGGTCTTCTTGCGGTACATGTGATATCAGGAATTCCGGTGGGATCTATCAGTCATAGTTAACATCGCGCGGCGAATACTAATGAAGTCCCTAATGACGCGCTAATCCAAAGCGGGCGACATGATTGTGACACTATTATCGTGAAACAATAGGAAGATATGACTGATAGCGAGAATCTGTCAGGAGAGGGACCGACCTGGAAGGAAAGTACCAAAGGGAACAGACAAGATCCTCCTCGGGAGAGACAAGACAGTTTCGGATGATTAATTCCTTAGGAGACGTATTAGGTTGGGGGTGGCAGTTGCCTCTGGTATTGGTTCGCTCAGATGTATTCACACAGCCCTAGCTGTCTTTACCTGATGGATACGCCTAATGCACTCAGGTTTCTACCCCTTTTAACTTACAAACCCTATCGCCGTGAGCAATCGCCAAGGCATCAAGAGCTAAGAGAAATCTGTCGCTACGCGCAACCACCCCACTTGTATTCCCAGCACAGCAATCATTTTCATTTTACCACTTAATTACCAGTTGGCTATTATAGGTATTGGGAATTTATAACCTTTGATAACAATAAATTCAAATACGACCATTTTTTCCATGGTCAACTCAGGTTGTCCCATCCAACAGATACCCGTAGCCTCCACCTCCAATTTCAGCATCTTAGGTTGAATTCGAAAGAAATTACTCACATTGCTCATGAAGATGATTTTCTACTATTTCACTCGAATTCATTGTCGCCGAAGGTTATTGATTACGACGGCACCAGAAGTATTTCTAGAAGATACGGCATTCGGAATCAATAATGTGGAACATATTTGTACATC